>OZ025184.1:10569044-11105327 GCA_964019065.1 Catostylus mosaicus | reverse complement strand
TGAGATACTGCCAGTCGGAAGGAAGGTAGTAAGGTAGGGACAAATAGAACAGGTAATGCTCATGTACTCGCACACCCACATAAGACTTTTTCTAACATTGCGCACGTGCACATATGTATGCGAGGTTTAATAAAAAACAATAAAATAAAGATAAAGTAGAAAATATCTTACAATGCTCATAACTTTGTCGAAAATAGGTAATATCATAGAGAGATTGTAACACCTAGAGATAAAGGATAGAAGAAATTGTTTTAGTTGGTTCTCTAATTCAGTATCATCCGAAATAATTCTTCTGTAGCGTAGGTCCTCGCACTAGATAATACCCCTTTTGCAATTAGGGGTTGGAATGATTGTGCATGTAATAATGAACAGATATCGGTGGGATTCTTGTAAATAGTTGTGGTGATAGAGCCCTTTTGGCCTAGAATTGTTAGTGTGTCCAAAAAGGGAATTCTTTCGGTGGAATGAAACATTTCAAATTGAATAATCTTATGCAGTGAAAATTCATATGGGAGTAGAAATTATTAAGAGCTTGGATATCCCTTGCCCAGATAACCTAAATATCATCAATGTAGCGGACCCAAAGAAAAGGTTTTTGCCCCTTGGGGCTGTAGAAAGGATAGGTTGTTCCAGGTAGTGCATGAAAATATGTGCATAATTTTGGGCACAGGGGGTATTACTTGTTCTATTTATCCCCACCTTACTACCTTCCATCCGACTGGCAGTATCTCATGTCAATTTTTTTTCCATCCACACCACTCTCCAACTAGTACGATGGTATCCCAAAAGGATGCTGGGGGTACTGTGATCTATAACGTACTGTCCTTAAACCCACGAAACGTTGATCATAGGTGGCAGCTGAGGAGTCGTACTACTTTTTCCATACTCTCTCACACGAGTGGCCTAGAGCCTACACACACATACACCATATATTCAACACTCTCATTTTCCTACTCTCTTCGCAACCTTCACCGGGGTGCTCATATCTTTTAGCCTCTATTCTCTCACACTGGTGTATTCAACGCACGTATTTCTATACTCTATTTCCAGGGCTACATGGACCACTGTGGGATGTAGCCGCCATTACTCCATATTTCTTATTTTATTCACTTAATTTTGGTTCCTTACACACGCTTAAAAAGAATGTGTATAAATAATGACCTTGGTGTGCATTCATGGCATTGCATGCATCAAGTTGTTTATTAATATTCAATGTTTCAGGTATGCAGGTACTGCGTGGTTGCAAATCAGTCTAATCAGTTTTAGGAATGGGAACCAGCCCCTGTTCTAAAAATAGAAAATGGGGTAATTTACGAACTGCATCGTATTGCACAAATCAGATTGTATAAATATAAATACTAGATTTCACGGGTATAGATGTATTACTTGGTTGGAAATTCCGTTCTATCAGTTTGAGGACTGGAACAGAGCCCCTATTCTAAAAATAGAAAATAGGGGTATTTTATGAACTTGTTATCAATTTCATCGTGTTGTACGTATCAAATTGTATAAGAATACTAACTTTCACAGATAGAGAGGTACTACTTGGTTGCAAATTCAGTCCTATCAATTTGAGGACTGGGACCTAGGCTCCTGTTCTAAAAATAGAAAATGGGGGTATTTTATGAACTTGTTATAAATTTAATCGTATTGTACGCATCAAATTGTATACGAATACTAATTTTCAAGGGCATAGAGGTATTAATTTGTTGCAAAGTCAGTCTTATCAGTTGGAGGACTGGAAATGAGCCCCCTGTTCTAAAAATAGCTTTTAGGGGCATTTTACAGCTTGGGTCTGTTTCGCATCGTTTTCTAAGGCTAAAACTACATATGTCTGGAAAGTTTCATGCTGGTATCAAATTTTGCACGATTGATGTCTAAAATTGTATTAACAGACCGAACTACTAAGAATCTGCTAGAGAGAAAACCAATTGCACAAGTTAGTAGGGCCCTTTTATAATAAAAAAGTTGGGTCGACTGTAGAATTTATTCGCAATCGGGTTGTTTAGCCAGAGCCAAAATTAATAAATCAGTGGGGCCTAGTCAAGATGGTGTAAAATAATTTTTCTCAAATATTGAATTGATATATATCAATGGAGAGACAATTGTATCAAGAACAATATCTGTATACATGGGAGTTAAAATAAATTGTTTCAATGGTTAGTTGGAAATGGAATTTTATTCCATTGTCTTTCCATTGCCATTCACTTCAACCTTATTGTCATTCAATTCAACTTTATTGTCATTAAATTCCATTTAACTGTCATTCAATTCAATTGCATTGACGTGCAATTCAATTTCATTGTCAAACGATTCTATGTCACTGTGATTCAATTCAATATCATCTATTTCCATCGTGGGCCCGTGGTGTTGAAAACAAGCGTCCAGATCAAGCGAAAAAGAGGCTCTGGAATCATCATTTTATTATGACAAAGATCGTTAAGGTGCATTGAGTCTGAAGTAGATAAGGAAGCCATATTGTTTAGGATAATGAATGGTATTGTAATGTAGAGAACGGCAACCAGTTGGTTTTATCGCATCATTGATCAAATCTTGTTACCAAGAAACTAAACAGCAGAATGGGTGTTTTTCTGGAGAAGAAGAAGCCTTTATAAGCATTTCATGGATTTCTGAGTTGTTGTAAGGTAAGTCATTCATGCATTTTCACTCCGTTCTTTTCAAAGGTCTTGCTAAATTTGCCTTCTACTAAATTGGCGGAAGATAGTAATTGGTGTAATAGTCTGCATTTCATAAAAAGATGCCTGAATTGTGGGAAAATGATTTCATCGCCCATTAAATTTGATATTCCTCCATGTACTGTTGTGTGTTCAATGCTTATAAAAACCAAACATACAACTATCCTCCAAATTATATCCCAGTTAACTTGTGTTAAAAAGTATTGTAAGTTTCAGGGCCTATTGCAAAGCAAACCGGTAAATTTTCCCTTACGAAACTTTTCAATCTTCGAAAATTTTGTTAACACGTCTTCAATACACTGATTTCACAATAAGTAAGTAAGAGTAATACTCGTTAAACGGTCGTTAAGACGTTGTCTTGAGTTGATTGATGTCCAATTATATATTGATATTAAAAATGATTATTTTTTTAACAGCTATAGAGTTTTGATAGCATGTGACAAAGCCAGTTTAGGATCAGTTTCTGAAATAGTAAAATTTTAGGGTAGAGAAGTAAAAAGACTAGAAACATGGAATAATTTTTTTCATAGAGAGTATGCAATATTGATCATCAAAATAGCAAAAATCACATGATGATCATGTAATATTGATCAGCAAATGTAAGTGATATTTGTTGGGAAACTGCACAGGCGTGCATTAGTTGCATATTATTTTATGAAATTTCTCTATATACATACTTGTTTCCAATTAAATGCTCGTCATAACTTTTATTGATGTTT
Source organism: Catostylus mosaicus (assembly GCA_964019065.1). Taxonomy (NCBI): domain Eukaryota; kingdom Metazoa; phylum Cnidaria; class Scyphozoa; order Rhizostomeae; family Catostylidae; genus Catostylus; species Catostylus mosaicus. The sequence goes on along the minus strand of OZ025184.1, from coordinate 11,101,912 downwards.
ATTTTGCTCGACTGGGTGATCACTGAAAGGCATTGTAAAATTTTCAAATTATAGCAAAACGTCCTGGCTGGAAAACTTGTAGTTACACTTTCCTTTGATGTCGATGTGTCGCACCGCCCCCTACTATTTGTCGCACCTTATTTTGTTACATGAAGAAGTACAATATAGGCGTTTCACGCCTTTTTTAGAACAAGCATTTGCTCGCACGTCGCAGCGGAAAAACTGTTGTTGGTCGCAACTACGCGTAGGCAAAAACAGGCATATTTTCCAACCCGGCAAAACGTGATTTCTAATGTATGCTGACCAATAGCTCTCGCGAACTGCAAAGGAGCAAGTAGCCTACTCATGATTTGTCCCGCTTCTCCTGCCTGTCTCTGAAGGGCGCGGATAGTATTTTATAATAACAGATATGATATTTTATAATATGGATAATACTCATATTTGCCAAATATTCTTCCATATAACACGATATATCCCGTGGAGAGACTGCACTGTTCAGGCCTTATATGACAGCGGTGATTAACTAAGATAGAGAGAGAGAAAAGAACAAGAGGGAGGGGGGGGGGGGTTGGAAATTTTCAAACTTAGATAAGCATGCATTCTGTATAAAAGGCATGTCTTGCGACTTTATATTTCCATTGAATCTTGAACTCTCCCCCGCCCTGATGTGCAGATCTGTCTGCCATGAAAAGGCGAAACAAATGTTTACGAAAGCGGATCTCAGAACTAAGCTGGCATGACGGAAGCAGGAAGAAGCGATCAGAGCGGTACTACAGGGGAAAATGAATGAAACCATGGTAAACAAATCTATTCTATCTTGAAACTCAAACTCATTTGCATATTGTGGTCAGTGGCGTGACCAAGGCAGGGAGTATGGGGCGCAATTCATTAATGGCAAAATTTCTTAAAAATCTTCCTATCATCTATGGTAACCATAACTCCAGGCGATGCGAAACAGATTTTTTAAGGACTGCATCCCCCATGTCTCAATCCTGATGCTCTCAGTTTTCATAGCCTTGGCTACGGCGCTGGATATACTTGCATTTTTGGCAATACAAGTAAAATTTCATCGCGGGTACGTCCCGGTGGGTCAACTTCCATTGTCAATTGTAAGCACCCGTATCTTTAAAATCTCTGAGAAAGGGGCTCAATTTCATCCCAAACCAAGGACATGGAAATTGGAAAAAGGGGTGTATTTTTTGAAAACAGTTAAAAAATTTAAGAAAAGGGATTGTTTTAGGTCCAACTCGTCGTATTAAAAAAAAATATGTTCTTTGGTTTCAGAGAAAAAGGGGGAGGGAAGGTAAAATTTGAGTTAAAAATCAGAGAAAAGGGTCAATTTTCTAGAGTCTCGGACGTGGGTGCTTACACTTGACAATGAGAGTTGACCCACCGGGGGTACGTATTAAGCTTTGCTTTGCACCACAAGCCGAGCAAGAGGGCATTCCCATGTATATGGGAGGAACAAAGAGCAATCTAGTCGCTGGTAAATCGTACAGAAACGAGACTTGGGCAAGTCTTATCTTCACACGGATCTGTCGTTGCAATTTGTAGATCCGCTTAGAAGCAGGTGTTTGTCTTCAAACCTGTGAGCTCTACAAATACACATTAATGTGATGACAAGAGTTTCTAAACGTCACCTGTTGAATCATTTATTAATCTTACTAATATTTGATTAAGTTTTTTAGAAATCTGATTGTTCAACTACCTTGTTATTTTGACTAACCACATCACTTGTAAAGTGGACGGGGGACTTGGATACACATGATACATTGATAAAAAAACGAAATTTTAGAGTCTTATACTTTGAAAAGGAATAGATTTTCACTATGAAGACGAATGTGACTTCGTGACAATTATGCAACAACGTCTATTCTATCGTTACACAGACGGTCACAATTTTAGTTGGATAGCAACAACGACTTACACGGGTACTAGAGACCAAAACATCTCACAGACTATTTGATACTTTGTCACAGACTACTAGTCAATTTGCTTGAGTATTAGACCCCTACATAACTTCACAAGCTAAATATTTCTAGAGTGAAGTCATCTCGTATGTCTAAGTTGATGTTTGGTGTTATAGTACTATTTCCGAATGAAACTTGAATCATCTTTCTAGCCAATCGATAGCTCTAAGGCATTGAGTTTAAAAGTGAAATTCTACACCATCAAAGTCAAAGTCAATCAATATGCAAAATTTAGAATTCAACATTGTAGCCTGTAAGGTTCATCAAGACTTCTAGTTATACAATAGGTAACTAGTGACTGTCGGCAGGCTGAAAAATACATCCCAGAATGCTAATTATGATTGAATGGTTGCTCATCTTCAACATCAGCGTGCATGCAAATTTTTTTGTTTCTTTTCTAGTAATCCACTAGCAATTTAATTAAAATATAATCGTTACGATTTTATTATCTTGTCAATAGTTTTTTCAATAGAGATGCCGTCTCACCATCATTGCCTTGGGCATCTAATGAGATTTTTTTGCAAATTTGGAATTTTCTGTTTTTATATTCCATGCCCTTACAAATAATGCCATTATTTAGAGTATTACCCGTAAATGTCTTGCGCACCCCCCTGGCAATGGTAGCTGCTTTCTTGATAATGTAAGGACTACTGAGCGAAACAATATCTAATGCATTCAAACAGTATAATAAAAGCCTTGTCTATATATATATATTTATATATGAAGAGGACCTAATGGTTGCTAGAGGAGCAAAAATGATGAAAGATCACAAACTTTCTTTTTTACTTCTAGGTATAAAATTTTTTATTTTATGCTGATAGATATCCCTGAGCAATGTAAGAAATTTTTTTCTATCAAATTTAAAACTACAAGTGATATAATTTAACAGTGTCAATCATAGCGGAAAAAGACACAAGGTGATCGAGTGTCAATCAAATTGTGTAAGAGATCACAATGTAAGCAATAGTTTGTAAGAAAATAGTACCAGGCTCTTTATGTAGTCAAGAAAGGCAATTCCTGATATTCTCCAGCCTTGAGATTAATGCAAGAATATTCTGTCGCAGAAATTACTTTTTGTTACTTAGACGGTGGTATAGGAAAAATTGATTGTCTGCCTGAGTAGAAACACAAGGAATTCGAGATTCAATTTGGTCGAATGTATCATTTTACAAACCACAACCTTTCGGTGGTAAGGTTTATTAAAATTTATTTTTTGTTACAAAGTTTTGAGATAGATCGGTGAAATAACTGATAAAGTTTAAGGACAAGGTTGATTTTGAACATTGTTATTGACGTAATGAAATAACAAATGCACAGACGTGACCCAAGAGTCGCCTTCAAAGTCCGAATAATATAGACAGACAAACACAGCCTTGCGTGAACTGCTGGTTGGTATCTATAATTCATTGGGTGTTTATCTATCTGCGATCTTTTCAAGATTTTTAAAACATACTCTTTAATTCAACTTGTGGTTGTTGCTTTCTGCATTATTGTCATACATTTTTCTTTTCTGGTTCAAATATGGTTTTCACATACAGGCTAGACAGAATCTACTTTTAAGAGAAACGTTGAACGCGATTTTCTTCACATCTTGGTAAGATACATTTCTTAATGGATGTCTTCACAGCAAAGTTCTGCTCTTTCTACATCACCACCCCAGATTTTCAGGTCATAACTAAATCTTTGATGCTAATGGTCCTGGTCATCAGTGACGTGTTACAAGCATCTTTACTGAAGATTCTGGTGAGAGCTTGAAGAAGGATAACGAAGAGAGGCTCTATTTCTAAATAGAAACAAAGAGGCATAGATATTGCCAAAAAGATTGTGCACCAAAGTTGACTAGCCTTCACAACATCATTATACGGTGCGCATGGGAGGTTTCTAATAAAAATGAGTGTTTTAAACTAGCAGCAGCCTTTTAGAAACCTCCGGTATGAAATTTTATTTGACTCTCATTCATCTCGAACTGTTTACTCAATCCAAATTTCAATCTAGGCAACATTTAAACAAGCAGCTAGGGTGTAAGTCAGGGTGAATGATATGCCGAGAACGAGGATGCGTAGAAAGAAGTGAAAAAGGGAGCAATTAAATGGCGCAAGCTTGTGAGTTTTGGCAGAATTGCAAATAAGCCTCTTCCAATAGCCTGTCTTCACAAGTGATTGTTGGCTCTTCACAGGGATGCATCACTTTAGCTAGCTTTGACAGCAAAAACTTTAAAAGCGTGAATTATTTTGACGTATCGTTTCAAATAAAACACGATATCGTCTAGTTTTCTAGACTATACATAAATTTTGATTCAACTTATTAATCTGACGGGGCCTAACGTATCAATTTTGTCTTAAAGCAAAGATTAGTGTTTTGAGAGGGATGAAGGCATTAAACCATATATCTACACGATTTAAATGCTTGAGTTCAACTCAAATGCATATTAAACAGAAAGTGTCTCCAGCAGATTTATATGTTAAATGTACAGTCTATTGAAACAAATTCTTTTGTAACTACCCTGCTTAACATGATCTGAAACCTTAAAATGCAAAGAACTGAAATGATTTAAGACATCTGCCGTTTCGAAATCAGCTTATCACTTAAAGCGTTGTTTTCTGTAAAAGCTTCTATCCGTTGATTAATTACACAGATTCATATTGATTTAACTGGTCTACGGTGCGGTCATGGAAAAGTTTTTAAAACCAAGAACAGCTTAAATCTATCATTGATGTGTGGTGTGTTGAAAAGGCAGAGCTCATAATATTGATACTGATACTATAACTGATATTGTTAGATTACATTGGACAGAGAATTTGGGAAAATGCGAATCGAGCTAAAATGAAAAGTCTCTGTAAGTATTCAAAATAAAAATAAAGTCCCAGAAACGCTTAAATTACAGATTATGCAAGAATTATGTTTCAGATGCCGATTATTAGAGTCTTATAGTTCATATATTTCATATCAAATTCTTTTAAGGAGTGTTTTTAAGAAGCTGTTGTTTTATACTTATTCTTAACTACTGTAATATTGCATAAGTTACATTTAGAATGTAGTTAGTAAAATGGTTGGATTTATATAGAAATTTTGCCACGTAAAAGCCAGCCTAAAAAGAGTTCTTTGATATTATTACACCCAACCTTAGTAAAACAATATTGGAAAGCTCTATAGTTCCTTACTTCTTATGAAACTGGTTTATTGCCCCTTCATTCGTTCCATCAAGATTTAAGCTGAGTTGCAAAGTCTTATTATGATATTTCTAAAAAAAGTTCATATCATTCAATCTAAGACTAGAAATATAATAATAATGGAAACTTTCATGATAATTCCGAAGCTAAAACACATACAATTAACGAAACGCTAATCAGACCATACCACACTCTATATGATATAGGCATAGTATGGCTGTTTACACAAGGGTTTTCTAAAGGTACTATGGTAAAAATAATATATAAAAAGTCCATTAAAAGCTAAAGGTCCATGAGCTCCGGGTCAGTCCAATCTTTCATTCTCATGCAGAATATGTAATACGAAGATCGTAAACAAATCTCAATCAATTTAGAGGCAATATATTGTACAGCATCGTCATCAACATTCAGTTTTTTCAACATTTTAAAGAATTGATCTGATTCTCTTGAATATATACCAGCAGTTGTCATTACAAGGTTGATAAACTTGTTTTAGACGCGTTTCCAACAGTATTCTTATAGACGCGTTTTAAGGTACCGTCTCTTAAGAGGTGTTCGTATTTCTCCCTTTTTCTATAATAATAATAATAATAATAATAATGGAAACTTTTCATTTATATCTAATCTAAAATACAATTACAAATCTCACTATTACAAGGTAATTTGTATCTGACAAACTTGGGTTTACAATAAAATAAGTAAATAACAAGTGTCAAAAGATCAAACTGAGAAATAAAAAAAAATTCAAAATGGGAGTAGTTCTGGGTTTGTCCATGTATTATTTCTAGAAAATAAGATGAAGTAAGTGGTACGAATACAGATTGTTGAGAGTTAAGAGATGAGATAGTGTTTGTGTTGTTTGTCAATATCAAAGGAGTCGCACATCTGAAGCAAAGATTCGCAGTTGTTGCTAAAGATACCGAGAGCACTGATAGACAGTTAAACAAGCATGACTGATTTGAAACTTTTCTTTAGATCAGTAATGAGGGTAGCATATTTATCATGTTTCCTCTTAGCATTAATCTAAAAGTTTGTTTCGAAGCCAACTATTAGCTCTAAGACGTAAAGGATATGATCTTTTGTGATTAAAAGTAAATCAGGTCGAAATATTTCTCCAGTGATGATAGCTGGTGAATGTAAACCTGGTATGTCAACATAAAGAGAGGAATCATTGACTGTTTTAAGCGAAGTTGCCAAAAAATATAGAACGGAATTGTGACGCCACGTGTAGCGACCCTCATTAAGATAGACTTTGCAGCCGGCAACAACATGAAGTAAAGTTTCTGGTAAAAAATATAATCATAATAATGATAATAATAATAACAACGGGTATTAACAGATCCACACGACATGGCTATTCTCTGTTGATTAAAAACTTTACACTCACTTATTTCTTTGTATCTGATTAAAATCTATGTATCAATTTTATTCTTTAAAAAGTCTTTACATGAGTTTAAAATTTTTTTATATATACAACAGTTTCTTATATTTTCGGGCAAAGAGTTAAATAGTTGTATAATATATAACTTTACTTCTAATTATAATTTTTTCATTTTTTCTATTTATAATAATATAACTTTATTTCTGGCTGTAACAAGGCAGTGCATACCTGCTTTGCATGTTTACAAAGATGATCGCTTAAATCAAAGTAGATAATTGTCATACTATTCTCCATGACAGTAGAGGTTATCTCAATACTCTTCTCTAAATTTAGGGCGACATGCCTATTTCTCTAAACATTTTATAAACTGTGAACTGTTCCTTTTTACCAAGACATCAGTATGTTGCACTCTACAGTCTAGTTCTAAGCTAATACGATCATGCAGGCGCTAAATCAAATTCACTGTCAAGCAGTAAACACATCTGTGGGGTTAAGTCTGCAGGTTATTGACAAAATTTACTAGAAGCCAGAAAGCCGGACCTCTGCTAGAACAAGCAAGATTGCAGCTGTATAATGTTGCTAGAGACAGGTAAATATCTGCGGCTTAGCTTGAGAAATTTGATTGTAGTTAAGCTAAAACTCATCCCGTTCAATTGAGTAAGATGCAAAGGAGTCAGCTCCGAAGCCAGCAGAAATTTTCTAGGTGGGGGTGGCTAAAGCCAAACTCCATGATGCACCTGCGACGGACTATAGAAATTCGAAGGGGGGGGGGTGGTCTTTCGTCTTCCCATCCTTGTGCTAATAAAGTTTTATGGGGGGTTCGCCGTTACATTTCCATAAAAAAGAATGATGCTATACATTTCCATTTCTTCGAAGCCCATAAAAGGCAAAAGAGTTAATATCAGATCGAAACTCTTTTCGTAGTGTTGGTACCTCTTCTCTGTATTCAAGAGGCATAAAATGCACATCTTGATAATCTATGTGGGTGCTAAGCTTCAGCAAGGGAGGGCTAAAATTATTGACTGGGACTAAGCCTCCCTAGCTTCCTCTCATTGGCCTCGGGCCTCAAAGGAGTTCAAAAAGAGTATCCTTTATATCAATAAGCTGACTTCAAAACAACAGGTTGGTTTTGAAAAAAAATAATTACATCCATTTCATTTCGTTATATTACATTTTTACGTATCTAGTCAGCGCAAGTAATTAGTTTCCAAACGATTGCCAAGTTGAAAAGTAAAGCTAGGCCTATGAGAGTGATCTGTCTATGTTAAAGCCAACTAATTAATCATATATTGTATTGTTGTGTTCTATGCGAGAACGTAAATGCCAAACCAATCCCCATTCTTTTTGTAATTTTTCAAACTCTAAAGAAATTTTTACATAGAGAGGGGATAAGATCTCTTTTCTACTTCTAGAGTTAACGCAACAATCAATGTTTTCAATGATAATGAAGTTTTCAGTTTTCAAACATAATGCAATTTCATTGGAGAAATTAGTATGTGCTTTTAGATTTTGCTATGTTTGCATTTTCCTTTTGGATACATCTGCTCAAGCTCACTAACAATGAGAGTCTGTATAAGTCACAGAATAAACCACATGTTTCTTGTTAACAAAAATACCTAAGAGCTTCCGCTCAACCAACAAAACACCGCTTAAGACATCCCAATGTCAAAGTCAGAGTCAAGGTAATCAAGAAAGTGCTTGATTGGAAAGATGTTGCTAAAGTATCAACTATATTTCACAACAAGACTAGACGTAAGAATCGTAAATTATGATGACACTAGACTGACACATCAGACTCAATTTGTTGGGATTTGTCTTCTTAAGGACAGAATTAGTAAAGAAATACGTCTTGTTGTTCATATGCTCTAGAAACTTTAAGCAGCCCCTCAAGTCTTAGGATTGCTAAGAAAGAATCAGGTCATCCCAAACTTCCATAAGAAAAACGTCAAGCACAGTGTTTAGGAAAGCGTCGAGGAATTGTTAAGGAACATGGGCGTATTTTGTATAAGAGACATCCATATTTGACAACGAAGATAGAAATTGTATTTTAGTGTGAAAAACTCACGGAAATGTCATGGAGTGGACCAGTGAGCCTAGATTTGGAGATTTGTTGTCATCACCAGGCGTTAAGAAATAAGCTGAAGCTCGCAGCAAAAAACTCTGTGTTTATAAACTAATGGTTTAAATTATCGTCTTTCACCTGCCTTACAAGCTGGCTTCAAACGAAAGGAAATCTCGGCACTCGAAAAATTAAATGACACCTGTCATCAACAGGCTTCAGTATTATTAAGTAGGTTATTTAACCGTTTAAAACCCTAATAATTTTTGTCTACTTAAATTTCAAACCGTCGCATATTTTTTTTGAAACCATCTGCTTAAGAGGTCTGCAAAGATGGGCTAGCATTCACAGTTTATCAAAGTTCTACATCTCTTACAGAGTTTGAAATCAAGATAACATTGGGTTTAATTCGGCAATGCCGACTAAGTCAAACCTAAATCACTAACTTTGACTTCATTTCATTTCAACTTTCATGCTTCTCATGCTGATCTAATTTCGATTTTGAATTCAAGTCTACTCATTCGATCAATCCAAATCAAGACTCATAGCATTTTCATGGGTACCTTCATCTACTGTAAAGGAGGAAGGACTCCACCTTAACGATCTACTCAAGGGCCCCATTACCCTATAAAATTAAGTCGCATAAAAGAGCAACCCCTGAATGAGATCCCCGAGCCTTTTTTGAGAGCTAAACCGCACATGGTCTACTCTACTCTTAGCTCGCTCTAATGCCGCATTCAACGACTTAAATTTGACGTCAACTAAGTGTAATTCTTGAGGTCAACCTTAGGATTCGGGATCAGGGAAGTCATTTTTCCCTTTCCGCCTTAAACCGAACTAGCAGGGTAAGAGTTAATGAAATCATAAGCTTTTCTTTCTAACTCTCTTGATGCTTTTGATGCCAAGGGGCAATTAACGCCAGTAGCGGCGTTTGCACTCGGAAATAGTTCGACTTCTAATGGCAACCATGGCTTGAAAACCCGTCTGGCTTTTCGCTACTTCGAATATTGCAAACTTGTTGAATTAAAATTGTGGCCCAGCTGCTGCATCAAGCCTTCGTAGTTCTTACTTCTGTCATCAAGTCGAAAGAAAATTGATTAAAATATGAATCAATTTAGAGGAATATATCGGGTTTTTAGCAGGTAAAAGCCCGATACAGTAGAAGAAGGGTGACATAAAACTGCAAAAACAAAACAAAATAATCTGTACTCTGGACTGCTGAAGACCTTTAGGTGCACCTACTAAATGAAGCCTCCAGGTTTCCCGACTTAATAAAGGGAGGGTTCAGTAATATCCAGAGATAAACTAATAGATGTTACGTTGCATGCAATATATGATGCAAATATGGGAAACTAACCCATGTTATATATTTGTATTGTATGTGGGATGACCAAATGAATAATTTGCAGGTCTGCAAGTCCAGAGATATAAAGCATCTAGAGATTTCAAGCCAATTCAGCTGTTCACCTTTGAAAACGACTGAAATGTTCATTGACACATACAAGTTATGTGGTTTCTTTTATCTCTTGCCTATGGTATGTTGACAGAAGGTTCATAATCAATGAGCGTGGCTGCTTACATTCTCAAGCTAAATGTGGTATGCATAAGCTAAGATATAGGCAAATTACTGCAAGGCTCGTATCTGTCAAATAATTGCGTATTTTTCATGTTCTAAACATTATAAACTGTGCCATAAACACGACAATATCTGACATCAAGGGATCATATTCTATAAGGTTTTCATTATTTATCCGTACTTCTAATCATAGGCCCTTTTTATCATTTTTTTTCAAGTATATACCAAACTTGGAAATTAATGTTGGTACAAGATTTTCGGTCATTTCAAAAATCGGGTTTTGCCAGAGTTTGTGAAACCGCCGGTGCTGACAAGGGCAACATATCAATTCAGCGCGTGTTAATTCATATAATCAAATTGTAAGCTGTGCGTAGATACACAATGGTGCAACGAATGCTATTCAAATACAGGCTGTTTATTCCTAGAATACGCTTGTATTTATACCTGCTGATTTGAAGCGCTTTCTTTTAGCATTAATCTTGATGTTCTCGTCGCTACAGCATATTAATTTTTAAACAGTCTTTGTTTCTGTTTTTTGACATCGTTGGATTGAAGGCTGACTGTGATATAGCGCATAGACCTGAAGATTTAATCATTCGTGTTTGTGAACTATTCCAGACATATTATAAATTGCAATCACTTCTGCGATTGACAGATTTCAATGTCAATTGGGCAATTTTGCCAGCCTCAGAAGGCGTAAAAACTGATGATGCGATGACTTATGATTTTTTTTGCAGAGGCAGCAAACGGGAAAAGATGAGCTAGAAATCAGCTGAAAAGCATTCTTTAATATTGTTGCGCAACTTACTGCTAATGACGTTTATGCAAAATATTGCCAATATCATGGATTATTGAGGTGAAATTCTGAGCTACTGGTTTTACAGCAGTCACACGCTGCTGCGTATTGATAGAAACTCATCATTTTGGTTGCAAAATCAGCTATCATAATGAATGCAAACTTATCGCAAGACGTTGTACGCGAGTTTTTGATACAAAACCCCGATTTCACAGATGAGTATTTTGCAGAGCATGCCACTTCATCAATGATACAGAAATGGTTCCAAAGGAGAAGCAAATATGACCAAATTGGAAACCATCTTGGCGGGGTGACCAAATTTTCGTTAGATGTACCGCAGGAGATCTCAGAGGATGAGAGCAACGAAGAAAATTCGGAGCAAATTCAAGAGATACACGGCGCAACTGCTGCTGCCAGGAGACATTCGGAGCCTGTAACGGCTATCAAAAATGGCAGAAAAGCTGCCTTTGAACTTCGTGGAATGAGAAAGAAGGCTTTCTCACAGATACGTAACCGGAAAGACTTGAGAAAAACCTTTGATGAAAGTGCAGAGGTCTTGCCCCAGTTTTATGCCCCAAAGCGGTCACTGCGTAAAACCCAGTCTGCACCTATTTGCAAGAATATCTTCAACAAGTTGATCAATTCAAGTGTATATCTACATAGTATTCCAATGCACAATAGACAGTATAAGATAGATCTACGATCTTCCAGTGAAGACGACTTCCTGAAAGAGCTTATCCAAGATATCGTTCAGGATCTGAACTTGAGAACACTTTGCAGTAAAATTATTGTTAACGTTGGAATTATGACCAAATCAGATGTTGCTTCTTTGTACCTTCTTGAAAAACAAGAGCAGAGTAGAATGGTGAAGGTTTGTTTTGAGAACTTGCAATTTAATGGTTCTGGTCAGAACACCAGCGATTCGAAGTTTGATGGAAAAATCGAAGTGCTTGATGGTGATAGTGAAATCCAAAAAGTTTTAGAAACAGGAGCTTCAAGAATAGCTGCTCCTACAAAGGTATGACATTTTGATTAATCAAGAACATGACACTAATACAGGCTTGACTGCATGTATAATAGAGAGACATGCATGCTTGCAAAAACCCATTGGCATGATTAATTTAATAACATCCCTAGGTTGTCAAAACTTGAGGCATAGTCTGATAGTTATTTCATTAGGTATTTTTTGTGAGAGAGTAGAAAATACTCCAACTGCCATTTTGCTTTTGCGATGTTTTTATTTAGTTAATTGTCCAAGCAAACATTCTATGACAAACACGTTAGAGGTTCTTCGACATTGGTTAAAAATATTGAGGAAAATTTTCATAAAAAATTTCAAGTGTACTCTTTCATGTAGATAAATATGCATCTTAGTCTTTGATTTGAAAGAATATTACATTTGAGGATCAAGCAGAAACAACACAGCTCAATGTGAAAAATAAAATTCGATAGTTCTTAAATACATTTTAAGCTAGCGGACAAAAGATCTCGATGTCAATTAAAAATTCATCCATCTTGGCTTTGGTCCATTGCAAAGGTCGGATCTGCAGTCTACGTGAAGAAAAAATTAAACAATATTGAAATGCAAATCTTCACATAATGGATTACTTTAGATTGTTTGACTTGCTTCTTGAGCAACCTATAATGTAGTATTAATATTTGATGAAGATGAAAAATTAAGGAAATGCTGTCATGGTAAGCACCACCTCTATTGTTGAAAGGTGACAATTGATTCAGTTTATTAATATTTTATCTGATTGAATTTCATTGAATTAATGGCAATACTGCGTTAAAGAGAACATATTTAGCCATGACATTCCATGTTCAACAAATTCAATGAGACATTTTTTTATTCTAAACGAATAAAGAACTAAGTGTAATTTAAAGCAAACCAACACGTTTCGTCATCAATGGGCTAAAATTCATGTTTTTCCATTTTTCGAGTACTACTTTCTTGAATTCATTCCTATAGACTGCAAAGCTGTATCGAGTTTCCCTTTTCAGCTTCGCTAGGCAGTGAAAGCATTGAGTCGTGATAAAACGGCTGGGTACACCAAAGAACGCTTACATATTTCCATTAATCTGATTAGTAGGGCGTAGAGCGTACATTGCTCACATGAATACCACTTTCTATTGAGTTTTGAAGGCTGTCAGTGAACCTAGAGCGATGAACCCATTTTTACTCCTTGATTGCATAAAAACAACGTGAATTTGCTGATACATTTCAGTTGAGATCCTCCTTTCACCGCGATTCAATATCTTTATAAAATCTTTTAAGCTAACACGTTTGAAAGACTCTAGAATTATGCATTTGATTTTCATTAGCGTACCTGAGGATCATAGACCTATATTGATTTTATCTGTTCCAAGGGGTTTCTAAACGATTGTTGTACAACCAGGAACATGAGGTCCCGATAAACACTGGCGTACTGTCGTTTTATCACATAGGAATAATTTTACACACAAATTTGTATTGATCTTGTAGCAGTAGCACTGTAAATATATAACATTCTCCTAGAGAGCAGCTGGAAATAAGTCAGATTCAAATGGAAAAGGAAATGAAGTTACATCAAACGAAATCATTGAAATGTTACATAAACCAATTAAAAAACCTAATGGAGAGGTAAGATTCGGAGAAGGACACTTTTGATACATACATTTGATTCCATACACTGTTCGAGATTTTGAAGACAGCGCCATTTTTAAAAAGCTAATCAGTTATAACTTGGATGGATTTTGTAATTAATATATATCTCTGATGACCCAGTCACATGGTGGATGGAATATGGCCTAGGCAAGAGGACTTGACAGGCTAAAAGGGGGTGTGCTCATAGAAATAGAAAAATAGAACTTCGAAAAATGACCAAAACAAGTATAGTGTAGGCAGCAAATAAAATCATTATATTTGTAGAAGAAAAAGGGCATGAGTTGATGATCATTTCTTTCGGTTTTGAGGTGCTGCTGTTTTTAGTCATGCAAAATATAGTCATGTTTATAAGGTTATAATTCTTCAACTATGGGAAATACTTTTATAATATCGAATATATTCATTCTTGTCTATTGCATTATCCTGGAACGTATCTGTTTTATATTTGCATTTTAATGAATATTTAGCAAGATAATCTCATTTTTATTTGTATAGAAGCATGGATGAGACAATTCTAAAGCAAAGTAAGCCAAAACCGATTATTCTTTGGTAACAGGTGCTGCTAAGTAATGCAAATCATCTTGTGAAAATATCATTATTTCTTTTACTCAAATTTCCAGGTAGTTGGCGTTATTTCGCTAGGAGGAAAAGGCGACTCTTGGGCGTTTGAAACACAAACCGATAAAGTAAGCACAATTCGCTTTTATGCCTTAATCAGTGTATTCTATATCTTATGGTAGAATCATTTAAAACATGCCATTTGATTAGATGTCCTAAGGTACTACTCGATCTTTCAAGGCTATTTTTTCCACACCCCGTCTCAATTTCATCTCCCTCCGTCCTGGCTTAGCACTTCTTCATCTTCTACCTTCAATATCTTCAATTAATTCCAAGTGACTTAGAAATAGAATCAGATGGAAAAGAATAAGGTTCACGCGGTAAAGTTATTTCAATTCCTTAAATGGAAGTTTCGATGGTGTCGGTCAAAGTAAAAACTTTTTTGCCATTTTGTGATTCATTTCCCACAATTGCATCTTCTCTTTCTGTGATTTCTTTAAGTTTTATCCATCTCATCCCGGCAATTCTAACTCCTGCCTTTTTATATTTTACTACAATTATGTCCCTCCCTGTCCTTTATCTTCTTATTATCGAGGTCCAATAGATAAGATAATGCAATAAGAAGTCGCCTCCTTCCTATTATACATTACCAGCAATAATATCCGAAGCTGGTTAGCAAATATCAAGTAAAGAATTTATCCTACTGGCCTGAGCACTTTTTATCTTGGATGTAATCGTTTTTTAATCTATACTGGATCTTAGCCCGTTAGTGTTATTCAGCCAATAATGAAAATGTTAGCTTATAGAATGTAAAAGAAACATGAGGTCCAGAGTTTGAGAAACCTTTGCATCTTTCTCTGTGCATTTTTGGGCCTAAACTTTACGCTTCATAAGATATCACAACAATGAAATTTTAATAGGTTCCGGGAATAAAACACTACTGAACCTCTAGGTAACTGACCTTATTGCAATACATACACTAAGGTGTTGATTATCGCAAGGATCTCTTTAAAATTAGCATATTCCACGAATTTGTTGTATAACCAGCTTTCTTATTTGATACCTGTTTTTAAGGTTCTTGAGTTGTATTTGACGTTTTGCGCTACCAGCCTGACAAATGCAAGAATCTTTAGTTTGTCAATAGAGGAATTCAATCGGAACAAGGTAAAGAAATTCTCTAATTTACTAATAATCAACGTACAACTGCAGTAGTTACAAATATTTACGCGGATTTTAGCAAGAGATCATTTCCACGATAAAAGGCATGCTTGCTGTATTATTGTTGCGCTTGTGTGTCCCTTTAGTCTATAATTGCATCATCGGTCATCAACCGGTTAAATTCCTTTACAACACTATTCCAAGCGTCAAGCATTTGAAGAAAAGATACTTGATGTAAACGGATATTATAGTCGCTATAATGTTGGCGAAATGTTTTGCACATTCCTATAAGCTTAAAGTGGCCTAAGAACAATATGCTTCTCTCAGCCAATATACAATGAGAATAATTGATTAGTTTTTACAACAGAGATTATTTGATCTCTAATAACATAAATATAGATTGATTATATATAGGTTATCAATAAATGCATAGATAGCACTAACTAGAAGACAAAAAACCTTTATTAAGGACTTTCTAGGTCCTTTCCTCTTAGCAGTTGAATAAAGTTGCAGACCTTGAATTAGCAACACAATGCCATCGGAGCAGACTTTGTACAGACTTTGCTTTGCCTTTATCTGCTACCATCAAATTGTTATTTTACAGGCTCTATTACAACTCGCACATGATATTTTTGAAGAGCAAATTTCACTTACAAATATCATGAACAAGACGATGCATAGAGCCATCAACCTCTTCTCTTGCAGAGAATGTAAGATTGTTCTTATAGCTGATGTAAAGCACACGAACTTGCTTTCCGATGAGGTAAGCTACAATTTTTTTAAATACCGTTCTTCTTATATCAATGACTTGATTAAAGTTGCCTTCATCTAACCGATTAGTATATTCAGGAGCGGACTGACCCAGGTGGCTAGGTGGCGATCGCCACTCGGGCCCCCTTAAATTTTTGAAAAGCGGGCTCCTTCATCGGAAAAAACTTTTTATAATTATATGCATAAGCTCTGCAAGCCAAATCGAAACATTGTCTATCACATCAAATATCTCTGAGAGCAGTTAATGGTCACCGATCATCTACCTCTTCACGCGCAGCTATTGAAAGTCTTGTCAAGGAAAACTATGCAATAAACTTGATCGACGATATAAAAAGTAACAAGAAGACAATCGTCGTTTTGTTTGGGCAATTGATCTATGCTACGAGTTTAGATGGATCAAATAAAAAAATAGCAGAAATCGAATAACATCGAAACTCGATGTTTTGTGCATAATCTCAGGTGTATGCGTATGGGAATTGATATTTAGTCATAACAACATGAAAGGCAGCAGTATTTAAATATCAATTTATCGTATGATGTAGCAGCAGAAATCGACTAAACAAAAAGACTTCGAAGAAAATCTTTAATGAAAGCTGGTGGTGACCCAAAGCAAAGGGAACTTTATTCGGTTGTACGCTCGGTTCATATTTTTCACATTTCAGAATGTGATTCAAAGGTGATTTAAAAGCAAACTATAGCGTAGCTAAAAGTAAAATCAGTCACTACTAATTTTAGTTTTTGAAGGCTGTGTTATAAAGAAGAATTTATAGATAGTAAATTTATAGATAGTAAATGTAAATTTGCTCTATCTTATAACTGCTCTTTCTGTTTTTTGCCCGAAACTTTTACTCCGTGTGGGGGAAAAGTGCAAGACATACCTAAATGAAGACCGCTATACCTGGCACCACGACTCAGCATTAAAAATCCGCGCAGAATATTTCAAAGCAATCCCTAACTAATTCGTCTATGTAGATATTTCGAGCATTCTTTCACCATGCATAATTACAGGGGACAGGCTTCGACCTAATCTTGCCCTTGTCATTGCCAATGAGCAACTCTTCCTCTTACTTACTCAAACTAACTGTTGCATTTCAGACTAATCTAGTTAGAAGGAGTTAGAGAATTTCCTTGGTGAAAGCGGCGAGTCTCGTGCAAGCGCTGCATACCGCGCGCTTTTCAAATGCTATATCTGTATAACCTACACTTTCTTGCTTTCCGAAACTGCATATAACCTACAAATATGTGATGACATTAAGTTGCACAGACATTTCTTGTGAGAGATAATCCAGTAAAATGAGTATCGTAAAAAAATATTACGGTCAACCTTAAGCCAGGCTTGCCTGGAAACACGAAGAATGGTCATTCTTTCTACTGAATTAAGAACCTTTCAAACCAATCAAAAAATCAAATTCTAAAGCGGTTCGAAACTATCACAAAAATTGTTGATCGTTCGTTTTCAATTTACGGACTCTTAAGACGATCATGCAGATTTAATGAGTCATACACAGCTGGTTGAACTTGAATAGCCAAACGATTGATCTTGTCAAATGATTCAAGCTTGAACAAAGTTAATTTTGCAATGATTCCTCTTTAACGAACGGATTGATTAATTGAAATACCATATCACCTATTATAATAGCACTGAACTTTGGTTTTTCACAGTGGCCACACCCAACTACGGTCCGGCCACGCCCTATGAGCCATAGTGCCACCCAAGAAAAAGAGTGCCAGTCCGCCCATGAGTATCTTTGATGGAGGATATATAGGGGTGATCGAGGATGGTGTTGGATGGTGTGGGATGGTAAAGGATAGTGTAGAGTAGTGTATGGTGGCGTATGATGGTGTGCAATAGTGTAGGATGATGTAGGTTGATGGCTCAACTGTTTCAGTCGCAATGTGTCCATGTCTTCTTGCTTTGAAAACAAATATGTAGGAAATGTTTTATGGTGCAAGATATAATTGCTCATTTTCTTGATTATTCTCTTGGCAGTTCAGATAACTTTGATGTGCTTTCTATAGTTGTGAATTGATGTTTGAATAATGTTCGCTAGGATTTGTCTCATGTGTCTGGCAAATTTCTGAACTGCATAGTTCCTAACGATGCAAAGTTATAACAAATGCTGTACATAATGATAATGATAATAATAAAGGCTCTATTGATAAAGGAACTTTCATTGCGTCGTATCTCCTCAAGGCTCACATGCGCATTACATATTTTGCAACTAAAAGAGAAAACTAATTAAAGCATTGTTTATGCTAAACTTTTCTCGAAATAAAAATGTCTTCAAAGGTGTTCTAAATGTTTCTACTGAGTTTGCTGCCCTTAGTGAATATGGCAGTACATTCCAGAGCCATTGGGCAACATGAGCAAATGATCGGTCTCCAGCTGTAACTATCTTTATTTCAAGCAGTTCTGAGTTCTTTTTATTTCACTTCATTGTTCAAGAGCTCACATCAAATACCTTGACCTCCACTTTAACTATATTTCTGTGCTATTTCTAGTTAAACATCGAATAGTATTTTGTTATTCATTATGACATTTTCTTTCAGAAATTTTCACACATATTTAGGATGTGTCAAAACGCAGAGAAAAACAACGAGTTGCAGTTTTCGAGGTAATTACGGAGGCAAAGTTATGTGAATTTCATAATTTTTATGACATATTAGACGTCTTTTGTTGATGATTCTTTGCTGATATGGCGAAGTGTAAGCAGTGCAAGTTAGCAACCTTTTTTGTTGTACCATTGCTGGATACGTATTTAATTTTTCAGTGACGCTTTATCAAACTTTTGTTTTAAAACACACGGTAAATTTAAAGGCTGTTTTCGTACTTTTGATCTTTATAATTACCCAACAAATAGAAACGCTACTTCGCCTGTTGAAAGTGCTCTTTGTTCTAATACTCCTTATAGAAAAACGCATTGGATAACGAGGTAAGAGAAATAGGTCGTTAACCAGGCTTGGATGGAAAAACACATAGAAAAAAATAGCGGCATTGTCTGTATTCTGATGTTGACAAATTTGGGTCTCCAGCGGTTGAAGGGTTCTAGAGACAACGCGAATTTCTCTGTATACAAATCAAGTTACTGCTTTTTTAATATGGACTGATTCGAAAGCATCTCAATTACTAGTAAAGAATGTTGGCGTTATTAAAACCTTAATTAGGAATTTTAACTGAATAAGCCTCTTTTGTAATGCCTCAACGATTTCACGTCTAACTAGACTTTGTAATGCCTCAACGCTTTGCTACTATGTCGATTCTGTGTAATAAAATGCCAACAGGTTAAAACTCCTCGTTTTCATACCTAGTGTGCAGTTTAATAGCATGGATCTTGTCAATGACGAAGACCTTGGTGCGGATCACGTGATCAACTTTGTTTCAATGTCTGGAAAGGTAAATTTTAGATTGGTCATTCCTGTATTGATTTTTAAGCATAGCCAGAAGATTTTGGAACTAGCCATTATTAATGTCGGGAGGTAGGGTAGAAATGCATGGAGACGAGCCATCATATATAGAATATACTCTGGGTCATGGCTACATTTCATGGAGGAGGTCACCATTGAAAGAAGTTTTTTTGACACTTAATCAAAGTTATATTGATTTAATGCAGACAAGTAGATTAGAGGATGTATAAGCAGTTGAGCACCATACCAAATGCAGCGCCACGTAATTTGAGATTCCATTAAGTAACGTACATTCACGATGGAAAACCTCTCTTATAGGATGAGCTAAAGTTTTAGGATTGATTAATGCTATAGAGATGCTTTGGATATGCTTTTGTACTTTTGCAGGTTTACAACTCGTCAATGGTGAAGAGAAATATTTCGGTGAGTGTTGCTAAAAGGTATAAAAACAACGAAATAGCAGGCTGTCTACCGGTTTCTTGTGAATAAAAAACAAGGAACAATTTGTGACAGAGATGAAAAAAGTGACAGAGACACCGATCTGTCCTCGACTTGTTTTGATTTCCTACTTCTTTGGGTTCTGGCTTATATTTATAAGTCTTTCTATTACTATGTACTAATGTGGCTTAAACCATAAATTCGGTACATTCAGTACTTTTTCTGGATACCTAAACCACAGTGATTAGAGTCACTCGCATTTATTTCACTTTGTGACAGTAGTTCTTGATATGCGTCGAACATTAATGTAAAAATGCAGGCACGCCGGAGCCAGGGAGGGGGGGGGGTCGGAGGTAAATGGAGAGGGCCATGCTATTTTGCTTGTGTGCTGCGTTGAAGAAATGCATTTCTAATCGAAATACAAAGGGATATGAGTAGCGTAACGATTGTGAAAACTGTTTGACCAGTGCTTAAAGCATTTTTGTTCTATTGGCCACTATCCCTACACAAAGCTTAAACATGGCTTGACCTTTTTATTGACTCCTAGGGAGTACGCCCGAATAGCCGAAGAAAATCTTCAATAGCCCACTAACTCAAAAATATTCTCCGGCATCCTTGCATCGGAGATTGAACGGCTGGTTGCATAAGCAACTCATGGATAAATTTCTCGTCACTATTTCATATTTTGTATGCACTAACGTGCAATTAATCCTCCGAAATGGCTAACAAGAGGTCAAAGCAAACTACCTGTAAAGCAGCTGTAAGTCATGTTGCGCAGTCTCAAGCTTTTTGCACTTTTAAAAACTGTAAGTTTAAAAACGACATGTTATTTCATATTTGTAGCTAATATAAATTGTTGACAATGTAAGAACTCTAAGTATTGCTTGTTGCAATGCTACTTTTTCAGAACTCAGCTGTGCTGCATTCCTTCATTATGAAGAGTATTGAGTTGGCAATGCTCGTAAATTTTCTCCAAAATCCAGTTAAAATTTATAGAAGAAAGAAAAGCCCCATCGGCTTTTGCTACATATTCAGCATTTTGGCTTTAATCAGTAATTTTTCTCAGAATGTAAGTCCATATAAGAGGGATAAATTTCAGAACCAAAATGGCAGGACAGGAGACCTACTCGACAGTAGATTTACGGGATGTGGGTGAAGTGTATCTAATGGTATTTTCATCATGCAATGGTATTTTCTATACGAAGGTCCTACGTGCAATGGTATTTTCTATACGTAAGTCCTACATGCAATGGTATTTTCTATTCAAAGACTGAGCAATGCCTCTAATGTTTCTCATTGCACATTTATAGGCAAACAGAGATAGTGGAGGTGATGCAGAACCAGTATTATGTTTACCAATAAGAAATAACCAATTTGAGACAATAGGTAAGATTTATAAATAATCGTGTCGTAAAGACCTGTTAATCTACACTGCTCTTTTTATAAGATGCAGACCTCATAATCCAGTCGAAAGTATCACTTCTTTGTGGTAACCTAAGGCGCATTCTACCAGCATCTAATGTGTACTTTGATGTATTTTGCCGAGTAGCATCAACCTCTATGGAGGCTGGTCAAGGGAAATCTGGTTTCATAGGCAAGTGTTGGATAAAAGCTCAAAAATGCTACGGTTTCACTACCTTGGATTATGCGGAGCCTTCCTGAAAACGATCGAAACTACATAACAAAGTACTTAGAAAAAGTGCATATCTCTTCTGTTTAGTTTGGAAGATTGGTCAAGTTTGAGCTCTATGGCGAATGACGTAGATGAGTACTTTTCTGAACGCTTTGTCGGATTAAATCGTTCTATTTGAATCGACAATTCTACTGCAATTCTCTAAAAGTAAGGTAGCTGTTCTCCATGCACGCTACGTACCATCGGATTTTTAATCTGTCTTGTATTCGGTACCAGTCATTAGAGTTGACAGGGACCAGAGCGAAGGCATTTTTAAACTTTGCAGACTTACATAAAGTTGTAATTTGTGAAAAATTTGAAAGCCCAATATGTACAACGAAAACTTGTGATTTAATACCATTTTGTAAATCTTTTGGTTTCTTGCAGGTTTATGGGACTAACCATTTTTCAAATCCATGGTCCATAGAACGATTTTAGTTTAACTTGAATAACAGCTGACAAATCTCAACAATGGCTATTCTTATGATTAGTTTCTTATGAATCATCTGTCTGTAAACTAATTAAGAAAACTTGGAAGACCACCAGTGTTTTCATAAATGACGACCATGATGTACAATAAAACCAATTATGTGCTGGCTTTAAATGCTAATAAACCCCACTATCGAGTTCAATTTACACTCTGTAAACACGATTGATTGGTTGCAAGTTGTATTGTCATTCAACTCACTTATTTAATCTGGTGTTATATTGAAAACCATGAATCTGGTCTTCCTTCAACGGCAGTAGATATAGGCTTTACGACTTGCCCGACTTTTGTTTGAGCCATCAGAAGTATGGCGGCAAAGATGCTGCAAATATGTTTTTAACGAATACCAAAAGAAAAGGAAATTGTCTATGAAGCGCACGAACAAATCTTATGATACTACTTTGACCAGTGTTTTATAAGAAATCTGGAGTTCCTAGAACTCCTACCTTTCTGAATAACGACGATAGTTAACTAAAAGTTACATTGGAATATGACCAAACTATTAAATCAACTTTGTTGGATACTCATCAGACATGACAAAATTTCAGGTTATTCTAGCAAGACTTCCATCAAACGATCCGAACCTAAATTAATTATGCCTTACATCAAAATTACAACCTTCTTTCACGACATTTTTTGAGAAATATCAATATATTCTGCAACTTATCTGTCTTGTCAGTTGTTGTTATCAGTCAGTTACATGCTGCAAAATATCTTCCATCACAAATGGGATACGTCCCAGTACTCACTTCATGTATAATGTTTCTGCCGCTAGTGCCTAACCATGGTGGAGGACCTGACCCTCACCCAATCCCCACTACTAATCCTTTCTTCCAAAAAGCAGTTTTGGCATTTTTATAAATTTGCAAGAGTTTATGAAAGGATGGGCCAAAAATTTTGATTTGATGCAGACCTCTTAATCCATTCTATACTATCACTTGTGCAACATATCTTATTCTCAAGTTGTTTCTTAAGTGTGCACTAAACCTAATTACGCAATTTTACAGAAGTTCATATTTTGCCATGACATAAAACACTGAGAAACATGCTTTCCGTTCATTTATTTTATTGCGCAGGTTGCAGGTAAACCATCTCAACTTTTGTTTTCCTTTGAAAAATACAGGTGTGGTAAAATTGACTCGACGAACAGGCGTTAATCCATTTAATGAAAAGGATGAACAGATACTCGAGGTTCGTTGCCGCCTTGTTAATTCTCTTCTTTGATTATAGACTAAATTAATCTTTGAGATGTTTAAACGAAGGAGTTGAGCCTGCAAAGGTTTTAAGATTTGCGACGATCTCCCAATCAAATGTTTCTTATCAATTTCTCAACCTTTGAAGGCTAACGTCTGGAAGATTAAGGGATTTCGCATAATTGGAAGCTTTTATTTGCAACGAGCAATTATATTTGAAAAGAACTATATCTTAAACAAATGGCAAAGCGGAATTTTGGCTAAAAGGGAAAATTCACAAAAAGCAATACACATCATGGCCCATTCGTGCTTGTTCCCTTAGTCTATCATATAACAGGTGTCACTTCCAAAGCCGTATAATGTCCATAGCTCAAGGTACAATTATTTCTAAATCGCATATCTTGCTGTTGCAGTAATCTTTGATGCAATTTCTTAGTTACGTAGACTAAAAATTAATGTATAGAGGTGAAATAGGGATTGCTCTAGTTAATCAAGTCAAAAAATGCTGCTATCTTTGTTTGACAAAGTATTGTAATACATTTCAAAACGAAAACACAATGTAGCATACTGAAATGCACATCATCATCCTCATACCAGGGTAATGTCCGATAATGAAAGAAATACGAAAATACGTTCTAATCATGCATTTTGATACCCTGGGGAGTGTCGGCAAGGGCGTTACTTCAAGCTCCGTGTTGGGAGGATGATGGAACTGTGTCTTGCAAAAAGCACTCCTTGCCTTCTAAAACAGTAAAAAGTACCCGTTTTGTAGCTATAATTGTCCAGTGGGGCCTATCCTTGCCCTGTTAGAAGACGGAATTTTCTAAGTTGGGAAGATGAGCATCTCCTCTAAAGCCCTTCTCAAGTGACGCCTCTGAGTGTCACTATGAAGGGTTTTTAATTATGCTATCTCATGTTGCAGCTTTTTCGTGTAAAATTGAAGGGCTGTCCCGTTGTAATATGTCGGCATCCTTGCTGAGAATTAAATTTCTTCGCCGACACGGCATTAAGTGGCAATTGGTCAGTAAGAAACAGTCTGTAAAATACACTGAAATATTGAACTAAAGTCGATGAAATATTTAACTGAAGTTTGGTCGTTTGACTCCGCATATGGTAAGCGCAGGTTAGATCCCACGGTTGAGACTAAATATTTTACAATTGGGTAGCACCCTTATAGTTAGTATTTATAATCCACATCAGCCATTGTCTAATTGATTTAATACAAATATATAAATATTCAGGAAGAACAAACGTGATATTCTGATGAAGCTGTAACCGAAGCACTAAAAAGTCTTGTTTTTTTTATATCTACAATAATTTAATGAACATAGGAGAGAGTGTTTTGTGGATATGTAAATATACTTACATATGCGCGAGGTTGTCTATTACTGCTGGAATTTTTGACAAGTTGGAGATTCTCCATTAGTAAAACAAATAATTTTTTCAAATTTCTTTGTGACAGGAGCGTGCGATTAGTTGAATATATAAATATTGATAGTTCTTCAGAAATATCGCGTATTGCATTGATTGGCATTTACAATGAATGTATCTATTATTTGATCTATTCTAATCATTAATTCTTTTGCCAGGCATTTACCATATTCTGTGGTCTTGGCATCAGTAATTGTATACTTTACGACAAAGTTTGCCGCGCAAAAGCTCGCCAGAAAGTTGCACTCGAGGTTGGTGCTTGGAATAAAAATCTATATCATCATAAAATGTTTTATCAGACATTGTCTTTCATGTTTAACAGTCTTGCTGTAGAGAGCTTTTGAAAGGTTCTTATACTAAGAGAAATAAAGATGATGATTATGCCTTTCTTTTCTCTCCTTAAAGCTATCAAAACGTTCTAAAATGTATACAAAAGGAAGTTATAAGCCGAAATGGCATTTTGCTACACTGTTCGTCTACAATCAGAGTAAAGTGTCCAAAGTGCTTTGAGCCTCTAATCGGTTAACTTTAACTAAAAGAATTGAAAAGTGGGAGAATGCTTCATGTCTGGTTTTCTCGGTATAAGAGACAATTTGAAAATCATTTCTCCATATGAAAAGTGCAGAATGGAATATGGCCCACGTAGGACTTCTTGGTAATATCAACACATGGTCTGTGCACAGTCAACAAATATCTTCTTAAGAGATGTCCAGTGCTAGAATCGTGGTCCGAATGTGATTGGCGATTCATGGCAAACCTAGAATTTTTGCAACTTCCAATTAAATGCTAACCTGATACAGTGGGCTGTGTTTTGCTGATCCATGAATTTCCATTTCATTTTGTAGCATTATTCGGGGGGGGGGGGCACCTGTCCTATGTTGTTCTGTTAGACAAAACAAATGTAAAATTCTCAGCTTCTCTACGTGTTTTAAAATCGTTTTCAAACATTTTAATATTCTTTTACAAGTCTGCGGAGCTGTTATGGCAACTACCTAAGTCTTTAATTGTCTTCTATCAAGGTCATATCGTATCATACTTCAGCAACGCAGCATGAAGTTGAGAGATTAAAGGTTAGTGACAAGGAGGACATCTTATTTTGATTATTATCATAAAAATAACTTAAATAATGACAAAACGATGAAAGCCTTCAATTCACGGAAGGCTGTTAAGTTCTCTTGAAACCAAAATAACCATATATTAGCAACTTATTCGTAATAGACACATAGACGGTAGGTACTACATAAGAAAGGTAGCCACTTACAAACAATGTAACTAAAGATAATCAAAACTTATACAAAGAGCAATCAAGAAATAAACACAATAACCCTATTATAAAACTATCAATGTATGTTGAAGTAATCAGAATGGACAAACCATAAATATAGTCATAAATATAAACCATAAATATAAATATGACATCACATAATGACAAGATAAAGAAAAGGATTGTAAAAGGGAACCAAAAATTATTTATTAAAGATTTTTACATCTGTTTTGACCTTATTTTACCTGCAATCAAATGATAAAGCATACGAGCTATGTTTGTGTTCATTATTATTCGAATAAGCCATTATTCCTCAAAATCATTAAATTTCACCATCATCTTGTCCTTAAAATGCTTATCCAATTGCTGTAAGGGTTTTTATTAGTAATTATGTTGTAAACGTAATTTGAATTGCATTTTCAGTCTATTTTGTTTCCTTTCAGTTATCTCCTGTACCGTCAGCAAAAGCTTTGCGAGTGAAAAGCTTTAACTTCGATGATTTTCACCTCCGGGATGATCAAATGCTAACAGCAGCCATAAGAATGTTCACAGAATTTGAATTCATCAAAACATACCGGATAGAAAATGAGGTTTGCACTTTAATTCGATTTGGATATTGACAGTTTCCATGCAATAGCCAGATTCATTCTTTCCCAAAGTGTTGGGTCAAGATTGGAAAAAAATTTTTTCAAGATTTTTCTTTTCAAAGGTTATCCATCTAGATTCTTCATTCATATTGATATCAAAATACCTTCCCACGATTTTTGCACGATTCAATGTGACATCAAATGCACGTGCTCCTTCGCAGTGATCCATGACGTACAATTGCTGTGGTTTGTAGGGCCACTGGTGGAAACGATAAGTCGGACTACTGGCCAATTGGGAATGCGAGTGATGATGGTTCTTGTTATGCAAAGGCTAATTTAACAATTTCTTTCCATTCTGGTTTCTGATCCACTCGGGTTCTGATCCACTCGGGTTTCTGATCCACTCGGGTACTGATCCACTCGGGTTTCTGATCCACTCGGGTTCTGATTCACTCGGGTTCTGATCCACTTTCCTGATATAGTATGCGTATCCGACAGGGTTTGTAGCAGTGTATATAAATTTAGGCAGACTCGATCGATGCATTGAAAGATACTTCCTTTTTAGCAGACATTACTGTGAGACAGATCTCTGACCATTTCAAAACTTTGATTGCTCATATCGATCTACAAATGAAGCTGCGTAAAATTGTCGATAAAGGGTTAGGCCCGCAAAATCCAACATAGGTGAACAGATAGAACTAATTGCCTACATGGTTGCTTGCCACCTTGCTTGCATGCTAACAGATTTCAGAGCGTAAAATAAGCAACAAATGCTAAATTCAACATCTTGCTGTATAGAGCAGTGTCATTCTTCATTTATGTAACCTTTGGTTTTTATCTTTGTACAGCCTTTGTCGGTGATAGCTAACAAACACAGTTTTCGCAAATTTTTGTATGAGCTGGTATTAGCTGGCTCAAAATGCAAGCATTAAACTTACTGCATTCGACTCCTACATTCTAATCACTCCTTTTTAAGTCACAATGCAGAAAAATTTTTAAGAAACCTCCACTACGTGACAAATCAATTCGATTTTCAACAAAAACAGATAAATTTGCTACATTCACAGCTAGCAATTAATTGAAGGATGCATCCTGTCACTTCATTCTTATTAGCATGAAACATTCATTAAAAATTGCATTTAACAGGGTTCTTGCTGTGAGAGTCAAGACTCGAAAGGAACCCGGTTCCTACTATGAAAGAGAGATCAGAATAAACTGAATAAAACAGAAAATTACAGGAAGCACTGCAGCAGCTTTAATTCAAAATGTTCTGAAAGTTTACTGCTAAATTTCCTTGATCAACATCTTCAAAGTTAGTTGCATTCTTTTTATATGCCACAGTAAATCTAAGCTCATTTCCATTTTAGACCCTTTATCGGTGGCTGTTAACAGTAAAGAAGAACTACAGAAGAGTTATATATCACAACTGGAGACACGCTTTCAACGTAGCGCAATCGATGTTTGCTATTTTAACGGTATGTCCAATAACAGTGGTGTATAATAAAAATCATACAATAGTTAGAAGCCAATTTCCTTGGCCCTAATAGAAGGCATTTGTTGGCCTAAGTTTAAGAATATTTTTATCGTGAAATGGAGCTGATCTTCTGGTATACCTGCACTAGAATTTTGGAATTTTAAACGTTCAACGATGGCAGTCAGAACACGCATCGATTTTGTTTTCCTGTAATTTGAAATTCATTAACGAAATCTTCTGGCTTGAGTTGCAGAACCATCACGATCTTTCATCAAATTCAAAGCAATTCCCTCCAAACAATTCCCAGGTGCCAATCTTCCTCGAATGCTCATGTTGTTGACATTTGTTGTTGACGATTGTTGACATGTTCTAAACCTGATTCTCAATTTCAATCCCTTGGTTAAGATTACTTCTGACTGCTGCTTTCAACTCTCCTGGAATCCACCATGATGTTACAGAATAATGTGCATCTTGATCCTCTTGCAACATGCCTAAAACAGCAGCTTTTCTTTTTACATCTGAGTCGTTCAGTTGAGATAGTATGTTTAATATATTTGAAAACTCGTGCTAATTTGTTCTATCATTATTTTCAGACTGGGAAAATAAGTGAAATGCTAACTAGCCTTGAATGTTTGGCACTGCTAGTCGGTTGCCTATGTCATGATCTTGATCATCGAGGTACAAACAATGAATTTCAAACCAAGTGAGTGAAATTATTAAATGTTATTGGCACTGTAAAATGTCACACTGTAGGGCAAAATGATGATGTTTACAAGGAAAATATTTTGTTATATGATGAAAATTGGAGAACACGTTAAGGTTATAGGCTTATTCCTTTTACATCATTGTTGATATTCTAAAGCCCTAAGACGCCTCCTCCTCTTAGAACAAACGTTGAGGTCATATTTCTGCTGCTCCATTTATCTTGAATTACCTTAAAAACCATTTTGGTTGCCAGAAAAACTTAACGTATTTCACTATGATCCTGTTTGATTTGATGGCCCTAGTAGGCTAATATCTCCTTGGCCTCCATGCTCTTGATACGGAGTTGTAGACAGGACCATTTCTCATGCCAAATAAAATTTGGTCATTTGTTGACTATTATCGTATTGGTTTGGCATGTCATTCATAGAACTACCGCTCCTAATTTTAAGCAAACATTTGGCATTTTACACGCCTAGCTAAACTTGCAGCCATCAAATATACCGAGATTTTTACGCTGTATTACTTATCAAAGTAATGAAGTAACTAGTTTCTATATCATCGTCACTTAAAGGAGCGAGTCTGCTTTGGGTCAGTTGTATGGGACATCGATCATGGAACATCATCACTTTAACCACGCTGTTGCAATACTGAATACTGAGGTAAGAAGATAGGGTTTAATTTTTTCTTGTTCATAAAACAGAAGCAGATAGGCTAAACATCTTTGTTTATTCTCAAAAATAAACAATAATAACTCAAAAATAGCAGTGGCCCGTGGCAGAATCCTTGCGGTACATCAAGGACAGTGAAGGCAAGGTACATCAAGGCTTGCAAAAGACAGTGGAGTGAAATGGCTAGCTAATACTATGTACAACATATCCATCGAAAGTTGGCAACGATTGCTCTGAATGTTTTTCTATAGTCCAACATTTTCAGCAAGAGAGGAAAATATTTTTCGTGCCAGTTTGGGCAAGAAAGTATCTTTCTATTGAGACTGATTTGCAGTTTCATACTGTGCAACAAGTACAACGTCCCTCAACATATATTAATTTATTGCAGGGAAACAACATATTTCAAAATCTTACCTCAAGTCAATACAAAGAAGTCATGAAACTACTCAAGCATGCCATTTTAGCCACAGATCTCGCGCAATATTTCAAGTATGATTTAATGTGATTTTTTCGCACTTTCCATTTTACTAACTATCTACCCTGGGGAATAAGTATGTGATTATGGCATAGGTACCTATCGTTTATCTTATTTGGCCCAATTTTGTCTTCTGGTTCACTTGTCCCCTCCCTTGTTGTGCATTTTGAAGTGACAAAATCCGTCTCTGGCCACCCAGGGCGTGTTTGCCAATAATGCCTCCAAAGCTAGCATTAGAAGGTGGCTTATAAAAATGTCATAATATGGATGAATCCGAAAAGATTTTTTCATTTTAGTTCAAAACATCTAAGATATCTCTGTCGGATATGTTAAGGACATTACATTAATGACTGCTATTTTGCTCAACCTGCCAACAGCATATCCCGTTTGATGTAAAAACATAAAAATTGTTTGATACCTACCAAAATGTAAGGCATAATATATGTGAGAAATATTTCGATAATCGTAGAGCGGGCTTTTGAGGCGATCTGAGCCATATATAAAAAATCGGTAGGCGGTTTTAGAAGTGGATATGCGGTGAAGGCGTCCTGCCAGACGCGCTGCTGAGAAAATCCAACACTTAACCTTTTATAATACTGAGGTTGCAGTCTCGAGCGCTGAGAACCAGGGGAATTTAATGATCGAGATAGCCCTCCATCGTAATTTAAAACTGAAATATTTAACAGAAAGTAAATGGAGGATTCAAAATGAGCCATCCACCTATTAGATAATCAACTGTACTAAGCAATCATTCCCTAAATGTTTCATCATATCACCTAAACTGAGGTGGTTCAGAAGAACTTAAAGTAGATGAGAATTTCTACTTGCACTAAAGATCAGGCCGAAAATCAAGGTGTCAGATAGGCAACAGAAGTGGAAGTTAACTGGTCTCTCATCAAACTCTGAACTCGCATGATCTTTCCATTGATTCTTATCCCAGTTGCTTATCAACCAGAAGTCTATCTAATCAAACATGTATATCCATAGAGCATAGGTAATGCAGATGGTGTTGGCATCCAGCAAATAACATTTTATATCATCTATTCTTATCAGTATAATGCTCATCATTAGAATGTTGAACACTGAAAATCAATTTAGTTATATACATACAGCTGTAGTCAGGGGCGGCGCGGCTCACAGAGAATATTTTATATAATAAGGAAATTTTCTCGAAATAAACCCTAAAAACCTGCCAATATGGCCCCTAAAAATGAATTTTTTTCCTACCTAAGATCTTTTACACTTCATTGCATTGATAATTACTGTAGAACAAAGATTGTTGAATCGAATTCTTAGAAAGGTTAGCATTGTGGTGATGACCAGGATGCAGTAGAAGGTGAAAATGATGCCCGGAATGGGACTGACCAAAAGGTGAAAAGCAGGGAACGCCATGATGAACCGTTTTAGAGCATTTTATATGAGGTCAGATTAGATTAGTGACCATTTCTGAAAAATTTCTCGGGCCCTTAATTTTTGCCAGGCAGCCCCTGACTGCAGTTTTTAGATCAAACGAAAAACATTTGCAACTAAACAGTTGTCATATTCTTCAGATTTCGAACAACATTTGAGCAATTAATTGAAGCCAAAACATACGACTTTAACAGACCAGAAGACAAGAGTATGCTCAGGTACACATACATTTTTTTTAAAAATTATATATTTAAAATCCAAAGCAATTAACCCTGTAACTGATTTGAATGATGTTGCACTGAATAACGCAAATTGAACACAAATATCCAAAAACCAAAAGGAAAAAAGGTAGTGTGGACAAGAAACAATTTTCAAATAAGATGTGAGCATCGATTCAAGTAGCTACAACTATGTGGTGAACAGCGGCGAATTTAAACTGATTAGCACCCGAAATATGCTGTAGGGCTCGAGTCAAGACTTTTAAGCATCGCCATTAAAGGTTATTGTGAATACATCGATAGGAATAGGTAAAGTTGAAATTATTATGGACGCTTGTGGCGACATATTTTAAATTACCGTATTTACTCGTGTATAAGTCGACCTTTTTTGACCAAATCTACACCCTAAAAATTCGACTTCGACTTATACACCGGGTATAAAAATCCACTTCAATTAAAACAAAAGAAAACTCATATAATATATGCACATTTTACTTAGAACTAAACTCTAAAAGTTTTTAAAGAAAATTGTTGTGGCTTGTTACCAGTGCCTGGAATAAGTAGCAGGGGAGGTTGCTTAGCAAACAAAATGGCGGCACGCTCGATAACAAGTGACGAATCTTTGCTGTTTTTTCCTCTCTCAGCATTGACTTTCGCTCACATTTCATCCTAAAAGATACTTGATAATTCAAAGAAACTAGGGTCGACTTATACAAAGGATATACGATAAAATTGGCAATTTCTCTCGGATTTTCGGGGGTCGATTTATACACCGAGTCGACTTATACACGGGTAAATACGGTATATCAAATTTCTTGTTCATTAACATTTAAAGTGTCCCAGCATGCAAGGCTTCCTAAGAGAATTTCAAAATATTTTATAGGAGTATTGGTATTAGAGAACAAGCCTGTATTTTCGGCAAAAATTTAGAAACCGAGCTGAACAAGCAGATGGGAGGCTTTTAACAAAGTATATATAAGCACAAGCAGTTCTTATAGATAATAAATCTCTGCTGTTGAATATAGCTTATAGGACTTCGAGGTTAAATAAGATTGTCTAAAGTGGCTTGGCTAGCAGCAAAATAAAGTTTATAGAAAAAAACAGGGCAAATTCCTCTATTTATTTCCCATTCGCTGTTATTATCTTAGATCGATAAAAATTTAATTGTATTTAGCAATAATCAAACACGGTTCATTTTGTAAATAAGATTGTAACTAAGATCTTTTTAGGCGAATCTTGATGTGGTCAGGCGAGTTATTTAACTGTTTTGCTAAACGTACTCAGGCACAGCAAGTTATATAACTAGAATATATAAGTGCCGACAACTAATAAAAAGGTTTAACCTTTCTAAACAATTCTTTTCAGGGGAATTTTGATGACATCAAGCGACCTTTGCGGTATAACAAAGCCATGGCACATTCAAAAGAAGGTTTATTTTATTATGTCAACAAGTCTATTTCACTATGCTTGATGATTGACAATCAAATACTTATTGTTGACCCTCTGTTGATCTGCACCCCTCCCTCCCCTCTATAAAAATATTTCAGAGATTCTGCTGCATATAGGCTTAAATTGAAAGTTGCTTTTTGAAAGGAAAGTCTTTTGGTCCCTGTTTTTATTAAACTAAGAGTTTCTTTTGGAAAAAGTTGTCTATAAAATTGGCTTCCACATAAAATTGCGCCCACAACTGATCCGCCTCCACTGCTAATTTATTTTTAAAAATCCGCTCCCATTATTTATCTAAACTTTATGAGTCATTGTTTCTTAATAGAACGATAAAGTGCATTTTGCAGTTTGGAATCTTTTGTTTTTGTCCAGAGAAATAAATTGCTTAATGTAGTTTAATTTTGCCTACGACTTTACCAGGAAATTGTATTGGTATTACCGCATGATGTCAAACTCTCTCCTTATACAGCAAAAATCCTTGGATAGCAATATTTATATAGCAACTGTTTAGCTGTTTCTCCTGCTGGAGTGATGTCAGTGATAAAAGCGAAAATCTACTCTTATGATAACGTGCATCGGTATTTTAAGTTTTGTATCGTAGTGGTATTTAAGGCCAAATTTTTATTAAGGTGCATGAAATAAGAATTATATGCGAAGACATGCAAATTATAATCAAATTTCTCAATAACCATAATATGGTGCGCAACGGTATATCATATAGCAATCATATATCATATATTATGTATAATATATCAAATATCATAGATCATGTATCATATAGGGTATATCATATATCATAAATCATGATTTGCAACGACAGTCTTTCTTGAGTAACGCATCCTCCATTTACCTAACAGAACCTCACTCCAGTAATTTCAAGACCAGTTGTTCTCAGTAGTTGCAACTTGCCAAAACAATCAAGGCTTTAAAGCATTTCTACAAACCTTTTCCACAAATAATTTCCACAAATACTGCTGCGACCTAGGACTTGGATCTAATTGAGGCAGATATTTTAAACAAGTATAAAGTATTGAGAAATATTGACATCAATGCAGAAAAATCACTTCGTCTAGATTCGGACAGAAGTTATCCCAGCATGCAGTGGCAAGTTTGCATTTATGGTCTTTAGTGCGAGCCTGAAGCCTTTAATTCCAGAGATGCATATGTTAACTTTAAAGTGCTTTTTTGTAGGTTGTTCATTTAGTGACAAGCGAATTCTTTCATCAGGGAGATATGGAAAGGGAAAAATTGCAAGTAGAACCCCAGGTACTTTATCAGTAAATTCTAACAAAGCTGTATGGGTAGTATAAATTTATGGATTTAATAATAATAAATCATATTCGGACATCTTGATCAAACATCTAATTGTCCTTGAAGCTTTGTTGCCTATAGTCAGGATGTTTTCTAAAAACATTTCAAGTCACTAAAACGTAAATGCTGCACTTTTAGGGTTGGCAAAAATTAAAGATAGGTTTCATATTTCATATTTAGTATATATTTCTTTTCCGATGTACATTAGTTGGATAAAAAGTTGACCTAACTCAGCTTACATTACTTGTATAGCTTTAGTTGATGGCCAACTTAAAATTGAAGAAATTTTTATAACATTTTAAGGGTTTACTTCGAGCCTTTTTTCTGATTCAAATATATTTCATGATTAATAATGATGATAATAATAATAATGACAATAAGTGATATCTATACAGATTAATAAGTTCAGGATAGAAATGCTGTTATCAGTCAAGGACCTGTTGAACGAAAATGATGAAATAAAAAATTGAAAATTACATCAAAGTTACAAACTATGTTTAAAGCTGTTGCGTTATTCTATTACGGTATCTTAATATAGAACCTTTTTAAGAAGCTTCTTGTATAGCACCAAGAAGGTCTCATGGTACCTTATTTGCGGCTGAGCTAATCAATTTGAGCTATAAGGTAGCATATTTTGTCCATAACAACGTCTTAAACCAATGCTTAAGATAGTATTTTTCGATAATATATTCTACATCCTCTTTTAGGTGATCATGAACAGAGAGCATATCTTGCAATTGCCGAAACTGCAGTTTCAGTTCTTTGATACAACAGGAATACCTGTGTACAAGGTAACTTGTTGCCAATGATTTAAAACACTAAATCACTCGTAAGCTTTTACGAGACAGCTTAACGCCTACGTCACGTATTATCTGCAAAATATGCATTTGCAGAGTGATTACACATTTGCCTTTTAAACTAATCACTGTCTTGCCTAATCTTGAAAAATAGATCGGTTCCAGTATATATTTCACTTTGAAAATGTTAGTTTCCGCGCAAGTAACTTATGGCAAACATTTCTGTGACGTAACCATGCGTTTACATAAGCAATGTTTCTTTTGTATCAATTCATTTACATAATTTTGCAGTGCTTGCCCGTTCGGCAACTTTTGTTACTCTGATCCACTTCAGTTATTACATAAGTCAAGAAGAAGTACTGCACCACTGTTAGGAACATTCTTAAGTTCGCGGCAGTGCTACAGGCAGATCATATTCTTTTTTTTGTATATCAAGGATATTCCGGCACTTAAGGCGTTTGGGCTTAATTGTGTACCCTGACATTCGCAAAATCCCTATAACTCAGTTGGGTTTTGCGTCAGAGACAGGCGACCGACCTGAGACAATGAACTCATAACATTGCCCAGTAATATTGTGTGATCCTTTTTCTCTTGCAGACATTGTCGCTATTGAGAGCGGAACTAAAGCCACTGTTGGATAATGCTATCTCGAACAGAACCCGGTGGAAAGAACTGAGCGATAATGTTGAAGGTGGTAAAATTGATCCGGAACTTGAACCTTTATTGAAACCAGTTAACAACGACGAAAACACTGTAGAGTATTTATAACAATGATCAATATCTATTGAGAAGGATGATGATGAAGGGATAAAAAGTCATGATGATCTGTTTATACCAGATAAGCAAGCCCGCAAAAGCGAGCATTCAAATGTAAAAATAAAATGTAACTATTGTCATGGTGAATTATTGTCTATTTTAAAGCCAATTTCAGGGGGACAGCCTCTACATTAATCCATTAATGTAACTGTATTGACAAATTTTCGTCTCTTGTATTGGCAACTACATAAAATTTTCTCCTGAAAGTAGGCCAGTTCAAAAACCCCAATTTGCATATTCTATCCTACATAAGCAGGGTTAGGCATCTCCCACATGGCACGAGACCTTGTTTGACATATTTAATTTCATAATTTGGTTTTGTCATTACAGATAGGGGTGGTAATCAATGCGTAAAGCGTGTCCCTGAATCAATGTATGTGCGTTTTTTAATACACTGGTACAAACGTTTTAGATTCTCAATTCAAATAGAGATCGCTTGAGAGGTACAACTTATCAGCAATCTCAAACTGCCAATTTAAAACCCTGCAATTAAATGGCCCATTGTGACTTCTATTTCATTTTTCCAAGTTGATTGCCACAATTGAAATCCCGCTAATTTTTTCATTCATATTGGGGGTTCATTAACTTCTCCTACGCATTGCTGTCATTTTTAAAGAAACTATTAAAGGAAACGACTATTAAAGCTGCTGATAATAAGTGGTATGTTGGGAAGGCACCAAATCCGTTGGATTCCCACTAATTATGCTTAAATTGTCTGAGATGTAGAAAACATAAGCGCATTGCGTAACGAATAAATGTATAAATAACCCCACGTTGCCTGGCTGACTCGCAATGTACGTTAGATACCATGAAGAGTTAAGATATTCTTTTATGGTTTGTCGTATGGGATCCGGAGCCATCCCAGATATCAGGGTTGACACATGAATTAATGCCATTGATGTCCCCGTTCTTGGTTGAATCACAGCGTCGATAACGTTTATTGCTCGGGTTGTATTGCAGAGAGTGGAAGAGGCAAGGTAGACCTTTATCGTCAAACTAAAGGCTCCGCTTAGCGAAGGCCCATTGCCAAGAAGTTACAGGGACTAAATCCTATGATCTATAGATTTTTTTATTCTATAAATAGTATTTCTGTTCGAAGCAGGTTAAATAGCTATGATGCCTAATAACTCTGGGTCCGGTAGAATAGAGAATGAAGAGTTACATTATCAAATGTAATGACCTTTATAGGTACTGTACTGGCAAAACAAAATACATTACGTATAGACTTAAGAATGATTTTATAATCGTGTGTAGAATAGAACAATTCCTGCGTATTTGTAATGAATAGTTGACATTGCAATAACACTCAATTGGTTATAAACCAATGTATGCATCTTTTAGTCTCATTTCTTCCTGTAAACAATAAAATCGAGCTGAGTTACTATGATGATTTTCTACCTCCACGTTCAGAGATTTCTGATAAATAAGATTCTGCCTTATTTTATGTAAGACTCCGTTGCAGAACGGCACTGTTTTGGGCATAATATAACATTATATACCATTACATAACATCATATAACATAACATAACATTAAATAGCATTACATAACTATACATAACATTACATAACATAACATAACATAAAACAACATAACATAACATAACATAACATAACATTACATAACATAACATAACATAACATAATATAACATAACAAAACATAACATAACATAACATAACATAACATAACATAACATAACATAACATAACATAACATAACATAACATTACATAAGATTACATCACATCACATAGAATTACGTATGTATATCATAAGGTGTCCGATTAGGTTATTATAACCACTCTTGAAATACTCTCTTTTTATAAGAGCCGGATAATTTTTGCCGAGGCTTGATGTTCTTGGTTTTTAATAATTTAAGGTTCGAATGTTCGAAGCGTTTTTTAGGAGCGATTTTTTCTCAAGATCCATTGGAAACTACATGCAGTACAATATACGGTACAGTCTGGTATACGGTACAGTATGGTACAGTCAGGACACATATTGATAACAGCATGTCTATGTTGAAATGTATATCCTGTTAAAAGATTCGTTATATTATTATATTATATTATATATATTATATTATTATATATATAAATTAATGCATTTACAATTTGGCAGTTCTTTGTTGGTAGTTCAGTTGTTAACAGTATAGTATTTCAGCATCTTTGAGGGCTGGGAAGAGAGGCCTATTGCTTATTGGATTGAAAATAGCGTAACTTGTTAAATTCAATCAAACACAAATTATAATCAAAACAAAATGCACGTTGATGCAGGGTATCAAAATTTTCATACAGCAAGCACACAGCCGTCGGCTCGACAGCGATGAAAATGCTGACAGATGGTTCGGCAACTTACAGCCATACAGTGCAAATGAACGGCGTATATTAATTTCCCATTGGGCAGGGGAGGCATCCGAAAAGCTGATATCAGACAGGCAAAGGACAGGATGTCTTATTACGGCGGATGGATCAGAAGATCATTTAATCAATCCAGAAAGTGTACCAAAATATGAAGTCACCAAAGTCATTAGTATATTTTTCCCGGGCAGTCGCAAAAGCCAAGTCCGACTGATTTACCATCAGTGAACAAACAGACATTTCTGAAGCATCTTTAGAGAGCAGGGCGAAGTGGAGCCAGGTGAAGAAGAGCAGATAATGGACGATGCAAAAGATCGAATTTTCGATCATGAACTGGTTGGCAAAGAGGTGAAGGCTTATTGCTGATGGTTTATTGGTGATATCAAATATTATAATTCCCTGAATTCAAAGTAGACTTTCTAGACGGCACATCTGATTATATACGTTGGAAGTATTGATGGCATAGAAATGATTTTGCAGTTATATTAGATCAGAACTGAAACATTATTTACAGTAAGCTACAGGCTATACATGTACTCGCCTACTTTACTACGGCATAACACGTTGTCTTATGAATGGGTTTTGTTGAGGAATTGCATGGTTTTTTGTTGAAGTGAAAAAAAAATCAAAAATCGCTTTGTTTTTTCCTTGTTTCTTTTTTCAATTTTCATCCGAGGCTGAGCATGTTCTAAACTTATTTTTTGAGCATGTTCTTATTTTTTTGGGAAATCGAGCATCAGTGTCCCTATAAAGTGTGTTCTTATAAAAAGGAATATAACGATTAGATCTTATCTTTTTCATCCAATGTGGACCAAAGCAGGTCCACATTTTGTTTTAAGCAGGTCCACATCAGCTCCATGCTGCCTACCTTTGACCTGTTATCCAAAATAAATAATGTATGTATTTGTGTACGTATGTAAAAACGGCCCCCAAAGATCTTCATTACGTTTAGCCTGATCTTGATCTACCAAAATCATATTTTATATATCACATGAAATTTCAGCCCCCCCCCAAGAAATCTTAGATAAATTTGATAAATTTTAACAAAATATTTTTGTTATCATTATTACCACATCTAGAGCTTTCGATCAAGCCTAAGTTGTCCGGACGTTGCAGGTCCCCTTTAATCTAAAAGGATTTGGACAAAATATATTCACATGAATCTCCGGCCAGAACAGTCTTCTTTGGTGACAAATATGAATTAGCAAATCTCTCTTGCTCATCTTGTTGATCAAATATTTTACGAAAGACAAAGTCACGCAATCACTTTTGCCATTATTATTTTTGATTCACCCACACAAAGCAAAAGTAATCTTTGCTTTGACCTTGACCTTGTCAGACCCATCCGTCCACACGGTTCTTATTGATGCGGAACAATCTGATATTTTGATTTAATTATACTTCTAGTAGTTGGTCAGACACACTATAATTTATCAGCAATAATGGCAATGGTTACCGACATGTTTGTTTGCCTCTTTGCTTTAAATTATCTTTTTATTGCTAATGCTGGAGAGGGTCTGACAAATAATTTTGAAAAGCTTATGGAAGAGACGGAGTCTCTCCAATTAAGTCTTTGCAGAGGCCTTGGCTACAACAAAACCTCAAAAATAAACTTCATGAAGGAAAACCAAAGGAAAGCAGTGGACAATGTCGTTTTTAAAGCACTATTAAGGCTTGATAGGGCAGGTTGTTCACCGTTGGTGAGAAACTTTGCTTGCTCTATATTTGCACCATCACCAGTGGGAGTTTATGGCGTGCTGCCACCTTGCAAGTCGTTTTGTTTTGCAGTCACCAAAGCTTGTGGCCGTCAACTCAGATTCGCCTCCTTCCTTACATCGTTCTCAGGTAAATATCTTTGTATGATTACGAACGCTTTACTTAAATTGAATATATCATTTTGCAAAATATCTAAAAGCTAATAATGTTTTTACGATGGGAAACTTGAATAATGCAATGCCGCATAAAAAACCTTCGTAGTAGGAAACACTTTTGTGTCGTGCTTGTACAGTTCCTGCAGGGCCGAATCTAGACATCTCCGACCAGGGGGGCAAAAAAGATAAAATTTCCGACAATTTCCGACAAAGTTTCCGACTATTGACTGCAAAACAATAGATCCATTGTTTAATCTATTGTTTAAATCAGGTCAAATTTCCAACGAAATAACAGTTCGTTTGATGGGGAGGGGGCGCTCCACCCACAGCCACACATTGGCTTCGGCCCTGAGTTTCTGATTCAAATTCGGACTTCCAAAATTGAAGGAGACTGTCTCCAAACAAAGAGTTAAAAGTGCTATTCACATACGTTAATACTAGTTGTACTCTATCATTTGAGATAATTTTGGTTCATTTTGAACATTGATATAGGCTCTCGATGTTTACATAGTCTCTTTAGACTCCTTTTCCACAGTTTTGCATTTTTCCGCCTGACTCTCATTGCAGGATTCTTTGAAGCCTGCGAACTGCCGAGGAGAGAGTTCTCCTTATTGCCTCTTTATTCCTCAGGTACCCCTTCCTCTCCCCCACTGCCTTTTGTAATTTTTCCTCTTTTCAGCTGCTCCATGCAAATTAACCAGGAAAGGACAATTTTATAGAGGAAAAGCTGCAAGTACCAAAGATGGCATCAAGTGCCAAAAATGGAGCTCACAAATGCCTCACAGACATTCCATTACACCAGATAATTATCCAGATAAGGATTTAGTAAGGAATTACTGCCGCAATCCAGACGGGGAACCAAAAGGACCATGGTGCTACACAATATCAAAGAAAAAACGATGGGACTACTGTGATTTATCCTTGTGCACAGGTAATAAAGCTTATTTCCAATTTTCAATATTCCTTTATCTTCGGCACTAGACTATCACATAAACCTCAAAAGTGGCATTGATGTCCATATTGTTAGCTGTAACAATTTAATGCTTTTCTTTGGATATATCAGAGAAAGATTTGCGCAGTAAGTTATATAGATTAAGTTGTATAGATAGATCATTATCTTTGGTAATACGAGCGTAAAAAGATATTGGCGAGATTCGTGAACATTGGGTCTCCACACTTCGACTACCGGGATTCCAGATAACGTGGTAATTTCAGGCAATCCTGCTTATTATCTAACTCCAGTTAATTATTATCAACACATCAAATATTGTGTCTGCAGTACAGTTAGGGACATGCAGAATTGTTGGGGCTTATCATGACTTACTTTGGAGGTTTCGTGAGTAGTATTAGAGCATACTATTATTTGCATTGGTGGTAACTCTGAATACTGAGGAGGATGAGCAGTACCAATGTTAAGGCTTATCATGGGATGTGCAATCACGAGAAGACAAATTTACGCAAATATGTAGAAATGAAATGCAGAAGTAGTTAAAACCATTCGAGAAAGACCAGTCTAGAAAGACACTTCACCATGATACAACGTCTACAGTGAATCTTATGATATCTATGAGCTTCAAAGAATGGATAACAAAGAACTTATAGAAGTAAAAACATGGCTTGATGTTAACAGATTGTCCTTGAATAAATATGGATAAGATTAAATTAATTATTTTTATGTGTCCTCGCCCTCAAAGTTGGGAATCTTCCTATCAAATAGACAAATTCCTTGATGTTCTTTCTGATGAAAATCTCTTATAGAAACATCACCTGACTGAAGTATCTAAAAAGTTGTCTCTCTGGCGTGGCCACTCCCAGGTAAAAGTGCAAACATGCTTGTCCGGGAAATGTCTGAGAAAGAGGTAGAATTTTTGCAAAATCCAAGGAGAGAGAAGTCAGAGAAAGGGAGTATTTTTCAATACATCTGGAAATATAGTAAAAGGGGTGCTTTGAAATGCTGCAGAAGTAACCAGATGACAAAAAATTGATATTTTTTGTTAATAGTGCATCTCCTAGAAATGATTTGACCCAATAGAATCATGTCTGATAGTGTAACCATGATAATTTATATTTTTATTGATAACTTAAAATTATGTTTGTGCTGTAAATGTTGCAGCCAACACCTGTAGGTCAGTTAGAGGAGCAGCCTGCTCTTGAACTCAAGTTGTCGCACCATTTGCTCCAAAATTTTGTTTTGATCGGAAGATTGATTTATTAGATTGAAACCATATTCTTATCTCAAAACACCAACATGGAAATTTGTGTTCCTCTTAGAAATGCAAGTATACATTATGTTTGCTATAAATTAATTTACTTATTGTTATGATACAAAACCATAAATATGTTCATATTGGAGAATTTTTAACAGTTTATTCAACAAAAGAAGACACTATGAAATTGCCTTTTAAACTGGATGTCAAACAGGACTGTTAACCAAATTTCAATTCTCAGAGAAAAGGTTGCTCAGCACAAAACATGTCAGAGAAAAGGGTTTATAATCTCGAACTTGTGGCATGTTTTTAAAAATAAGATATTCAAGCTCTTATCCCCTCATCTCTGGTCTTCCTGTCATATCAAAACTTCTAGAAATTGGATTTAGCGACTTCTCTTAGTACATGTCATTCTAGGTCTAATATTGAAGAGTTTTTCGTTTCCTGGAACTAAGCGAGTCTAGGCCCAGCTTCATCGATCTCGGAAAAGCTTTCATTCCAGTTGACAAAAAGATTTTGTGTAAAATGCTAATGCATGGACAGTCGTAAAATTCGAGAAATCGCATCTTGTCGGGATGACTCAGAAATTTAAGATTCGAAGTTCGTGTATCGCAAGGCTATACTTTCAGCTCTTTTCTGTGTCATGCTCATATCCATGACCTTACTGGGAGGCATTGAAAGTTCAACGGTGTCCAAGTTTGCTGATGATACCAGCCACTCGTAACAATTTAAGGATTTGATTCAGCTGAATGAGGCTCTTTATGGGGACCTCAGGAGTCTTGGATTTCGGATGAAAGGGAAAAAACTCGTAGATTCTGTATTTCCATTCTCGCTAAGAATATCTTGTTTCCATTGGCGTTTGACCTGTTTTTCACTTATCTAACGCCAGTAACACCACTTATGTAACATCTTCGCGATCAATTCCATAGTCTGTTATGCAAGCTGCACGAAGGTTCCAACAATGGCAACATCAAAAAATGCCCATATAATAATCAAATTTTAATATATTAGATGAAACTGATATTTCGCCCTGTTATTTGCTGTACCCCTGTCGCTTTGCGTTGTTCCTTGCCTCTCTTATCTATATACATCGTCGCAAGTATTTCACTAGAATTCAGTAGGCAGCCTGCTATTTAGTTCTCTGCTTTACTTGTTTCATACATCAGTAAATGTCGCAAAACCCATTCTGTGTTCATTTGCTCGAAATCTAAGCAAAGATTTCGCCCGAGCAACAGGTTTTTCTTGGAGGTTGTAATTGCAGTTCTTTTCAATTTGGACTTGTTATTACAAAATATCGAAATCGAAAGCACCAGATATGCATTTCTGATACTTGTGTTTGAAGTGTTGTTAAGTTTTTGCATTTTAATCGTGAAAGAGAGCATTCTGATACCAAGACATTTTCAACCATAATCACTACCATTGCCTGCATCATCGTCATTATCATCATCATTGCTTAGCATGGTATTAGACCATTATTTTTGTTGCTCATAAAAATTCATTCTTTTAATTAAACAAAGCATGATTGCCAAAGTTTTAATCTTCATGTAAAATAATGATTGAACTAAGAAAATCCATTAATTTGCGTTCCTGAGTATAAAGGAAAAAGAACAGTATAAACTACCGCCTCAAAAAAGTAATGTTATAAGATTGCATCTTTAGTTTTGTGCCAAAATGTTCTGCCAAACTCCTCTCATTAGCAAATTACCATTAAAGAAACACGCCCTATCGAAAAATGTTATCATTAATGGCTACTTAGGAGCCACGTAAAAGGTTGGCGTTACTTAAACATGTTTTAACTTGTTTAATGGCTGAAAAGTGAAAGGCCAAATAATGCTTATTCTACTGCAAAGCCCTGTTTACACTATACAATCTAGCCCGGGGCGAACCCGAGTTAGTTTAACCCGGGGCGAACCCAGTTGCGTTTACACAACAGAAGATCATTTCGCGCTCTGCCCTTCATCACGGCAGCAGCACCAGCGCAGGATACTTCAAAATGGCGGTAGATTGACAACTTGTGAGGTTGGAATTTTGCAGACAGATCTTTCTTTTAAAGATGCTAACGTTAGCGGTGCAGTTTTATTTTATAAGACGCTCTTGGTCAAGAAGGGTGAATGAATATCAACGAAGAGTTGACAGGAAGTATCGAATCGCTATCTGTCTATCTAATTGCTGTTGGATCTTTTCGTCAGCCCAGATGCATATCAGCAGAAAAACTTACTCGTCAGTCCAA
The DNA here is from genome assembly GCA_964019065.1 of Catostylus mosaicus. Taxonomy (NCBI): domain Eukaryota; kingdom Metazoa; phylum Cnidaria; class Scyphozoa; order Rhizostomeae; family Catostylidae; genus Catostylus; species Catostylus mosaicus. The sequence continues at coordinate 11,057,361 of OZ025184.1, read as the reverse complement.
GTTAAACCTCTATCAACAGTTTTCATGCACGTTTCAGTAAACTTTTTATTTCGATTTCCAATACAGTTGTTTGTATACATTCAGTGAAGTTTTGTTGCATAGGCGCGATTTTTTATTTTGAAAGGAAATACGCATGCGCTAGCTGTAAAACCGCCCCGGGTTCGACCCTGATTTGCGTTTACACTACGTTGATAACAACTAGCCCGGGGCGAACTCGGGGCGAACCTACATCCGATGCAGGGTCAGTTTAAAGTGGGTCGAACTCGGGGCGAACGCGTGTTAGTTGCGTTTACACTACAAAAATCTAACCCGGGTTAAACTAACTCGGGTACACCCCGGGTTAGTTTATGTAGTGTAAACAGGGCTTAAAAAATTGTTTCAATTTAATTCACCATGAATTCGCATGCAGGTGGGGGAAACGCTTAAACACAATTAGGCTGGGGTAAGAAAAGGTCTAGTGCCATCAATCCTTACAACTAACTGCAATTAGAAATTTATTTTAGTGCATCTTCATTGCGATAAATTCCAAGACGATGGCTGTATAAATTATGTTTACGACAAGGATGTGGATGATTATCGAATGATACGCAAAGGGATACCAAAAAAGTCTCAGTTGCTGCGTTGGATTAATGAATTTTCAACTTCGTCGGTGAAGAAGATGTTCACATGAGTTTTGCAACATTGACCAAGACAAGAAGCATGACATTTTAAACGTAGATTAGACCAAAAACTAACAAACTTATAAAGGTTTTACATTTTGTATTCTTTAACTAACGTTGATAATAGATAGATACTCTGGATAGAGTTGGTACTTACGCTTGTGAGACAATAAAAAATTTCAACTCTAGATAAAACATATTTTTCCAAGTAAATTACGCGTAGTATCACCACCTAAGATACCTGATAAGGTTATTACCACTGCTAATAGTAATTAATGTTTCTGTTTAATACTTACAATCAGTAGCAATTTTTGAAATGTTACACTTACCTTTTATCGACAACTCTGGATTTATTTTTTCCTTTGAAAATCTCAATAAAAATGGCATACTGTTTTTCCTACGGGACTTAGCTGAACTAAAAATATGCCACATTACCCAAAATGCCTCTAAACAGCCATGGCTGAATTTCCCACCTTTACCCGTTTTCTGCCTCTATACTAATAATGACATCCCACTGCAATTACTTTTAACCGCACCAGTATCGAGCATCACCTTCGTATGCTCACTGGGCCGAACATCCTTCATTCAATCAATGGTTATTCCACACAGTCATGGTATACCCGACCGGCACTGGGCACTGAATATCCACAACCGCACTCATGATGCCACTCCACAGTCATCATGGTATGCTTACCACTGTGGCAAATGTCCCTTAATCAACTAATGATTCCCCCAACATTAAGAGCACTGAAGCAAATACAAGTAAACAAAGTTACGGTGATACATTCGTCGGTCTTAAAGAGGAAAGGATAATATGGCTTCGTTTATCTAGATCCAGATGGCAAAGAAATTCTCTTGTTTTGGAGATACAAACTGCGACTTCAAAAATAGCTGAAGTGACAATGAGCGTAATAAGAAAAAATCCAGTAAAATGCTGATCGATCATTTCTCAACAACAAGCCAGGAATGTATATTAAAGGTAGACGTTGTAGAGATAGAGATAGCAATAGTTGACCTATATTTGATATATGGTATGTGAAAAGTAAATGCCTGAGAAGTCAAAGATAAGAAACCAAAAATTCTTTAGACTCGCAGTCTTAGAAAAGGTGAGAGGGCAATGTTTCGTAATGACCTACAACAGATTGGCTGGGAAGCGATCCTTGGCTTTTATGCTGAAATCCCAAAAGTATGATTATCAAATTACAAGAGATCTCTGAGTCGATTTATCCATGCACATCTGAAAAATGGTTAGCCCAGAAATTAGAAATCTAATGAAAGAGAGGGATGCAGCTAAGAAGGCGATGAAAACATCTTCTGGTTAGTGGAATACATATAAGCATTTTCGTAATAATGTAACACTAAAAATTCGAGGTGCCACACATTCACACTACCATTGCCTAATTGAAGAAAACAAGGGAGATCCTTAGAGAATGGGGAGTTGTATCAACAAGATACTAGACAAATCAACACACTCAAGAGAAAGTTCAAGCTTAGATGCTGAGGGGAAAGAAACAACAAAAGAAAAAGATAGAGCTGAGGCACTAAATCATAATTTTATTACTTTAAGGCCAAAGCTTCCTAACCAATTAGAGACTAGATCTGATGATGATTCTCTCAAGCATGTGGTCTTTTAACAGGAAAAAACTGCATTTGTGCTAAACGCCATAATGCAATTAAAAATGGTAAAGTACCAGTCCCACATAAGATCTCCACAACAATAAATAAGGATGCGGTTGACTTCATGGGGCAACCACAAACCATGGATTTTTTTCAATTCGTCATTGAAATATGGTATTTTCCCAGATATCTGGAAATTAGCAAGTATCACTCGACTATTTAAGAGTGTCTTTAAGAGTGAAAAAAAGATGCAAATAATTATAGACCTAACTCAGGTATTTTTTTTTTCAAGAGAGTTGGAAAAATAGTTCACAATCAGCTTATTGAATATCTCATACCGAAGAAGGTACTGACGCCGAATCAATCGGTTTTTCGAAAATCGCATTCCACTGCAACATCCCTGATAAATAGCATTTATCACTGGTATTACAACATGGATAAAAAGAAAATCAACTGGGCCACATTCCATCTGAGACCGTGGATCATAGAATATTGATTTATGGTGTATCATAAGTGGCATACCTCAAGGGTCATGCTCGGGACCATTCCTCTTTAACATCTATCATAAAGACTTTTTAAGATGTGCAGAGTACTCTAGAGCTAGTAGATATGCAGATGACACCTATGTTAGGCTAAACTCTTGTAACATCTATTACGTAATTATTAATGCCTACAAAAAATAAAAAAAACATTTTGGAATGGATGAGTTCAATAGAACAGTTCAATAGAACATTTCAATATCTTGAATGACATTTAGCAAGGGCTCTGTAGACTAACTCCATTCTACTTTGAGGTAAAATATTTGTTAGTTTAAGAATTGAGGATAGCCTGCATTTAATTTTGTACTTGAGGCCCTTTATGCCCAACGCTGTACTAAACATCCCCTATTCAACTAAATATGGCTCCCCACTGTCATCATGGTATGGCCGCCAATTTCTTGATAATTCTTGATAAACGCAATAATGAGTTGTTGTTCGAAATAGATTCCAAAGGCTCCAGTGTAAGCAAGAATATCAGAATCCATCACCAATCTATCTTGAATTGATGGTGCATCGTTGGCTTATTAAATCCGAAACCCTTTAACGAGAAAACCAGCAAAGATCCCAGGATATTTATGCTGTTATATTCAGGATGCGTAAGTTTCTTGGTAAGACCATTAGGGGGTCTGGCACCCAGGGTAGGCATCAACATCTATTGTGAAAGATGTATTGTTGGACCAGTTATCTGTTTGGAAGCTGAACTCCGGGCAGTTCTAAAAGAGGATTCAACTAAAGGCATAAAATAATAAAGAAGAGAACAAAGAATTGCCTGATCGCATCAGGACGAAGCATAGATGAAACAGGAATATAGGATTATACGAATTTTTAAATGGAATAGAACTGTAGATTACAATGGGGAGAGGAAATGAAAATATTTTGTATTTTGCTCTATGAATCAGCTACCCTCTTTGTACCCTCTATGAGCAATAAAATAGTCATCAATGTGTAGTGAAACCTTCATCAGTTTCATTTCAGTTTCATTTTTCAACTGCCTTTACCTTTGCAGTGAGACCTGGATTATTTGTTTTTGGGTAAAAAGCGGTCCAACATTTTTAAGGTTCAAATAGAAATTAAAAACTTTTTTGGAGAGCATGCTCCAGGATGTGATTTGGTCTCTAGAGAGAGCGATTGATACTGAAAAACTTTTTATTGCTTTGGATAATCCTTCTATACTAAACTATCGAAGTACTTGGATCTGACATTATTGAATTAAAATTATTCAGTATGTTGTCTCCCAGAACCCATAAGCTGCTCCGGAAATCTTCTATGATATTATCTGTAATCAGTTTGCCGTTCATTGATAAGAAACGATATAAGATCCCTAAATCGCCTACACTTTCATAAAGATATAATAAAACTGCAGATTACATTGAGGAGATTACATTTGCAAACCGTAAACAGCAGTGTTTTTAAAAGACTTGACGTGCCCCTCCCCCCCTAGTTGCTTGACGAGTTCCAAATCTGTGTACGGATCAATTGGGAGTGAATTAGATGTGAAAGCATGAGGGAGATAACGTATTTAAAGATTTATAATCAGGGGTTAGAACATGTAAATGTAATAAATCCTCAGCTTTCAGTATCTTCATCGAAAGGAAGATGGGTGCTGATGGAGCTGAGAATGGTAGAAAGTTGATACACCTTAAGATATTCGTCTGTAGAATGAAAAAGTGGATTCTTATATGAACGATAGTTTCAGATCCCAACATGTGATACCATGGTCCTGGAGGAAAAAAGTGTGTTGTGGAGGCAGATAAGTGTTGATAATGGAACACAGTACCTGATCTTGAAAAGGATCCCATTTTATTTGGACAGCTTTTTGACAGTTAATTGATATGGTATTTCAAGTTGAGATGTTGATCCAGGAGTACTTCTAGAAACATCACATCTTAAGTCTTATGAATTTTTCTTCGCCAAACTTCAGAGTTATGATACAGGTACGTTTTTACAAGGGGATGGAAAAATTTAGTCTTGTCAAAGTTAAGTGCCAGTTTATTGCAGCTAAGTCATGTTTGTACTTATTAAGAGTAATGTACAGAGTAATTGATAAACGATGTTTGATGAATTCAAGTCCTGCTGTACCAGCTGTGCACGAATTGATGGGTTGCGATAGCACGTCCTATTTTTGAGGTGAGCAAACTTACGGTAATAAAAGGACTACCAAAGGCTCAAAAAATTCCTAATCTGAAAAGAAACCTTGGCGTGGATATGCATATTACTGACGATTTCTTCGAAAACGCAAAGAAGTTTACGCAGGGAAACCGAACGCCAAAAGTTTCGCAGAAGGACACAAGAGAAAGAAAGGAAACCAATAAAGAAATTTGACTGTCACAAAAGTCAAAGCATGAAAAAAGAGAACTTTTATTTTGCTAAAAAAATTATGTGCAGCAGCGAGAGTGAATGACAGGTGTCTGACTTTATAACTTCTTAGGGTTCTTGAGACAAATTGTTCACATAGAAATGTTAGGCACGTTCTTAGGTTGAAGCACGAATTTCCCTGCCTACCATGCTTGAACAGATGAATATTTTATAAAACGAGGCTAGATAGGGGTAAAAATCTTTAATTCTCACTTAAAATAGAATACAGCATTTTGGTTTGCAAGCAAACGTTAGCGTTGAATAAGAAATACATATATTTCCGAAAAGAAGATAAACATACAGTATGCTATTTGCCAAATCCCAGGAAAATCATCAAAACGAGGCTGATGGAGGGTAATGCATCAATTGATTAAACAAATTCCAATATGTGCATATTTGAACCTGTGTTACACCCGAGAATCTGCTACAACAAATGCAAAAAATATTTGTTAAACCTTTGAAAAGCTATTCTGCCGAAAACGAGGCTAATATAGGGTAATAACTCCAAAAGTAGCCTCATCTAGCCCAATGACATCCTGATTCGTAATCTATGGAAACAGTTAAAATGTATTCCCATGAATTCCCCGCTCCGTTGATACCTTGCTCCAATACCGCCCGGACTTTAAGCCTCTGTTGTTCTTTATCCTTTCTGCTTCATTAATTTTAATTTTACTGTCGGAGATGCGTTCGCCCAACCTTAATGCGGTTTATTCTTATCTTATCTTTCCTTTCGTGTTTCAGTTTGGCCAGTCGTTGCAAGCTTTATTTGTTCTGTTAACTCACGAGATGATTATTTTTAGCTTAATATAATGCTTGTCAATGCTGTATGAGTAGTCAGATCGATCAGTTCACGATAGAGTTTAGAGTAAAGAATGATCATGAAAACGTCGCAATAAAGACTGAGTTTTTATCATCTCGAGCTCTAATAAAGAATCAGTAGAGTGCGGGGGTGATCCCTAACATACCTAGAGACCATGGCGAGGAGTGCGTTCGCCCACCTTGGAGGGGCATACTGGAATAACCAGACCCAGGACCGTAGGACCGGACCCCAACGGACCGGACCCCAGGGGAATGCCCATTCCCGTCCATTTGCAATGGCGGCAAGCGCAGCGCAGCAGCGTCCTTCAAATAAGACAACAAATTGCTGCTGAAAGAAAGTTCTACTTCATGGGTGCCTTAAGAAACGTAAATATGCATAGTTTGTTGGATCATCTAACCTGCAGACAAAATTCTTTCCAGCTAAAGGAAAGGAAGGACTGTAGCAAGCTCAGGTCGATCGATGGGCCTAACCGTAAGCCTGAAAAATCATCCTAATGCGACATCATTCTGAACGGATGACGAGAAGCTTACAAAAAGCTTCAATACATGTCTACGAAAACGAGAGCTTTCTCCAAGTCGTATTTGTGCCTCCAGGGGCGGATTGAGGGGGGGGGGTTCCGGGTTTCAACAAACCCCCCATTGCCACTTAAATACTATTTGTATATTAGTTTAAGACTCTGAAAGATAAATCATTGTATTTCTTGTGTTTTAATGCAATAAGGAAAGAAGATTTTAGGATCCTGTTTAGATTTTATCTTTCATTAGCCCCCTTCAGTAATTCATTATGATGAAACATTTGCATAGCAATTGCTGATTGAATATATGAAAATACAAAGTAACAAAGAAGAGCAACATATCAACATGAAGTGGTATCAACAAGTGTGGGGATCACTGACATGTTCAGTACATTGTCACTGCTTTTGTCAGAAAGGTTCTTGATAACAGTATTATACTAATTGTATCTAAGATGCATTGCTCCCATTTCAATTAACCTTGTTTCATTTGCAGTCTTAAACATATCACATGGTAACTGGATTTTGTTTCATCTTCCTTTACAGGGTGTCAGTGAGGATAAGGTATTAAGTTCCTTGGAAACACTGAGCATCCTTTAAATTAAAAATTATGCCTTCTTTCATTGATCCTTTGCCAAAGGAAGTAAGGGCAAATAGATATGTTGTACCCCAGAGCTCTTTGCCTATCAAAGTGTAAGATTACATTAGAAATTGACCAAATTTCAAAGTGCTTCATGACTTTCATGGTACTAAAATGCTAGGCTTAATCTTTGGCTTCTTAATGAGTTGATTGTATTGGCAATGATATAAAATGAGGTTGGCAAAATGGCCTACAAACCTTGCTTTTCTCTGAGTGGTTTGTCCCATAGTCACATCATTTCCATCACACTTTTAGGAGGCAAATGGTCTTGCTAAAAATTTTGCCATGGCTTTTGAATTTCTTATGTTTATGACTATTAAAGCACTGAACATACAGTAATAATTCCTTAGCCTTACAAGCCAAGACAGTTTTTCCCTGTTAATCTAATTTAACCCAACAGCTAAATACTAAACTTTTTGGGACCACACCCCTTATAACTGCATAAAACCCATTATTCCCAGAGGTTTATGCATGTTATATCATGTGTTTTAAATGTCCTAAAACTTCATTAAAAGCATTACTTTTTAATATAAGCAGTATAAATATCTGCAGTATAAATATTTTCTACCTAACTTTCTTAGTAGTTTTTTTCATGGCTCCTTTCCCCAAATAAGTACTTTCTGCCATCATTTATGATATTAACAAACATATCTTTGAATGTATTTCCATTTTCTCGAAAAAGACAAGCTTAAACATTTTTTTAACTCATTTTGGGCCCCTTCCAGGCTGAGGCCTTGGGGCAAATTGCCCCCTGCCCCTCTCTCTACATTCTGCATCTCTGATTGTAGATTAACTATTGAAACTTTATCCAGTCTAGTTAATGGGCTATATTCCCAACTATTTCTTGCCTTTAGTTCCGAGAGAAAGGGCGACAGACCTGTACCCTTTACGACACAAAATGGTATAGTAGGAAAGGCACAAAAACTGTATAACTGCCTAAATATTTAACGAAATCCGGTGAACCACTTAAGCATTTACTAAACGCGAAAAACCGGCTTAAAATTCAGTCAAAACCGTGATCATATGAAAGAAATTGTGAAGTATGCATTGCTTTCTTAAAGCGAGGAAAAGGGCATTCCCCTGGGGTCCGGTCCGTTGGGGTCCGGTCCTACGGTCCTGGGTCTGGTTATTCCAGTATGCCCCTTGGAGGCAGTTCTTAAAAAATTTATATTCGTGCTGCAGTTTGATCCATTTCGTTGTACGCGTTATAGGACTTGCGGTGCATCTAATTATTTGATTTAAAGCTTTATTTGTTCTGCTATCCCACGCGATTTATATTTAAAGTTTGATTGCTTGCTTATCCATGTTGTACGAATAGTTATGACGTCACGTTGGAGAGTGGAGTTACAAGAAAGATCATGAAAACATCGCAATAAGGATAGAGTTCGTTACCTCAAACTCTGCTAAAATACCAGCAGAGTGCGGGGGTGTTCCCTAACAGGCCTGGAATGTCTCAAGGCTTCCTCTGTAATCCAAAAAACTGTAGAATATTACAAATTAAAATTTAACTACCTCTCGCTTTTATGCCCATTTCATTATTATCATTTGAAATCTGGCAGTGCATGTTACGTAATCATATACGCCAAATAAAGGGGTTCATTTAATGTTGAGGAATCTCGATCCCTCACATTCGTTTGGATCTTGGCGAGAAGAAATTCAGAAACAACACAGGTTTCTTATAACAATCTTTCTCATCAACTCGAACTTAACATTGCACTCTCTATCTACGATCTTACTCTCACTAACAAAACATTAAGTTATATAAGAAATCGCTCCTCTCTCCACCTGTTCCGAATGCAAGACTCGAAAAAAGTACCTGCGGAGGAGAGCAGGCAATACGTGACCTGACGAAGAATGATCAAAACATTTGCCATATAAATCCAAAATTTTATTTCACATTTCGAACCGGTTCGCATTTAAATACATTTCCGCCTCAAATTACATAATAATTTTATATAGATATATGAAAATAATTATTTAAATACTAATAGCAATGTTTTGTCTTCGTAATTGTTGTAACAAAACGAAGGACAGTAATCATATTCTGGATTCTGAAATGTTCGATAGAAATCATATCAGTTCGAAGTGAAGCAAGTTGGTGCAGCACTATAAAATTTCATCATGGACGACTGGGATCGTTACTGAATGTTGCATCAAACAAAGAAGTGAAATCTGTTCAACTTCTAAATCTTTAAAGTGATGGAATAGGTTTGAATTGCACTAGGGCCAATGACGTTTGTTTACTATCATACTGTCTGCGGTGATGTGTCTAGTCTGTGTCTCAGTGATGGGTTTTTGTAAATGTGTGAGAGCAATGACAGCAATCGAGGATGGTGGAGAGTTACCTTGCAAGCAGGGTCGCATACAATTTTCGATTGTATGTAAATATTTTGTGAGGCGCAATTATATCAGGTTTATTCTCTTTATTCATAATTTCTGCTGTCGATACTGTTTTACTGCACTCACTTCAATGATACCCTTTCCCCTTAATCCTCTCATCATTATTTTCTCTGATTCCTGATCGTGATCTCACCACGATCTAATAGATCGAACAACGAATTGGATGGAGGAGGGTGGATTGAGGCTGGAATCAAATTGCTATAAAACGTTATACGTTACCGACAGCTCGATTATTTAGTTTTCCATCATTTGCGTTATTTTGTCATTTTTTGGCGTGGTATTGCGGTACTTAGCAACTTTTTTCTGCGGTATTGCGGTATTGGGACCCCCCCCCCCGAAGTACCCCTCGTGTATTGCCTGGCGCATCTGGTCTGAAATGCCGCACTAAGACTTCTAGATAAATGCCTCTCTACCGTATTTGCTTACCAATAAAAGTCAACACAACTTTCGATGTGAATGTACTTTTCAATGAAATATAGACATGAAAATCGATACACTTAAGACGCAGAATATAATGCAGAATGTCATAATAATATGTGCAATTCTTATAGTCAAGACACAAATGAATTATTCCGGATTTCAGGTGAAATAACCCAGCCTTACAAAAAACCTTTGTTGTACCCCAGCGAGCATCGCTGGGCCACGACTATAGCTTTACCAAAAATATTTGGACACGGATTTTTGATAAAACTTACTGTCTTGAAATAATGCCATTTTATATTTGTTTGAATAACCTTAATGTCGTTTTTAACTTTCAAACCCCGGTGCAAATCGGACCAGTGGATCTATAAAAAATCGCTGATACGATTTGTTAGCTTATGCTTGGGGGGGGGTGGGGTTGTAGCCCCCGCATTTTTATGCCGCTATGTTATGTCGCACTACACATGTTGTCGCACTACACAAAGGGCAATGTGACCTATGCCTATTGCATTTGTGTTCAACAAAAAGGCTTCTTGCCATTACCCAAGTCACAGAGCATGGGCATGTCTTGACCTTTTTATCGACATCTAATGAGCACCAGCATGAACTTGAGTGACCAAGCCCCCTCATTTGAAAATTTGCTCCGGCGTCCCTGTGGATGGGAGATTAATTCGCAGCATCTAGATTCAAATAATCAATTCTCGTTGTTTTCTTTAGGCCGGTCAATTACAAAAAGAAGGTATATTACATTGTGTTTTTGTAGCAATATCTAAGCCTGAAAATGTTGATAAAACTCTGACCAAAGTTTATCAAGGAGAATATTCAATGAGATTCACTAAGAAGAGAAGAAGATGCAAGAAGTTTGAGAGTTGACAGCAATGATTTTAATTCGATAAACTGTCACTTTGCAATACAATGTGATGGTCTCTCACACATCAGTATTACCCTATTCTTTTATATGTCGCGTATCCAATCGACAAACTGTGTATTTGAATTGACCATGTTGAGATACAGATTTATCTGAAATCGAAGAATGTTTGTTGCGACAAATAAATGGTACAGTGTGTGAAATGAGAACTTGTACCGATTACCGGTTTGGCACAAAAATTAACTTTTAGCGACTATTTTTGCGACAGAAAACGCATATATTATGTCAAGGCAAAATATTAGGTGTATAATATGTCAACATCAAAACATAATTATCATTGTGTTAAAAAACACAAATGAAGGACTTCACACTCATGTAAATTTGCCCTCGTAAAGGGGTGACAAATAAAATAAGGTTAAAACCTAGCGCATACAGCAGATTTTTGTCCTAAAAAGAATTTTTCACGATAAAATTCTGCAGTGAGCAGGGTCACAAACGAAATATTTGTGTCTTTTGTGTTAATCTTTGAAATCAAACATGTGTGATATTTGCCTTAAAATCGTGCTGAAATGGAAGACAGGTTTTTTCATTCTTAAACTAATCAAATTTCAATTTTACAATCATGTGACTGGTTTGGGGTTCTCTCTTTCCCGCCAAAAAGGATTGTAGGAGATTCAATTGAGAGAAGGTTCAAAAAGGATTCTGAAAAAGCTTCCTTTCTGTGCTCAATCCATGACTTATCACAAATTCAACTAGCAATTCGCCTACAATTTTTCTTTTTTACCAATTTCATTGCTTTGGTCAGTCACCGTTAACCACTAGGGACATCGAAGTCAGAAGATTTAATCGAGACACTAATCTGAAGACTCTCGAAAGTAAGTTCGAACGTTTATCCTGATTAGTAGAACAGTTAAACTCACATAGCCATAAAATTTGGTTTAGTAAAAAACGATATGGGCGCCGGGCTACTATATGCGGCCCTATTTTCCAGACTCGAAACTGAATTTTCTAAATATCCGGATATAGGCGCCGGCACTTTTATGCGATATTATAAGGCAAGTCATTTATGCCAATTATTCACCATCCATTCATTCGTGTACATCCAACAATCCATTCCAATATTCCACGGTCTACGTTTTATACACGGCCTAGATACTTTCTGCGAGCTATGATCTGGGTTTTGGCAGTCATATTGCTTTCTACTTAAAGCACCACGTAAAGTGCATAGCAAACAATTAATAAGTTCAAATAATAAAACGAAGGTTCACTGAGGAGAGCATTCACTTACGGCGCAGGACAACGTTGTGCACGGCGGGTTCTAAAGTAAAATGAGCTCAACAATGATGTCAACATTTATTGCAATTTTCGTTTGCTTTTATGCTTGCAGTCTCTGCGGGGTTTCATCTTCTCCCAGCTCAGAATCAAAACTGATCAAGCTTTTGAATCAAACTGAGCCTCTAACACTCGAGTTTTGTCAAGGTCTTGGCTACAAGAAAACGTCAAGAATAAACTTCCTTCAACAGAGCCAAGCAGATGCAGAGAGCAATGTTCTCTTCAAAGCACTGAAACTGTTGAGTTCAACTGAATGTTCAGGAGTGGCAAAACACTTCACGTGTTCAATCTTTGCCCCAAAATCAGTTGGCGTATATGGCGCAGTTCCTCCATGCCGATCAGTCTGCACAGATGTGGTCCAGCCTTGTCGTCCTATCATAAATATGCTATCACGGCTGGGTCGTCCGGCTATAAAATCAGGTAAGTGATTTAAGAGGCAATGCAAAAATAGAGCATACATAAAAGGTGTCAGTTCATGCATTATAATTAAAGAACGTTAGTATCTTTGCCTTAAAGAATCAGTTGCTGTTTTTATCAAATCTGGTAGAAAAGGTGCCCATTTGTTAGAGGCCGTCAACAATAGAGCAACTAAAGCCACAGGGCAAAACATCTTCTGAAAAAGCGACAAATTTACAGTTGGGATGGTCAGGCGCCCTTCTCCTCTTTTCTAGTAAGGCTATTTAAGATTCTTTTTTCTTTCGCGATCAGAGTATAAAGAATTTTATATCTAGTTTTGTAAAATTTGAAATTACATACCATGTGATCTAATGCTTGTCAGTTCATTTAACAATAATACAATAATAATATGTATCAATAGACTCAAATAATTAATTAATAAACAACTTGTAATATCATACTGAGAAAACCTACACTCGGCAAGGTTATTCTACCTTTTACGTGAAGGAAATGCTAACAGTTTTAAGGGCTTTGGGTCTTATCCTAAACTGGCTTAAAGTCTACTTGATAGGCTATGTGACTATATAGGCTATATAGCGCAAGTGTTTCTTTGGGTTAACTATTTGATCCATTAATCAGTCAGTTAATTTTGATGTTATCTGAAAAAGATTGTTTATTGCAATACCAAATGAGCCATTTTGGGTGAAAAATTTTGGTGCAAAATAACAAATAAGGTCGATTATTCCCTAGCCTAAATGAAGCCGCTCGGCAGGGCCTCCCCGCGTCCGGTTGAGGATTTCAGTAATCAAGTGTCCTAAAAGCACTAAAGATTTCAATAATGGCACTTTTTAGTACATTGATTTAAGTATCAACTGTAAAGAAAAGCCTTGAATGTTTCCATCGGACATTAGACTTGACCGCGGTCACATTTTGTTTGCTATTAACTAACACTTATGTTGTTTTAGCAAATCGCCCATGTTACCTACGGAAATATGAAAGTCAGAGCCTTAATGGGGTATTTCATTCAAAATGGAACGACTATTGTGAAAAGGTTCGCTGTTGATGTTATTGGTGTCCTTCTTCCTAAAAAAGCGTTATTCAATGCAAATTGATTTATAGGAGAGGCAACGGCCCGGAGCTGCTCGAGGGGGCATGGGAAATAGTAACAATAATAATTTCGAATATTTAAACTGGATAGACACTTCAAAAATTCAAAGCTTTTTAATAATCGCTGAGCAGTTCCCTTTTTTGTAATGGGGGTCACGGCTAATGTCTTCGTATGTCCCCTTTTTATGTTTGTCACATTGAATAATTATCTTTATCTTGAAATTATCTTTTCTTTACAGTAAACTTTCAATGCGGACTGTTTCCAAGTGATGGATGTTTTAATATTGTTTACAATGAAGAAACTGCCGTGCACGATTTGAAGCTCCAAGGCACACCTAACAAATCACATTTGAAACGTTGGATCAAAAGCTTTTCATTCAAGAAGCTCTTATCAGATCTCATAGACTAAATATCTTTGCAAACGCTGGCTTCTGGTTCAAAGATTACTCAAAAGAAATTTGACATGATTAAATATGACTGGCTTTTATTACTCATGATTAGCAATAATATTCTCAGATAATTCTCACTTTTATCGATCATTTATAATCGAACCAATCAAGTCTTATCAATGCACCAACTGGCATCTGCGTTCTATCCAACGAGTATAAATATTCATATACAAGGATAGGTGAATTAGCCCAGTTTCAACTAGACAGGCTGTCTCGCTACGTTCAGGGGACAATTTTATGAAATTAGGCGGTGGGGTGTATGGCCGTACTGGGTGGCCACTTCCCTTGATATTACCTGAAAATAGTCATGTTTTTGGGAGATTCTACCTTAGTATGGGCCATTTCTTGCAATAATATTACCTGGAACTGGTTGTCTCACTAATAAATTCTTTTGAGAACGACCCTCATTTCTTGCTTATTTTAGCGCAAAAATTCACACCAAACCAGAGCATTCAAAGCGCCGGCATGCATTTAGTCATTACTTGTACAACTTGAATAAATTGCAAGTCTAAATATATGCCCAAAGAATGCAAAGACCGTTTTAAAAAACCCTACTGAGCTTCATTTCAATTGTTATCGAAGAAGAAAGGATTGAATCAGGTGCAAAATGAACTGCACATTTCAGTCTGTTCATGCCACGGTCGATATGTCATCGCAGCAGGTGCATCTATGATGTATCGCAAATAAATGTTTACCGATGCTTCCATAACAAAAGAAGGGGTTATGTATAAACATAGTCATAAGAGAGAGATAGTCTGGAAGCGAACAATAGCCTATTGTTTTAACTCTTTGATAAAGATTTAGCTCGTGCCCGGACCTCCGAAGGTGCACAGTCTTGCGCGTATTTGGTCTTTTGCCCGTGAAATTCACCGAGAGCTCGCCTATTTTCGTTTACCATCTGAAATATATTCTGTTTTACGCAATGCCCGGAGCAAATTGTTCGATCTATGGTTGTCCAACATCCAGAAGAAATAAAGAAATTAGTATATTCAAGATTCCTTCACCAAACAGCGAGTCAAACAAGAAATGGAGAAGTGAATTGATAAATATCGTTACCAAAGATCGTGTTGTCGATGATAACCTCCAGCGTCAAATAGATTCAAATAGAATTTACATTTGCGAAAAACATTTCTGTGAAGATCAATTTTGGATTTGTAAGTAGAAGTAATTTACTTTTTATTCCTAACTATCAGAAATAATTTATTTCGGCGTCAGGGCCTAAATGAACTGCATCTAAATCGATAACAGGAACCGGTATTCGGTATAACTATCAAGGACTAGAAGTTTTTGTTGACTATAGTTGAGTGATTAAACTAAAGGCATATTGATATTTGGATATGTTCTGTTTTATTTGATAGATCCAACACGAAAGGCTCTCAAAGATGGAGTGTTACCCTCTTTGAATCTTCCAAAGAAAAGTATTTCTGTTCCTTCTTATTCCTCACGGGATACAACATCTATTAAGAAGAGAGAAGAAAGCTCATCTCAAATCAATCCATCCTCAATTGGCACCAATGCAGTGTACAAAAGTTTTCCAGAATTCCAGCAACGTATTTCAAAGCTGAAACTTGGAAATTCTTGGAGTATTGATTTCTCTGAGTCTCTTGTTACCATCTCCTCCCACACAGATAATTACTTGCTTTCAAAATTTGAAATATTTGTGGACTCATCTCTTCAATTTACTCTACGTGTTTTTGGTTGGCTACTGACAGATGACCATGATTTGTATATGAAATATGAAAGATCTTTTATTAATGTCACTTTGTCCAATTTCATTCAAGAAATTGAACAGTCATTTTTATGCAAAGGCATTGATATACCAGATGTGAAAGCTGCTGCACTTATTCAAAGACATGTGATCCCAAAAAAGTTTTCCTTTGCCAAGTTCCAACAAAGCTCTTCTCAGACAAGATTTTTTCAAGATGAATTTCTCCGTTCTGGAAATTGTCCTCTTCTTTTATCTGGCAAGAATCAATGTTCCTCTTGTCTTGCCCATGGGGCAAATTTCATTTATGAAAGCAAACGCAAGGAAGTCAGATTGAAGGAACCTGCTAAGCTGACAGCTCCAGTTTCATTTACATCCCCAGAAAGATTGAAGTTGACCTTACAGCAACACCGTCTGAAGTGCAAGCAACTGGAGCAACAGATTAATGAAATGAGACAGTCGTTGGAGAATGAAAGCAAAGAAGTAGATCCTCAACTTCACCAAGATTTTCTCTCTTTATTCAGTAGTTGTGAAGAAAAAAATGTCCCACCCTTTATGAAATTGTTTTGGGATGAACAACAAAAGTACAACAAAGAATCAAAATCAAGCAGTATTAGATATCATCCAATGGTCATTAAATTCTGCCTCTCTCTTGCTACAAAATCTCCATCAACATATGCAGATCTACGTTATAATAAAAAAACTGGTTCTGGAGTTTTAGTCCTACCCAGTTTAAGAACACTTAGAGATTACAAAAACTATATACACCCAAAAAGGGGATTTAATCCAGATGTCATAAAAGATCTATCTGAAAAAACCAAGCCCTTTTCTCCTGCTGAAAGATATGTCACAATCTTATTTGACGAAATGAAGATCCAAGAGGATCTGGTTTGGAACAAGCATACTGGTGAGCTAATTGGTTTTGTTGATCTTGGTGACATTGATACAAATTATGCCACCCTCAAAGATGTTCAGCAGCTTGCTACACACGTTCTTGTCTTCCTTGTGAAAAGTATTGTCAATCCTCTCTCTTTCAGTCTCGCAACTTTTGCCACTACTGGTGCAACTTCTTATCAGATTTTTCCTATCTTTTGGAAAGCTGTTAACATTCTTGAGAATATTGATCTGAAAGTTATAGCAGCCACTGCCGATGGAGCCTCTTCTAACCGCAAATTCTTCCGTATGCACAAAGCACTAGATGGTGACTGTTCAGAGAATGTTGTCTATCGCACACAGAACCTTTTTAGTAAAGAAGAACGTTTTATCTATTTTTTTGCTGATGTTCCTCATTTGATGAAAACTGCCCGTAATTGCCTTGCAAATTCAGGATCTGGTCGTACCTCTCGCCTCTTGTGGAATGATGGCTTTCATATTCTCTGGTCTCACATTTCTAAATTTTATTTTGATGACTTGGACAGTGGCCTAAAGATGCTTCCTAAATTAACCAGTGATCACTTCAATTTGACACCATATTCTGTCATGAGAGTTCATCTTGCTGCTCAAGTTTTAAGTGATACAGTAGCAGTCTGTTTAGATAAATTTGGTCCTCCTGAAGCTTCTGCAACTGCCAAGTTTTGTTCAATGATGGACAAGTTTTTTGATTGTCTGAATGTCAGAAATACTACAGAGCATGTTTTTAAGAGAAAGCCATTTTCTATGCCATACTCAGACATTGATGATCCTAGATTCACCTGGTTGGATCAATTTCTTGATTATTTTTCCCAATGGAAAGAGTCTATTGAAAGGCGACAAGGAGAATTCTCAGCAAATGCAAAAAGCAACATGTTTATTTCTTGGCAAACATACGAAGGCCTTCAAACAAGTGTTCTTTCATTTAAAGAGGTTTGCAGATTTTTATTACAAAATGGTGTTCCTTACGTATTATCAAACAGATTTTGCCAAGATGACCTGGAAAACTACTTTGGTAGACAGAGAGCTATTGACAGCCGCCGTGATAACCCTTCAGTTAGAGATGTTGGATATAACGACAACACAATAAAATCTCAATTCTCTGTTCGCCCTATCGCAGGAAATGTCAATGTAGAGGTTGGCAAATATGATGTCAGCAATACCGAGCCACTGCCAAAAAGAAGCAAAGATAAAAAATAACTTTTATACAATGTTTGAGCATTAGAGCTAATTTAAGTCTACTAGATATCTTAGAAATAACATCAAAATGACATGATCCTCATCTTTCATTATTATGATGAGGATGCAATAATTTCCAAATGTTCACTCAAAATGAAATATATTTTTCAATATTTTCAACCTTGTTGTATTTGTAACAATCATACAGTAAAAGGTTACAAGTTGTCTCATCGCGCTTTATTAAAAGGTAAAAATATAAGTCATTTTGATTGAACACCTCCAAAATGGCATGATCCTCCTCTTTCATTATTATAATGAGGATGCAATAATTTTCAAATGTTCACTCAAAATGAAATATGTTTTTCAATATTTTCAACCTTGTTGTATTTGGAACAATCATACTGTAAAAGTGTACAAGTTATCTAATCACGCTATATTAAAAGTTAAAAATATAAGTCATTTTGATTGAACACCACCAAAATGGCATGATCCTCTTCTTTCAGTATTATGATGAGGATGCAATAATTTCCAAATGTTCACTCGAAATGAAAGATATTTTTCAATATTTTCAACCTTGTTGTATTTGGAACAATCATTCAGTATGAGTTTACAAGTTATCTAATCACGCTATATTAAAAGTTTAAAATATAAGTCATTTTGATTGAACACCCCCAAAATGGCATGATCCTCTTCTTTCAGTATTATGATGAGGATGCAATAATTTCCAAATGTTCACTCAAAATGAAATATATTTTTCAATATTTTCAACCTTGTTGCATTTGTAACAATCATACTGTAAAAGTGTACAAGTTATCTAATCACGCTATATTAAAAGTTTAAATTATAAGTCATTTTGGTTGAACACCCCCAAAATGGCATGATCCTCATCTTTCATTATTATGATGAGGATGCAATAATTTCCAAATGTTCACTCAAAATGAAATATATTTTTCAATATTTTCAACCTTGTTTTATTTGTAACAATCATACTGTAAAAGTGTACAAGTTATCTAATCACGCTATATTAAAAGTTTAAAATATAAGTCATTTTGATTGAACACCCCCAAAATGGCATGATCCTCATCTTTCATTATTATGATGAGGATGCAATAATTTCCAAATGTTCACTCAAAATGAAATATATTTTTCAATATTTTCAACCTTGTTGCATTTGTAACAATCATACAGTAAAAGTGTACAAGTTATCTAATCACGCTATATTAAAAGTTTAAAATATAAGTCATTTTGGTTGAACACCCCCAAATGGCATGATCCTCATCTTTCATTATTATGATGAGGATGCAATAATTTCCAAATGTTCACTCAAAATGAAATATATTTTTCAATATTTTCAACCTTGTTGTATTTGTAACAATCATACTGTAAAAGTGTACAAGTTATCTAATCACGCTATATTCAAAGTTTAAAATATAAGTCATTTTGATTGAACACCTCCAAAATGGCATGATCCTCATCTTTCATTATTATGATGAGGATGCAATAATTTCCAAATGTTCACTCAAAATGAAATATATTTTTCAATATTTTCAACCTTGTTGTATTTGTAACAATCATACTGTAAAAGTGTACAAGTTATCTAATCACGCTATATTAAAAGTTAAAAATATAAGTCATTTTGATTGAACACCACCAAAATGGCATGATCCTCCTCTTTCAGTATTATGATGAGGATGCAATAATTTTCAAATGGTCATTCAAAATGAAATAAAGTTTTCCCTCAATTTTAATCAATGACCCTAATCTTTACTAGAGCTAGCTTTCTTTATTTCCGTCCGTAGGGAACGTTTCTTTACTTCCTTTTTTGAAAGTTTATGCTTCTCTCTAATATCTTTTGCAAATGAAAATGTTCTCACTCTGACATATAGGGTGACCATATGCTCTAAAAGATCCATTCTGACCTCTTTTTCTACCTTAACATTTGCATCTAGGCACAGATCATTGTAATTAGAAAGAACAGAAGGATCCTTTAGAACTTCAGCAACCAACTCTTCACATGATATGTTTGTCTTAAAGGGAGCAGTTCTTGCACGAAATAAAAGTTCTGATTGCAAGAAGACTTTTTCAATCTTCCCATTTATTCTCCATAGGCCACCTCTGTCACGTACATTGATAAGGGTTTGGGAATCATCATATTCTTCTTTGCAAGCTTGAAGAATTGAAATGAATTGTTGATATGTGCTTCTACCGGTTTTTGAGTAAAGGAATTTGGAATAAAGTTTGTGAAGAATGAAACCAGAGAGGTACTGTAAACTTTTCTGCTCCTTCTCAGACAAAGACTTGGTAGGCTCCTTAGCAGCAATGCTAACAATCTCAACACCAGATAGATGATTCAGCAAGATGTTAGCTAATTCGGACATAAGAGTATTTGTTACGGAAGCGTCATCAAACTTGGAGGGAAGAACATTTGTTACCAGTAATGAAAAAAAATTTGAATAAAACTTTTCAGCATCACCATTAAAACCATTGATAACTTCTTTAAGCAGTGACCATAATTTAACAGCATCATCAGTTGTAAAAATAAAGGATCCCTTCAAAAACTTTTCTCGTAAACTTGAAGGAAGACATTCATCTATGGAGATCTTTTCGGCGCATTTTAAAACGATCGATTTAAGTTGCAGCGGATGAAGCTTTTGACAACAAAAATCATCAGATGAAGAGGCAGAGGGAAACGGGTTTTTTGAAGTTGTTGAGGCAGACGCGGTTTCACCGGAGGAAGAAGCAAAATCGCTATGTTTCGATCTTGAATGCCTTGTCAGTCCGCGGCGTGACTTACAGACCTTTTCACAGACACTGCATTTGAAACCAGAATGATTATCTTCGTCCAAAGAAACTTCTAATGTTATACCTTCAATTTGCTTATTCAATTCGTCGTCGTCTTCCAAAAATCCTTCTTCAATCAAGCACAGAATATCTTCTAATTCATCAACAGGCAAGGTTTCCTGTGCGTTCGCAGCCATGTTGAGCGTTAACTGTGCACTCTCGGGTTGTTGATGCTGCGCGTTCAACCTAAAAGCACTGACAATCGTCCAAAACAATAGGCTATTGTTCGCTTCCAGACTATCTCTCTCTTATGACTATGGTATAAATCAAATAAAATTATCAATTCTATAAATCAAACAGAAATCGATTGTCAAATCATGAAATGAGCAGCGGATTACCTGTAAATCTTTATATTATTGAGGCAGGTTCCGAGCTAAATGTTCTGTACAGTTTCAGGATGACATCAAAAATAAACACAAATATTGAGTTTTCAAACGTATATCATTAAACAACTTGTAGCACTGAGCCTCTCATAAAAGCAAAGTGTACACGCTCAAAACTCTCACTCTTACACTCATTCTCTTACTCTTACACTCATTCTCATACT
This sequence comes from Catostylus mosaicus, assembly GCA_964019065.1. Taxonomy (NCBI): domain Eukaryota; kingdom Metazoa; phylum Cnidaria; class Scyphozoa; order Rhizostomeae; family Catostylidae; genus Catostylus; species Catostylus mosaicus. The sequence goes on along the minus strand of OZ025184.1, from coordinate 11,036,067 downwards.
CTCTCTCTCTCTTACTCTTCTCTACTCTACTCTAACTCTCTTCTTTTCTATCAACAGTTAACGGCGATATATATATGTTTTCATGGTTCCTTGTTACGATAATTATAATCGTTAATGTCTACTACGGCGGAAAACGATGCTATGATATCAACAGAAAAACGTGCGATGTATTTAAGTTAAGTTGAGTCACATAAGATGCGGCATGTCTAGAATAATACCAGAATAAAGGGTGTGGGGGTGCTTACAGGGGCGGAGCTACGGGGGTGTAGGGGGGGTGTGACACCCCCCACCGATCGCAAATGTCGATTTACTCGGCAGATTTGGGAGTCTGAACTGCCTACTCGGCAACTCGGCAGACTCGGGAGTAAGTGGTAAGGATGATCCAAATTGCTGCTCCAAACAAGCCTTCCATCCTATTTTACGCCACAAAACAGGACTATGCAAATGGAATGTTTATTCTTTCTTACAAATTCACTCATATGTCATTGAGAAATGTAAAAAATGAGATTAATCCGAAATGCTGCGCGATTTGCCGACTCGAGCAAGATCAATTTTGCCGAGTTGGGTTGTTTTTACATGGAGCACATTATACACTACTTGTTTATGGCTCGTTCTATTCTGGTTACATGGTAAAGGCTGACTCATGTCAGCTTTGCTACCTCAGCCAACCCACTGTAACACAGCAGGTCAACAAGCCTTACCAACTCGACTCGCTTCATGTTGGACACATTATTATTAGCAGGCATTCATACTAAATAGAGATTAGACCTAACATGACAAATTGACCCAGCCAAGACCAGCATGCCTCGTATAACCAAGCTCCAGCGCTCATGCTTTTGATTCCTTATGGTCAATAAGACTATGCATATATGTTTATGTTATTTGACTTTTGGTGGCACCAGATGAATAATAGAGCTATGTTACTTTTCTAGCCTGCGTTCAGTTGTAGGAATTTATGAGACTGTGCGCAAGCTATCCTCTTGGCTATCCCGTTTCCCGCTTACAAAGAATCATGTATCCAGTATCCTACCCGTTAAAAAGATTCGATCCCGCTTTCTTGCCCTACCTATTGTGCACCAACTTTAATGACAAAAAGATATACAGAAACGGGCATGCATAATCAGTTTTCTCTTAATGAGCGGTTTTCCGACGATCTTTGGGGCGTGATCTTGAAAATTTTTCTCAACGAAAAGCCACAGAACCTCCATCTTCTTTTAGTCCAGTGTTGAGTGCTTGCCTCCCATTTCAAATCCGTTTATTGGGCCCTGCTAACATTTTTGGCTGGTAGTTTGTTCATAAACATTTCTTTTTGTGCATAGTCCTGTCAGTGATATCGCCTTGCTTTCAGTATGTTTACAGCATAATAAACTATGGGGTTGGGGTTCGCCAACTTATTTCTTAGGACAGTGCTTTTGTTTTGGATATAGCTATCGTATATAATTTTTTTTTAGAGAAGGGCGTGGCACTGAAATAGTCTATGAATAGGCGTTTTCGTAGTATAGAAAGGGCTATGTCACAACAACCTAAGGAGCCACACTCTCTTATTCCCCATAAATCCTGTGAATGGCATCACCGCTGTCTAAAATTCTGCCACTACCTCAAAATTACTCGGCAATCTAAGGTCCAAAACCCCCCAAGAACATTTTTCAAGCGTGCTTACGCGAGAGTGTTTCCTGCAAGCGTAACGTTGCCTAATAATGAATACGCAAGCGGGGCTGCTTGACGCAAAATACTGCACAAACAAGTATGAGTAAGGGAATGAATGGCGCAGAAGGAAAATGGAAATGAGGCGCATGAAAATGAGGCTGTGCGAATAGCAGTATTACATACCAAATTAATTAAAAATTAAGTATCTGACAGAAATATCTTTAGCGAGTGTAGAAGCTTAAAGCCTGTTCTATCTAATATACAACTAAAATAAAAATTAAAAACCAGGTAAATCATTCGAAAAAAAAAACATGCATTAGCTGTTCGCTCATATAGGAGATTTCGGAAAAGGGGGGGGGAGGTAAGCTTCCTGGAATCTCCTGGAAGCATTCCAGTAAAAGGTGCGTTGGCAGAACCCAACATATCAAAGCGATAATTATGTGACGTACTAGAGGATAGTTAGGGCCTAAGCAAGAAGAGGCGTTGCTGCTGGTGCGTGACATTCCTGCAAAAAGTTATCTTTGAAAAATGAAGAGTTATTGGTTCATAGAGGTTTTTGATTGCAAATTCGGCATCTAAGGGAGGGTGAGCCAACTTTCTGGTGAATTTTTCGTTGTTCCTATTCGATTGTTTCTGTGAAAACGTCCAATGATGAAACAATAGTTGGATCTTGGCAGCATAAATGCCCTCATGATTTGGTGTCGACTTTCTTTATTGATCAAGAAGATAAAAAATCGTGGGTTTCAAGAGGTTGCCAAGCCCTAAATACTTCCTGACTCTGCTGATGTTCCGCAGCCACAGACAGACCAACTTTGTGTTAACAGTTATTCGGAAAGAGAAATGTACAAATAAGCCAGAACTTTTCATGAATGCTTTACCAAGTAAACCGAACACCCGCCTTTAGGACATATATTGAATGTGAACAAAGTTAAAAAGTGCGAGAAGCCTTGTTTGTGGACACAATAGCACAGCCTGTGGAAAGAATTGCGAACATTTGGGACGATGCTAGGACCTCTACTCGTAAAGATCAGAACCGAAGAGGTTATTGGAGAAGTTGTTTTGTTGGAAAATCATTAATATGGAACAGTGGCTGATTAGGTTGAACAACTGGGGGCAGTTGCCCCCCCCCCCCTTCGCTGCTCTGTAACTGGTCTGGCGCCCCTTCTCGCAAAATGCGGCGCCCCTATTCTATGCAGTGACATTTTATAACTTACAAATAACCTAATGGCCCCTCTACCTTGTGTGTAAATGGACTTATCATTTTTATTATTATTCAGTATTATTCATTTTTTTTCAAGAGCACATGAATATGTTTCCCATAACGTTGGAAGCTTTAGAGCACTAGAAAGATCGTTGTTTGGTGCTCAACCATCGAAGTTCGAAGAACTCATTGTTATAGAGAGCCATTATTGTAGAGTAAGCGCCTGCCTAAGAAAGGCGGCGCTCGAAGATTTTTTGAGGGAATATCGGGCTCCATATTTATTCGCAGCAGAATTCTGCAATGCATTAAATGACAACCTTTCTTTGTTGATGTACTGGAGAGCAAAGAACACAACTAGGCTGATGACCCTTTTCCATGAACCCTTTTCCAACATTTCAAATTGAGCATAACCTATGGAAGGGCTTTTCAACTGGGGCTGGGGCTGGTGCTGAAAGCTGGAAGTAGAGAAAATTTGGAGACCCGTAAAATGTTTGAAGAGCACATCGGGAAAAAATCTTAAATAGCAAATGAACAAGGGTATAAGGCTACAAAATTAGCCATAGTGGATTTTCAATCATAAAAGATTCTTTTGGCTTAAAATCTGCTCCAATCAAATCAGTCCCTTGGCAGATAGTTTCGCACCTCTTTTAGGAATCCTAAAAAGCCAATTGACTGTTTATCATCTGCTCCATTATCAATGAGTTCTCCAACTATCTTTTTTAAGTTCATTAGAACAATCTGCAATGAGGCAATCAGTAGGAGCTTATCAGTCATATTTCTTTTGCTACAAAAAGTTGAATCTCTGCTAAATTTCATTGACAGAGAATAATAAAGACATAGGTCAATTACCCCTTATCACGTTTCAAAAGTACGGGGGCTACAACAACCAGCTCACCCCCCCCCCCCCCCACTCCGGCCTGCCTGTTTAACGCTTTGCCAACTCTGCCGAGTAGGCTGCTAAAAGTCTCAGATCTGTTGAGTAAATCGACAATATATTATCCTATGTCTCTTCACAACCCGTACCCAACGCAGTAGTGCTCCTGCTCACTACCGCTTTCCTTGACCTTATAGTCAGATAGATGGTATAAAGATACAGAGATTTTCATAATAAATTATGTATCATACTAAATTTCTACTTGATGAACAAGACTTGATATCAAAGATGTAAGCAAATTGTCCTACAAAGCGTCTTTAGTAATTTGGATTAACGCCATGCTGTCCAGAATGTACGGTCTGAACCGATTTCCTATAGCAATATAAGACTGGTACAATATCAGTCAATTACTTTTATAAGCACCCCTTTCATCAACTGCCCCCCCCTTAAGAAAAGTTCTGGATCCGCCCCTGATATGGAATATAAATACAATGATTGATGCAAAGCATAATAACCAGTATTAGCAGCACCATGGAGAGGAGAGATAGCAGAGGTTACTACCCTGGAAAATATGAAATAGTAGATGAGCCAAATCCGCAATTTTTAAAAATGCCCTGCCACCTTCATCTCTGATATCTTAAACATGAGACGTCATCAGGATTCATTTTAACTACGGTCCTCTTGTTTTTCACCAGCATTGGCAATTATTTGCAAGGCGATAAACTAAATGTGGCAATTTAAATCTCACTTCTCCATACAAAATTATTGAAAGCTAATGCCGACACACAATACATTTAATAGATTTCGGGCGTCATTGAGAATCATTGAAATGGGGCCAGTTAATGCCTACAGCTTTGTAAAGGTCTAGAGGGCTTCAGGGGCAAAATTGCTTAAAGCTATGTCGCAATAAAAAGCTGAATCCTTATAATTAATGACATTGCAATGACAAGAAATTGTGTAATACGATATATTGATGCAGTTCGATGCTCCAAGGCGTAGAAAGGCAATGCAAAGGATTTAAGATGATCTTTATGTTTACACTGAACCAATTTGCGTGCAGTACCTGACAGAACCAATGGGCATATTACGCAAATGAAATCCACAAATTTTTAGGGATAACTTACAGTCTCAGAAATTTATTAATGCTAATGCTTGTATTTGCTCACTTTCTCTAATATACAATGCTGAATAGCAGGCACAAGGAATTTGAAAGAAACCACACACAAAACCACGGCATAGCATATCATTTTCCATGAATTAAATGATAAACCAAAGTACAGCGTCTCTAGGACTGCAAAAACATAGCGCAAATAAGGTTGCGGTAGATATTTCATTTCATTTTTTTCATTTTCATTTATCTAAGGAGGGTGGCCCTTCAGCAAATGCTGGTTTACAAGGGGCCCTCCATTTTCTTTACAATAAACCAGTTAAAAGCAAAAAATTTCTCAGCTTACATTAATAAAATTAACAGATTTAAAAAGTAATTTACAATTTGTTAAAAGATAAATGTAAGAAAAATGTAAGATAGCAAAAAAAGGGTTACTTCAATTTGTCTTTAAAAATCTGTACTAAACTATATCCGTTCAATTTACCCCATATCTGGGGAAAAATTGCACTATTAATCGTTTTCAGAGCAGAGTCTTGGAAGCACAGGGCTGCATAGCTGGCAGTTGCCCGCATAACATTCGACATCAGTATAAAAACCTCCTTCGCGAACAGGGGCGTCACATGGTTTGGGGTTGCTCACCTTCTCAATTAAAACGTTATCTTCCTTTGCAGGGCAAAAACTGGGGCCGGGTCAAAAAGTCGAGGATCTCGGAGGAACCTCTCTGAGTTTTTCATCTCCGAGTTTTCGTGTTAACATAATATGCAAAACTCAAAAATTCAGAGATATTATGGATATTTTCAAAATGCCTTGAAATTGCCATGTACATGCTTTTAGTTACTAATCAAAGAATTATTATAAAGCTGAATTGACACTATCTTTAAATAAGCGGATCGATCAAAAAACAGCATAAACATGTCACACAAATCAAATTTTGCAATAACACGAAACTGTTTCCAAAGTCTTTTATCATTAACTTAATACAAAATAGCTATGTGCAATACTGCACTCATGTCTAATATCCAAATCATTTATGGTAGCGTGGTGGCTATGTTTTTTCAGGGGGTGCAGTTTTTTTGTCCCCCTGTTTAGCTGCATTTGATGCCCCCCCCCCCGACTGCCACGCCACTGGGCAAACATGTCCATCCTCGTGCGCTGCCACAAGCTTTTCACAAGTATCCTCGATCACATATTTCCAGTTTGAACAATTGAGTTAACTGATTGGCAAAATGGAAAGTTTCTCACTTCAAAAACCACCGTTAATTGTGCCATTCAGGAACTTCGAAAAAGATCTAAACCACTCTTTTTCCTGCAATAGACCATTACCGTAGTATTGTGTTTTATCAATCAATTTTATACGTGCCAGAGGTCTTTTAATAATTTTCCTTTGGGTCTCCACACAACAGAACATTAAGATCATAATTGTGGCAATAGAGCATATCGTTATATATCTTTCACAGTTGGTTTGTGTTTATGCTTCTACCTCATAATGCTGATTTTTGCATTGCTACGTGTTATTCTATTACCAAGTGGTCAACATTACTTAAATCCCTGTCAGTCTATCAATGTTCAACATTCAATTTACAGTAGAGTTAGCCTGCTGCTTCAAAGAAATACTTCACAATAAGTACATGACAATTCAAAGGCATTTTGAAAATATCCATAATATCTCTGAATTTTTGAGTTTTGCATATTATGCCAACACGAAAACTCGGAGAGGAAAAACTTGGAGATATTTCTCTGAGATCTCCGACAGCTCCGAGTTTTCAACCAGGCCGAAATTGGGCGCTGTATGGGCAGTATTTCAGCTACAACATGGGCAATTTTTATAGTTTTGGCAGGAAAAATAGCGAATTTTGCAGGGCAACAAGTCATTCATAAAAGGCATTTGTAAGCACATTCTTGGTAGGGCATGTGTTACATTAGATGCAGTACATTGTTAACAGTTACACGAAATCAAATGAATTATACAAAGTGCAAATTTTGATTGCATATCATTCAAAAATAGTCATGTAAGCGGAAGAAAATGTTACAAGGGCCATTACGAATGTCATGACCTCGTGCCTATTTCTCAATCAGGGTGCGTAGGAAATTTTGACACTATAGTGAAGTGTCGTTTGAAAGGCAAGAATTCATCATAGGCATCACTTTGATCATCCCACTTTAAACTTTCATTTGATATATTAGAACATTTGATATTGTTTCCTGCAGTAATTCAACCATGGAACACCGATTGCATCATATAGCTAGTTATGACTGCCTTGGTCTGATGCAATGATAAAATCCAGTAGGATAACCAATGCCGAGGTTTTTGCTAGAGACCTTTTCAGCATAAATATTGAGGCCACGTCGCCACTTCGGCTAAGGACTTTTCATGGTCTAAATGACGTTTTTTAAAACAATAAAAGCACGGCAGAACATGTTTATTTAAAAATCGTTTGCTTAGTATCTCAAATTGATTTTGTTGAATCGACTTCGAGAGAGAGGCAGGCTCAGTACAAAGTTGCAGGTAATGTTTCAAAATTCATTTAAATCGATAATAGAACGACAATTCTTGCTACAGTGTTTTCACTAGGCCCCTTCCAACCGATTCAGGATACATACTAACGATCTTTACTTGAAGCACACGCTATCAATTGAAGGAAGATTTTCCAAACCTTTTTTTGTGCATGGAAATCAAAAGGATCGTTATGAACCATAGGCATATGTGACTAACTAATCGACTAATTAATAGCCTTCATATTTTGAGAGCATGCACACATTTGTAGAGGAAATGTCGAGTTCGGCGGGTAACAAATCAGGTAGCGTGCTCATACCAAGATGCATACGCTTAAAAAAGGCATGGATTATAGAATGCACATCGTCAAAGACTCCAAACAAAACCTCCTATTATGTTCTTCACCCCTAATTAAAACAATAAGTATATCCGAAATCTCACACTGCCTTGAAGAATCTTTCCCCGTTAATAAATAACTGGAAAGTTATTATTATTGCACCTTATTATTGCAGTCCTTTGAAAGATTGGTGCTAGTCAAGGGATGCAATCGAAAGCGGGAAAATTTACAGTAACGAGGCTGGTAACCTAAGAGTTAAACACTACAGAATGGAAAAGCTTCACGCTTACAATCTGTCTTACAATACATTGCTTTCATTTTCCTATACATTCATTCAATGGCTAGTTTTTCTTTCTTTCCAAGTTATATCGTTGCATCGTTCATTCATTCTTAAAAATAACAACATACTATGCCAATCGTGATTGCTTAGGCCTACATTTTTGCATTCTCATCATATTTATTCCTTCCTTTCACACGTAAGTATGAGAAATCCGAACTATAATCACAACATACATACAGCAAATACATAAATCCGTTCCTAAAAGTATTAAATTTTGTTTTACATGTTAAATCCTGACCGTGCTCTTTATACCATGAGAAATACAAGACTGATTTTCTCTCGTATTTCAACGTTTCACAGATTATCAGCAAAGAACTAATGACAACTTCAATATCAGAGCGAAAAAAAAGCTTGTTTCTTTTGTTAATTGAAGACTTTTTTTGAAAAAAACTGTTGATTTTCTCAAATCTAGATACATTACAACTCTTGTATATTTGTATATAGTTTTGTCGCTATTAACAAAGGATCAAGAGGGTTTAAAAAGGGCAAAGTTAGTTCCCCTCAAATGCACGCCTTCGTCCCTTAAGAATTAATTCAGATATACGATAGATGTGTACTTTGTTCACGTTTGTGTGCAGCCCCAGAATATGTCCGAAAATGGCCCAGATAGAATTTGATGAATAATGGAACCAACAAGAATAAACACAAAGGCTCCATGCAAGCACGATTTCTGAGCCTTTCAAAGCATTTCTGACGAGGGTATCAAAAGTGCGATCTAATTGATACGCACAAAAAGGGGCCTAACTAATGAGGTTGCTGTATATCTTAATGAAAATCCAGAATGATTAAAAATTCAAGATAGGTTAATAAATGACCTTACCCAAATTGAATACAACAGGATCTTTGAGTCGGTCTTGGTTATATGGCAATCCGATTCTGTGAGCAATTATCTCTGCAACGTAACCCTAAGCAAGATAAGATTGATAATAGAATAAATATACATTTCAAGTTTATTAGACATAAAATTTACAGGATATCATTTTCATTATATTTACAAACGTTACATTTACAACTAGGACCATTCCATCGTTTTATCATTCGTTTGAAGCTGTTAAGATTGTCAACTGATTTTAGTTCATTTGGTAGACAGTTTCAGATCTGAGGTCCCATGGCTTTAAGGCTCCTGGAACCGAAAGTTACTTGGAAAGTTACTTTTCTAGGCTAAATACATATATTTCTACGTAACAGGCATTAACAATTTGCAACCCGGTTATCTTGTTGAACTTCAATTATTGCCCTTTGATCCGGCTATTCTGTAATAAAGGTGTGTACAAAGAAATTGACCGCATACACAAACGTGTTCTTCGGATCCTTTATAATGAATTTGGATGTCACTTAGAAACATTGCTCATTCGTATTGGCAGCTTTTGTATACATGTTAGAAATTTGCAAAAACTGAGGACAGAAATCTATAAGTCCATGAATCATCTTAACCCATCGCTTATATGGAAATTTCATGAAAAGAAGCATGTAACTTATAATTTAAGAAAACAAAATCGGTGCAAACTGCCACAAATAAAGACAGGGGGCTATGTCAACAATAACTTTCATCTCAAGGCAGTATACTCTGGAACACCCTAGATGACAGTGTAAAAAATGAGCCAACATATTCGGCCTTCAAAAAGAGGAGCAAAAAAACGGGTGATACGTGCACCTCGAAAATACGCCATTAATTTTAAATTTAATTTCATATAATGTTTATTCTTTTGGGAATAGTTGGTTTGAGTTAGTATTTCATAATTACTATTGTAATTACCAACTTTATATATGGATTGAAAAAAAGAGATGAATCCAGTGTCACTTCCAAGTACTTATATTCGCTTACAAAATTAACGAAATGTTTCTTTCAGTGAAACTTTCAAATTGCTTTGAGTCTTTCCGCGGTTCCAAAAAGCACTGATTCAGTTTTTCCCTCATTAAAATTAATTATTAATCTGTTTCTATCTATCCATGCAGCAATGGTTGCCATCTTAGCACTTAAAGTCTCTTCTTTGACATTTTTGTGAAAAAAAATATATCACTGTATCATTGGCACATATCTGGATATTTCAATTCTTTACGCCCATCGTCAAATAATTTATATGGATCAAAAATGACAAAGGTTAAAGAATTGAGCCTTGCAGTACTCCATATTTGACAACTCGGGATTCCAATTTTGCAGTGCCACACTGAACAAACTGGTATTATTATGAGTTAATGACAGCAGGAGATTTGATAACGATTTGATAGATAACTTTTTATACACGCATGCTTAGTGTCCTTGATGACATAGAAAGGAAGCTTCGATAAAGTTATACAGCGTTTAACCGAGTTGAAGGCTTTTTGTAAATCAATGAAGATTGCACAGTTCAGCTTGCCTTGATCCATAGCCCGGTGGATACGATCTGTGAAATCACGGCAAGGTCGGTGTTATACCTTTTTCTGAATCCAAACTGAAATGTCTTTATGTGTTTATTGCGTTCAAAGTAGTTAGATAATTGATCGTAGACCATTCTTTCGAAAACTTTCAACAAAGCTGGCAGTACTGAAATTGGACAATAATTTTCAACACAGGATTTACTACCAGATTTAAAGAGTGGAATATACCTTTGCAATTTTAATTTTTTCTGGGACTACAGTTGTTCTAAATGATATATTTATCATTTGAGCTAGAGGTTGCTATATATTGGTGACATTTTAGATGACTCTTACAAGTGTGCAAACGAATCAAAGATCTCCGAACATTCACACTGAAATTTGCGCCTGTGCAGGGATCGATTCAGTATCATTTGCTCCTTCGACGAACTCATTCAAATCTTCATAATTGATGAATTCAATTCCTTAATTTTCAGAACAGTTTGAGACATACGAACTGGTCAGCCACCGAACAAAAAAAAAAATTTTGCGGGTACAGAGACTCTAGTGCGTATGCGTACACCTGGCATCTGACATTTCAACCAACAAATGGAAAACAATGAAATGTCTGGCCAAATGTTTGACCTTGATCAAACATCGTCCAACATTGCAAAAAAATTATTAGGTGTCCTGACATCATGTGCAAAAGATCTAACACTTTACCTGACATGATGTCAGATCAAATGTTAGACTGAATGTTAGATCGTTTGCACGGGGCTTAAGGACATTAAAGCAGTGTTTCTTCATGTTACACGCACTATCCAGCAGAAATGAACTGAAATCGTCTGTTGTAGATTTATCTCACACGAGAGATGGAATCAAATATCGTTCAGGTAGGAGCACAACTATGCCGTGACCCTTTAGCTTTACGTTGGTCTCTCGGCACAACAGAAGCTGAGACAGCCATCAATAGGTAGTGTTTCCTGGCATCTAGGCCTTGAGGCATTTAAGACAATTTAGTATGGATGAAATAGCTGTAACCAATCGCATTACCTTTCGTTTGGTTATCTTTTGTTCACGATAACCTGTAGGATATGAAATTTACTGTGTTTAATAGAAATGAGATTTTAGATAAAGGTACTGACAATTTATGGATGAGGTCAGATATTAACTGATCAACTTATTAACGTCCTTCAAGGTTATATCGTAAGGATGTGTTGAAAGCCTTTGAGAAACGTTCTACTATTGCATGGTAAGCAAATTGAAAGCACGTTTCAGGACTCAGTTTCGAAGGAGAATTCTTTCATTTCTGTAACTTAGTGACTAATGGTCCTTACTGACATTGATCAATTTCATTTGAGTGCTAAGGGCTTTTCAATTCTTTAAAAGTCAAATGTTGGTAAATCAAAAAAACGTTAAAGTAGAGGGTCCAAGAATCCAAACAAAAAACCCATAAGGACAACGCGCAAAATATAGGAATAACAGCGCAAGAGAAACATGGAACCTGTGGATGGAACGGATATAACAAGATAAAATGTGGTTTTATCATATAACATAACAGATGGCTTGGTTGGATAACACTAATTGAATCATGTTTTGCAAAGACAAGTTGAACCACCAGCTTTGGACCATTGTCTGGCTGTCTGTCTTGTTCTTCAAGCGCTAATTATTAGCGCTATTCACATGGACAGTTCCTACCTAAGAAGGCCACTCTATCTAAATTGCTTTAGAAAGCCTTCTTTCTCGTGCATACTTGACAAGCCAGGGCACCCTAGGAGTAGGAATAGCAGTAAGCAATGTAGAGACATCGGCAATGGCTTCTTACTGTCAACCAGCATTCTGCAGCATCAGGAATTCGGCACGCAAAAACGTGCTATTAACCTAAACTGAAACTGGTGGAGATTAACATAGCTTTTCGTAAAATCCAATCACTGAAGCAAGTGTAAATTATGTTATGCCGACAACGACTGCTCCTCATGAGAAGTCAGGCTATTCTATTTGTTTTTGTTATAAGTATCATCCAGTAAAAGAAACTATATACAAACATAAATACAAACATACATATTCTCAGTAATTGTCGTCTTTAAGGTCAGTTCAGAAATCTGAAAGTTTAGCCAGACATCTGGACAGAATATAATACAAGTAGCAGACAACAAGAGGAAGTTGAGATTATTGAAAGGGTGCCATTAGTTCAAGAAAGTTATGCAGGGAAAAGCAATGCCAGCTTCAGCATCCAACTGTAAGAAACGGTAAGGCTACAAAAATGGTGTATGTGGTTCACAACGCTTTGGCATCTGCCAAACAAAGGGTTTTTTGAATAGCTGTTTGTTTCAAGGTTCATGGCTGCTAAAAACAGCAGCTAAAGTACCCATGTGATTTTGCATCTTTTTGAACCTACGGCATTAACCGTTGATATTGAGAAGCTCTTTCCAATCATTCCAATTTACAAGAATGATAGAGACGTCAACTGATTTCCATTGTAGGAATAGATGAATGCAAATGTCATATTAAACACAAATTATGCAGAGCGGTTTTCGGTGTATTTTTTCCCTTATTTAGTGAACTTTACAGTTATGCATCACTGCCATTCACATTAATGCTAAAGAACATCCTGAAATTTTCTCGAAATTTATTAATGCTCTATATATAAACTCTGGGGGTAATTTTCAAAGAGATTATGGAACAGGGAGGTTTTAATCTCCTAAAAAAGCAAAACAATATTCAGGGGAAATAACATAAAGGACCCCAACAGGTGAAAAAAAGAGCAGTGTTAGGTGACAGATCAAATTAAAATTATTGAATAAGATGAATTATTTGCAAAGCTAGTAATAATTTTACCCACTCCTGCAAAATTCAAAACAAAGAATATTGGGCATAAATTGGGACAATAAAGTAGATACGCTCAAGGTCGACTTTTCGGTGCAGGTTTCACTCACGAAATATATCCTTATTACAAAAAGGCTAATGACCAGAACGTCGCCTTCACGAACAAAGTGCCTTTAAGTGGGGTACTGTAGATGCTACTGGCTTTTTTTTCCAAACTTCATCAATAAAATCGAAAAAGGTACATATGGAGTTTCACGAGTGGGACATCCTATGCTCCACTCGAATTTTTCAATGGATGCCTTCATGCATTTTTTGGGAAATATGTAAGCAAAACAGGTTTCCATGAACTTTCGTGAAAATGCCAAGAATTTTAAGGGCAACGAAAGGTTAAATGAATATTGCAAAAAAGATATGCAAAGAAATATATTTTGAAAAGAAAGATAGTTGACTCAGCGGCAACCAAGGATGATTATTGAAAAAATAGGATAAGCTGAAAAGCAGGGAAAACAAAGCTTCAATTCGACCAAATTTAATCGAGAGTGGGTCTTTTTCACCCTTCACTCTCAGCGAATTCTATAGCACAACGCCGTAACACAATTCAAGAAAAGCAGACGCAATATCACGTGCGAGTGCGGCCATGATACTTTTGTATATGTTCATTTATTTAAAATTCTTTAAGGATGGAGAAAAACTTCCAAGGTCCCAAGGGCCCTCAAACTACATTGCCTTCATACTTAATGATTGATAGAAAATTATTTTAAAACAATTTTTCAGTTGCAAAAATAAATTAGAATAAAAATTACATATGTCCATAACCAAAAAAATATTTTGTCGCATATATTTGTGTTACCTTCAATCATGTGACGGTTGAGGACAAGCATAAAGCTGAAACTATTGATAAATATCTATGAAGGTTATCTACGCTGCATTACAATCATATCTTAACTTAACCCTCATTTGTGCCATGCTTCTATTAAATAGCTTGCAACCTCATTCTTCCGCGCTAGACCTTATTCCCTACTAAATCATACGCAATAGTTGTAAGAGAATCCGGTGTTAACCGAACATGGCGAGTAAAAAGAGTTCCTTAAACTTATTTTTTTTTGGGAAAGTGTTAGTAGGTGTCCTTTTGATTTTATACAAAAAATAAAAAGGAAATAACGATCAAAAAGTGTAATTTTCAAGCCAGTCTTGGAATAGCGATGAATCCCTTTGAACACGTATGATTCTTTTTCAAACTAATAACAAATACGAAGATAATTTTTTTATTCAAGATAATTGTTTTTTTCTATATATAGATCTCTTTCAGATTTTATATAAATAATAAATATAACATCTTTACGTCGGTGTTGGCGCTACCAGCTGCATTCTAGCACGAAATGCTGACTCGTTGTTTGTGGGTATACCATCTCCAATATCGAGGATGACTGATAAAAATTTGTTAGCCACCTCAATTCAACTGGTTCATTAAGCATTTCATACCTATAGGGCCTGATCTATGTTTCAAATCTTTATTAGTTTATGATAATATTACAACGTTCTAAATGGTGTTCAATGTGTGCACCATTGGATGTGATTGGTCGCACAACTGGGTTGTGTGGGTCTTTTAGTAGCGATGACAATCAAAGGAATCAAAGAGTTTTGAAATAGAAAACTAAATAATTCGAGCGTGATCACTGCTAGTGATAATTAAAAACTTCGTTTTTCCTATCATCTAGGAGGTAATACGAAAACGTCGGATACTGAATAAAGGGCTAAAGGAAAAGTTTCAAAATATGCTGATGCCGCTTTTACATTTTCGTTAATCTTCACTGCTTTTCAGTAGTTCTGTTTTATACCAATGAGTCTTCAAAATTTGTAGCGAAAGTTTTTCGCGCGGATTAGCTATCTAAATGTTCATTGCCACTGTTTGGATACTCATTCAGGAGAGTATTGTACAAGATGGGAGCCGTTCTATTCATCTGTATCTATTACCCAAATTGAAGAGCGTAAAAGGAAATTTAATCAGGAAATACGCGGTAAGCAGATTTTTACAAAGATCGATCTTCCTCTGCTTCGAAGAAATGAGATGAAATATGTTGGTTATCACCTACCGTTTATGCAAATTGTTGCAAAAAAACATCGAACAAAAGCAAATGACATATGTTTGTATATAACTGGTATGTTTTGATCCACACTGGAACAACATTAGAAGGAACATGTATTTGGCAGAAAAGCGTTATAAGTTCACCCTGGAAGAAGATGTATAAAAACACGCGCTTATCAAATTCATTTTGTTGTCTCCAATGATAAATTCCAAAAGGAATATGTTTGATCCTTTGCTACTCAACTCTAGTTTTACAGAAAAGCATCTTAAAAGTAATCTCTTTACTTAGATAATTTGATGATGCCCTACCTGCGTAGCTGAATCGGTCTTGAACGTTGATTTTTCTATGTTCATTAAATGCCTAGACTTGAAACTAGATGAATGATTTGGTGGGTAAACACGAATGGTAAACTCAGTTGGTACCTAAAATAAGATGACAATAATATATTAAAGAAGTAGCATTACAGAAAGTGTTTTCACTTGTACCAATAAAGGGTCAGGGTGGATTAAGAGAAGGTTTTACCAATAAAGTATTTCTTCTATTCAATATCTGAAGCAAATCAAAAACTAACTTTTGATGGCAGGATTAGACCCACATGATCAAGGTGGACGCGCATGTTCGGATTGCCAAAAATCCAGTCTGCCGATGAATGGATCAACGAAACGCAAAGAAAAAGTGGCTAGCCAAAATTTTTTAAATTATTCCTGAAACGTTGTTTGCCAGTCATGAATTATGATTCCATTGATTTTGCTAGCTTCATTCAAAATCTATAGCTATCATAATCCATGGTAGGAAATTTAAGTGCTCGTTTGAAATCAGCAGTTTGGGTTCAATAGCACTTCAAAGCAACCAACCGAAAAACATCTAGCATTCTTAGGTCTCTTATATCTTAAAGACTTAACGTAGCTTGTAACGATGAGTGATGACCTGGAAACTGCTACCTAACTCTAGCAAGGTTTACACTTGTAGTTTAATAGTTATTGCTGATATGAAGTTTGAAAAAAGAATGATTCTGATTACAAAATTTTCAAATCAATCAAAACAAAACAAGAATTTAGTCGAGTTTAAACAGACCATGTTCATATTTCCAGAGTCAGTAACAAAGCGAAGTATCTTGGCAAAGCGACAACCTATAGCTACAAGCTTTCCCTTAATCATATCTTTGGAAATCTTATATATATACATAGGAAATCTCCTATGTATGATAACACGGAAAAAAGGATAACTCGTAATGATTACTTACAGTAGCAGGATATGACACCCTGATTTCATATGTCATGTTTGGATGGAGCTTCTCAAGAGAATATAAGGCGACCTGACTGTGGAACAGAACCTGAAAGAATTGTTTTAATTTGATAATTAGAAATGCTAGAACTTTAACCTGCTTTATAAAATGAACAATCATTGACTAACTATAGTTTCCTCTGTGTTTTCTTCAGTTGAAATTCAACGAGTTAATAAAAGGTATACAATTCCCCAAATAAGCCTAAGCCATTCTTCATCGCTGTTTCACGCTTCTCCAATCTTTCTTACATAAAACAAGTTACGTAGAGATTGAAGTAGCATGCTGCTGAGCTACCTAGCAGATTCTCTAGAAGTGTTTGATAACATATACAAATCAAAAACATAAGAATCAATGCTGTGACAGAAACTAAAAGCAAACATAATAAGATTATCTTTTATCAAATATTCAGAAAAGATATAAAATAATAGCTATGTACAATAAATCAGAATCTTCAGAAGAAACCCTTCATGCCATAGGAAAAATAAGTTCATTGTTTATCTAAAGAGAAAGGTACTAAATCACAGAACCATAATAATCATCAAAAATAATAATAGCCTTGATATTTAAGATAATGCTTCATGATAATTTGATAAGTGGACGAATTACTTATAGTCAGGAGAGTTATTACATACTTGTCAATAACACTACAATCAGTGCCACATTTGAGACATTATGATTGCCAAATTGAACAGCACATCTCCCAGAATCACTTAAATAGTACCCCTGGCCTGCTAATCAAGCAATTAAATAAGCTGTCCAGTGGCAATTAACTGAAAAGCTTTCTTCAAACATTTACATCTACACAAGGCATGAATTGTTCTAAATTTCTCAATGGGCCCCATCAGAATATTTTTAAAAGTTACTTACTGGTTTCAAAAGCCTGCTCAAATTGGCTCTCATAAATTCCTATTAACTGAAATGCTGAATTTTGATATAAAAATACTGCTATTCGAGTCACCTTAAATCTAGGATTTTCAGGGTTTAGTCAAACATCTTTTAATCAAGAGTTCTTCCATCTACACTTTGCTTTACATTGCATTTTAAAAATTAAAGCTTTCACCCTAGATGCAAACATCGCATATTCTATTTTCATCATAAATTGTTAACTGACAAAAAACAATTTTTGGCATTTTTTCCAGGTTATGAATACTTTTTTGGATGTATGAATACTGGTCAGTGCTGATATCATATTTTTCATTATCAAACTTCATAACCATGATGATAATCCCTAAAATTTATTCTTCATATAGTTTCTGATCAAAGTTTTTGGAGCCAATTTACAAAAGTGCACACAAAACAGAAAAGTTAGATACCTCATTGTAAAGAGTCACATCCAGCTCCAACCTGAAAATGATTAATATCATTCAAAAGCAGCTCAGAATCATTTGGCTTCATAGTCTCCTGACTTCCATGCATTTTCTTGCACCAATTTGTACGCAAAAAAATGCTCTGCTGAAGACCTTTTACTCATCAGTCATAGAGTGCACCCTGGCGTAAGAGAATTGACCTCTAAATGTAATGGCTATGCTGCTTCTCTGGTCTAAAGACTCAGGGAGTAGTGGGGCAATGCTTTTGTTATGACATTGCCATGTATCCTGATTAAATATTGGTCCCTGTAGACCATAGGGCAAACCAATTTTAAACACTTTTAAAGGGAATTTCGATGCACATACTTTGAGACCTGGAATTTTTTTCTATAAGGTTCCTTTTGGCGCTATAGCAACATATCCACATGGGCCAATTGAAAATCCATAGACAAAAGTAAAATACAGGTCATCGAAAGTTTGAAAACTTGTGTAAAACATTAGGTGTCTAAGAAAGCATTTCTATTTTTCAGCCGACAAATTTTTTGTTAGTTCCTTGGACCAGACACTTTTTGTGTGTCAGAGCCAGACTGGAATATTTGCCTGATGCCCCTATCCCTTCTCTGCACAAAAAATGATGAAATGTAACTACGGCTGTGGGAAACGTACATCTATACATCTGCAGGCTTTTCTGCTGTGCCCATTGTTCCATAAAAGCCATGCAATATTAATGGTGAGGGTCTGCAGATTGGAAAAAGTTTTGAAAACTTGTCCTCATGCAGGACAAAGATTCGAGTCTGTTGTTGGATGAGCATTCTCACTTGAACTCAAGTGCACCAGGAGAGCACTGTCACTATGTCAGATTTGTGCATTGATTTATGCACTACTTGCCAAGGCTGTGTATTACACATGCACTATTGTTGTAAGTGGCTCTGTCAGATTCAACTTCAGGCCATGCAATCCAATCTGGAGACCAATTTAGAGTAAATACCTCTATCCAGATCTATCTCTAATTTTTGCATTGCCTGGAGGAATTACCTTGTGTATAGATTGCCTGGCAGCCATGGTCAGGGATGCCAGAAGCATTTAAGGGCACAGGGGGGCAGACATTCTTTGAAGGGCACTTGCCCACAAAATAAATCCTGTAAAATAGTAGAAAATCCAAAAAACTTGTGTCTTATTGAAATAATGTGATGGTACCTCTCTGTCCATTCAAATGTCCATTCCAAGACGATTTGTGCTTTGTTCTGATTGATTATCAAAATATATTTATAGAATTAAGCAGGGCACATTTTGCCCCCTCTGCCCCCCTTGGAAAATGGCAAGGGGAGCAGCTGCCCCCCTGCCCCCCTCTTTCGGCATCGCTGGCCAGGGTTTCATTCACACAATCTCTTTTAGCTGCATAGGATTCTTCTGGCAAGTTATACAGTCAACTCCAGTTATATTGACATCAAATATTTTCCAAAAAACTTTGACTGTAAGCGAAGTGTGACTTTAAGCAGAGTTGACCAAATTAGTAAAGTAGATACATAATATGTATGATCGTAGCTTGATATTGGTATAGAAACTATTTGCAAGCACTTTTACCATCAGTTTTATACACAAAGGAGCATATATACAATAGCTCCCTGTTTGAAATCTTTACAACAAAATCAACATATTCACTTTCCCCTTCACCCTGGTCTTTGTCATCAACAGACTTATCATTATTGCAAATACCTACATCAGCAAATCAACATGGGTAGGTAGGTCTTCGGCTACTATTCACACCAAAATGAATGAAATGAGTGAGAAACTTTTGTGAAATACTTATTATGGGGATTCAGCAATTTTTCTCCAAATGTGACTGTAACAAGGGTATTTGCTGCAGCCCCCCCCCCCCCCCCACTATAATTTTCAGAGCTAAGAGTTTTGAATATCACATAATACATAATTTCAGGTAATTAGCTTCTGCCATACGTTCTGGACATGTTCAATGAAGAGTATCAGCGGTTTGAAAGGCGTGGGAGACGGTAAAGGCACGGCATCAAAGATTTTCCCCAGAGGCGCTCGATAAGCCCCCCTAATCGGGAAATTCTTCCTATGCCTGTGCTGTTTGGGGAGGGAAAAAGTAATGATTATAAGCGAAGTGTGACACAATGCAGAGTGACTATAAGAGCAGTTTGTTTATATGCGATAGACAAGAGATAAATTTGGGAAACAGTAGACATGTGATGACATCTTGAGTATGACTATCAATGGAGTGACTGTAACACCAGAGTAGGCTGTACTTTACTGAAAATTTCAGAATCTCTATGGTCATCATCTGAGACCCATAAAATTCTTATCCAGGCTTTGTGCAACTATTGAAATTTTTAGGACATGGAACATCTCTCACGTGCACTATTCAAAGTTAGCATTCCAATTTCACGATCTACAACAATAAATTACCATCCATTTATCACTTTGAAACAATCTGTTAGTAATGCTATGATTTTACGTCGTAATTTTGAACCAAGAAAATTTCTTACAGGCACAAATCAATAATACCATGAATGGGCCTGGCCATATGTTAGGTACAATGTATGCTATTTATGTAAAAGCTAAGCTTGGATATCTTAATGCGATTAAATATTACCAGACTACCTCTAACTAAATGACTTACGATTTAAATATCTTTTCTTCAGTGCATAAGATCCGTTTAAATGCTATCAATATCCATATAAAACACACTCGAAGGATCAATGTCGGAATGCCTTTAAAGTGGGTCGTTTTGAGGTCGTATTCCATCCCTGTAGCTACTAACAGCTGATCTGCTATTGCTAGGCCATCTTCGCGCGCCCAAAATTCAAACAGCCTCTCTTTGAACTTATCCCCAAATTCATTTCTGTGGGAGCTGCCAGTTATGTGTGACAGTTTCCCCTGTTAGTGCAGTCTCTTATGTCACGAAAACGGCTTTGGCTCAATAGAGCTTGTTACAAGCAAACTTTTTGTGCTAATAGTACCATCATGATGAAAGGGTGAAAAAAATCTAGGGTGCCAGGTGCACATCCATTCAAGTCACTTGTTATGACGTCATCGCGTGTTCCGGTCCAAAAAAATATTTTTCGAAAATTTTCATCAAACAAATAAACCAGTCGATAGAGCATAAAAACTTAAACAAATAATACCAAAACGCTATACCTTGAAAATCAAAGACAAAGGAATTATGGTAGTTCAAAGTTTTCAATATTCTGGGGGTAAGATTTAAAATTTGACCGTTACCTTTTTGCAAAAACAGATTGAATATGAGCTGAGTCAATATAAATAATAAATACGTGCATCAATAAGAACTCGAAATGCAATTTTGGATGTTTTGAAATGGCTTAGGATAGATTTCATTATGAGCTAATGTCTATTGAATCATTTTTTGTAAACACCCATGGAAAAATTGAAATTGTCAATTTAGGTCTTTGGCTAGTTTCTAAATCGCTATAAATCGGTCAGTGGTGGTGATACTGGGTTAACTCAGCGCCACTCTGCCTTGAATCACTTCCCTTGGTCACATCTTTATCGGAAGACGACAACAGAACATAAACACCCGGGAACCAAATCATGTTTTAAAGGTTTTTAAATGGAATCAAGCTGGTCTTTTCCTGCGATAAATGTAGCTTTTATCTATTATATTGTTCCAAACCAATTATATTGTTGATAAACCTCAATTTAGCATTTTAATTTTTTTTGAAAAACTCTTCCTTTAAGTTTTATTATTCTGTTCGTCATCATTAGTTTTTGTAGTAGATTTGACATTATTTGTAAATCTAGAGAAAACCACATGAATTCGAATTCAGTGGCTACTGATGAGGACAGTGCCACGGGATTGACTGGGGTTGACATGCTCATTCCATTTTGTGAGGGCTTCTTTCGCTCGCTTGCAATATTCATTGATCAGTCGTAGTAATTGGCTTCTGTAGCCCAACACTCACATTTTTTCAAATACAATGAAATTCAAAACCTCCATTTATTAACCCATTCCGCTCACGTGTCCTCACCACCTTTCGGTAGCTGTCGCTACCCCTGGCAACCAGGGCCACCGAGTGGGAGGGGCCGAGGGGGCAGTTTGCCCCAGGGCCTCAGGGTCCAAGGGGCCTCATCGACTAATATTAAAATTTATATTTATAGCCTCTTTAGATGTATCAAGGTACCTCTCAATAGGAGCAGTCTACAAGGTTCTAAGAGTGCCTCCAAATTCAGTCCCCCCAGATTTCCTTGCTCCCTGCCCCTTCTGCTCTTTCGATCACAGCCAAAAGGAGCCTCATTTTGCGGTTTAGCCCATGGGCTTCCAAAAGCTCTCGACGGCCCTGCTGGCAACTAATACCCTCCGAGATCGTCTACAAGAAACGTTAGAGACTTCAGTCAAATTTCTCTAAAGGGGAAGATTTTGAAAAAAATGTCAGGGCCGAGTTCAAACTGTTTTCCGCCTTTTTATAACTAACAACTTTGCTTTCTATCACTTGCATTTACAGTCTCCTAGCTTCAATTTCCGTTGAAAAAACAGAATCTGGGCAACATGTTCTGCCTACGTCAGATGTCACAATTGCTTCCATTGTCAGCCACTCTATGTACGGAAATACGTCAGTTACCATAGAATTTTAGACAGAAATGGCAGAGTGTTTCAATTTAATCATATTTGTTGGAAGCGCCATGCTATATCAAATTCCAGGTATTAATATGTCAAAGAAACACATCACTGTCTTTTCTTTTTGAATACGATGTGTCGTTTCCGTGAGCTTTGTGCATTTAATCCTTCAATATACATTATTACAACATCCGATCCAAATAGATTGATGAGCCTGGCTCAAAACCACAATACAAAAATATTTTTAGATGTTTGTGCGCTGATCATTGTGTATGAAACCACAGTTTAGAAATTCTATTTCGATGCACATTTGTTAGTAAGTGTATCAAATTTAGCCAATTACAATAATTAGTTGCACTGGGCACACTATTTCCATTAACATTGACTTTTTGCCAATTCCTGAAAGTTGCTAAAGTCTCGAGGCTTTTAGCGCTGTATGGAATGTTGTTCATCTATATGTAATAGCATAGAGGTGACCTTTGCTGATATCCATTACGGCGTAATCCTTTTTGTTACTGTAACTATAATTGCACAAGAAAGGGCCTACAGGAAAGTTATGACATGTTGTACATGGCCAAAAGGTGACGAGCAGTGATGGAAAAGATGAGAATCGGAACCATAGTGAAATGTGAGATGATGCGCACAAATATCAGCCGGAGTGGTAAGGGCTATAAAAAATGGTAGAGGTAATAAACTGGAATGAGATTGTTGGAACGTATGTGAACGCTCTTGGCCACACCCTATTATTTTGTCAAAACTGCATCGGGCGAAGTCAAGTTACCATAACTAATATGAAAAAACTTCAGGCTGTAAAGCAATGTTTTGTAAATTTGTCGCTTATAAGACATTATCTTAAATAACGCTGCCTATAAACAGTTACTGTAAACATGGACTATAAACGTTGGCTGATAATGTTGCATATAAACAGTAGCCATGAACTTTGACAATAAACGGTGACAATAAATAATGTCTTTAAACAATGGCTATAAACAGTGACTATAAACAGTGACTATAAAAATAGGCTATAAACATAGGCTATAAACATAGACTATAAACAGTGACTGTAAACAGTGACTATAAACAGTGACTGTAAACAGTGACTATAAACAGTGACTGTAAACAGTGACTGTAAACAGTGACTATAAACAGTGACTGTAAACAGTGACTATAAACATTGACTATAAACAGTGACTATAAACAGTGACTATAAACAGTGACTATAAACAGTAACTATAAACAGTGACTATAAACAGTGACTATAAACAGTGACTGTAAACAGTGACTATAAACAGTAACTATAAACAGTGACTATAAACAGTGACTATAAACAGTGACTATAAGAGTGACTATAAACAGTGACTATAAACAGTAACTATAAACAGTGACTATAAACAGTGACTATAAACAGTGACTGTGTAGTGACTTCACTTAGGCCTGTTTACTTTCTGTATCATCATTCATTCATTCATTCCACTTTCTCCCATCTCGATACATACCACAGCCAGCCATTACGTCACTCACACTATCACATTGCCAATTAATCCTTCCCCCTCATTATTTACTTTATCAATGCCACGCTATTCAATCCGCTCATCACCTATACTCGCCCTTCCTATTATTTGTTTCACCTGCGTCATTCGATGTTAATTTTAGTACTCCCAGAAATGTATATAAGCCTGTATTTTAGTTCATTTAATTGAGTCCAGAGATAATAGTCTAGAGCTAACAGATACCTCGTCTCTCTCTCGCACTCGCTCTGGCTCCGTGTTCTCTGCACGTTAAATAAGAAACTCGATGGCCTGGATAGTCCACAAAGGTTGACCAACTCAGCTTGGTGGGAACAACGACCAAATACAACCGTTCCTACAACTGTAAACAGTGACTATAAACAGTGACTATAAACAGTGACTATAAACAGTAACTATAAACAGTGACTATAAACAGTGACAGTAAGCACAGTGTCTATAAACAGTGACTATAAAAACAGTGACTGTAAATAGTGACTATAAATAGTGACTGTAAATGTAAAGTTCTTTTGGGATGCCCCAAGTGCTCCAAAAAGAATCAATTTTCAACAACAATTGGACGCCAACCGTAACAAAATGGTCTCATGATGGAGGTCATGAACTGACGCTTCAGTTTCTGTTAATACCAAATTGATTGGTCAGGCGATCAATTATTTAGTCTTACCCAAATACATCAACTAACTAGTGAAATACAAGTTTCACATTCCAACTAGTGAGATCAAGCCAAGGTTCAACTTTTATCAAATGCCTCCCTCCTTCAAATCTCCTCCTCTAACAGACTTTCGCCTCGAATTCCTTGATGCAATAAGGAATCAATAATTAAAATAAATCTGAATGTACTGAAAATCATTTGCAAATTCGTTGTTTATAATTTGCAAATTTCGCTTTAGCTTGCTAGATAAGCGATTTATGAGTTGCATAGAAGGAGTTATGTTTTAGTTAAACTCTTTGGTCAAGAGAATAGTGAGAATGTGTGACTACATAAAGAAAAATCCTGTGCAGTATTGCAGATAATCAATAGGTTTTTGATTAGGAACCGACTGTTTATCTCTGTGTCCTTTCTCAAAGCATATCACAAGAGACATCAGATGGATATCGCAGCTTTTATAAGAATTCAAGGATGAAAGCCACGACGAGCCACATTTGACAGATAAATAAGAAGAGTCAGAAAAAAGACATTTCTTTCATTTCATTTCGACACGTTCATATTTCAAAAACAGGCAGTGAAGACTTAATCAGTTAACGACATATTCAGGTTTACGACATTTTCAGAATATCAAAAGAGATAAATTTAAAACTATGTTGCAAATTATGATTGCCAATTAAGTTCTTTTTGAACACTGCGCTATTTCATATTCTAATGCGTGCGTAGTAAGATTACCACAGTATAGTGGTATTGGGGCGTGGTCATGTTTAACTCTGGGTACCAGGACGAAAGACATTGAAGAAGTTTCACAACCCACCATTATTCAGTGAATGGTTTCGTACCACATACATTTTTACACATACCAGTTGTACCAAATGATCATACCTTAAAGATGTAGAATGGAGCAAATTCTATTGAAATCAATTGACATGTTGTGGCGAGACATTAACAACAGCAAAGAAACCTTACTTACATTATTCTTTACAAACAAAAATCAACTGTATTTGCAAACTGGTTCTGAATGTATGCCATATACTTAGTCTAAAATGCTTTTATTTTCAATTTTAGATGTTGATTAAATGACTTTACATAGTTTTTTTGCAAAGCAAAATTGTTTCGTACCCCATTAGAATCATTCATGAAAGTTGTGTACCCCAACTAAATGATAGCACAAATTTTCATACCTCTATCAAAAATCGTCCCCCTCGGTACCCAGAGTTAAAATTGACCGCTCCTTTAGAACAATAAATGCTGAAGCATGCAGTTGAAGACCTTCATCAAATATTCCAATGCTGTTTTCTATCGAATTCATATTAAATGTATATTGATTAAATTTGCGGTTTGTGAACTGCTATCCTGTTGGCTAATTATCAAAATATTTTTGAATCTCTTTTGAAAAGTTTCATTGTTACCTTTAAATGTTTCATGGTTTGGTGTGTCTGGGTCATAGGAAGATATACAGTTTGAAGGAATGATAAATTAAGGAAACAAGCGAGAGGTAAACCAATAACAAAAGGCAATCTACATTAGTGTCTCCGTCATATCTAGATACTATTAGTTTTTCGAAAACTGATAACGCCAAAGACGATAACCTGTGTAAAAATATGTTATTACTGCTATGGCGGTTTTTTGGGCGTGTCAGAGCATTGGTCAAATAAAGGGTTGGCTAAAACCTTGGTAGAATGTCTTATATTAAAAAATTTGAGTAGTACCTTAAATGATACTAATGTGTCTTTACGACATTCTATGCTGAAATAAAAAGAAAATTTTTCTGGTCTTTCTGATATATTGATAGAAATAACTGATAGTTATTATTCCCTGTAATTTTTTATGGCATCTGAGGACAGTCCGTATTGTTTTTGTTTATTTTTTTATTCTCGTTATTATCAGTATCATCGGAATCCATCAAAGAGCAAAGTCATGACCGTAATAACACAGTCGATGGAAAATATCTAGACAATAATGACAAGAATCAACCCCATCATCTCAAATGTTACGCCTTTTTGTGTCAATTCAATTAGAAATGCCGCAGGACCTGACTTTAAGGAGAAACCTATCCCACTTTGCCAAATGTTTTTGTTTTTAAGGCTTTAGGAAAAGACGTGTCTAGACAAAAAAACACTGCTTTGTGCTGCTTTCAATCTAACAACAAGTTCCTTTTGTCTATCTACAAGAATGAATGATGAAATATGTTTGCTTGATGACTGGAAACTTACGAGGCGGCCTATGAAAACAAATTTTATAGGGTCATTTCGAAAGTATCATACAGGCGTCTGCCATGAGGGTTTTCTCTATGCTTTATCACAATTACTTCAATTAAAATTCAATTCAGGATCGTTAGTTTTAGTTCACGTAGCAATGTACATCAGTCCTACATACCCATTTAGAATGAATTAGAAAAACAGGGTTTGGAAATGGCGATTAAAGATTTTTTCTAGGTTACTTAGATTTCTTAACCTGATTATGTATTTAATGAATATAGTTTGACAATGAGAAAACAAAGCTACACGAATAAGGCCCCTGTGGCCCATGCAAAATGGGATGGTATCATTATCAGTCAATAACATAGCAGATGCTGCAAAAGGCAACACATGATTGATAGAAGATCTTTGCAGGAAAACTCATAGTTATTGCGGAAACGGGATTATAGAAATACCACTGCCTGGTAAAAATGTTAGAAAATTAGCATGAAGTCATTTCTGCATGATGCAACAGAATAGAAAGAACTTGTTTGTGATGGCGCTTTTTACTTTTTAAAACATATGTAGCAGTTACTGCTTATTTTGGCAGCTGCTATATAAAACTTTAGAATTGATGGATCCATAGATATTTTTCGTAACTGCTGTGGTTGAATGCGCCTGACAAGCAAAATGTATTAAAAATTGGAGACATGAAGATGCTGCAACTTTTCCTTGGTAGAATGAATCTATTCCATGGTAGATTGGGCCTTTTCGATAATTTGTTGGATCTTTTCCATTATACCATCTTGGATCTTTTCTATAGCACTATTTTGGATCCTTTCCATAATAGAATGGGCCTCTTCCGTAGCAGTATGAACCTTTTCCATAGTAGAATGGGTCTTTTCTATAGTATGTTGGATCTTTTCCATAATGCCATTTTGAATCTTTCCATCGCAGAATTGGTCTCCTCCGTAGAAGAATGGATCTGCTCTGTAGCAGAATGGTTTTTTCCATAGTGTGCTGGACCTTTCCAACAACACTATCTTGAACCTTTCCTTTCATTTGTGTGCTAATATTTGTTCACAATACCATCTTGGTTCTTTTCTATAGTAGAATTGATGTTTTCTATAGTATGCTTGTTCTGTTCCACAATACCATATTGGATCTTTTCTAAAGTAGAATGGGTCTTTTTCTATAGTGTGATGGATCTTCTCAATAGCACCATCTTGAATCTTTTCCGTAGTACCATCTTGGATACTTGGTCCTTGGTATACAATCTGCCCCAAATGCCATCCATTCAAAAAGGTGAGGCCTGTGGTTAGCATTAGTCTCATATTGCCTGGTGGAATGAACGAGAAACTAATTATCAAAATTAATCAATATCATGCCAAAATTATCAAAAAGTGAGAGTTTTGTTGGAACGAACGATGTCCTGCTTACAATCCTTTAAAGCTGTATAACTGCTATGTTGATCTCAACTTCAAGTTTTGCTATGTAGATCTGATCGTGCAGAACAAGAGAAATGTTAGAAAAATGCAGGTATTTATTTTGGCTGTGGTAGACTTTCTTGACTTTTCCTGTACTACTATGGCTTTTATTCGCATTAAGTCTGACTTGATTGCTAAGAGTTGAGCAACCCGCCTCCGTTTTGTTGGAAATGGGGCAGCAAGTCATATAGGATTTTCTCAACAATCGAATAGACTAAGAATTTTTTATATGGTGTGACATGAATATCTGATGTGAAACAGTATCTAGTCCATTATCCATGTGTTGAATCGCTTGTAGTTAAGTCGTAATTTGGTTCAACGTTGCATGTCTTTTTGTAATGGTTTATAGGAGAGTCATGTCCTTTGCTTCCCATGGCATCGTACCTGTAGTGTTGTATAGCACTTACCAAGGTAAAGTTAGACTTGAAATACATTGTAAACGTTTTTTATTTGTATATTTGCAAAAATTTTGTTTTTTTGCCGATAATGTTGTATGCAACACTTCTCAATATACCTTGGAATTGCCTGTTCAGTTTTAACGTCATCAATGATTTAGCAATGGCAGAACGTACAATTATTATAAACATGACATAAATTAACACTAAAAAATAATAAGATAGCCAAGGTTTGGTCTGATCTTTCTAAGAGTCCTTATTATCTATTGAAGTCAGACTAAATATTGGATGCATAGAATACTACGAAGTACCCCATTTGTGGCTGGTCTAAAGTCAGGTTTTTCCGGATCCGCCTCTGAAGAAAACATTGGAAATTTGTAGGAATCAAAAAGTAAATACTGCATCAATAACGCCTACCACAGGGGGGGGGATTGTAGCGGGGCAATTGCACCTTCTGCTCTCAGAAAATAAGCCTAAATGAGCCGACTGAGGTACATGCAAGAACACTTTCTTTTTTTCTTTTGTTTCTAGGGTTGTTCGGTGTTGGACTGGCGGCTGATCGACCAAGCTATCAAACAGTCTCAGTCCTTCTGAGTAATGAGGCTACTCGCTTTATTTCTCTTTGTATTGTATGTTTCTTTGCGTTTTATTTCTATGATAATTGTAAGTGTCATATATTGTTGGAACTAGCCGACTTTGAGGCCTTTCTTGCATTCTGAGTGGCACATTTGTTTCATGTAGCTGCGTTTCATTTGATAAAAAAAATTTAGAATAAGCCTGATTCATTTATTGTCAATCAAGCGCATGCGTCAATCCAGCAAGGCATAGCATGCCATAATTAAGTACCAACAAGTGGCTAATGCAATACAAGACTATTTGCTGGGAGCAATTGAATAGGATATTCCTTTAGAACAAACATACCCCCTGTTCCCAAATCTTGCAAGCTTGTGAACAATACCCACTAACATGTGTCCTCCTGAACATAACTTTTCTCCTTTTTTCTAACATATTTCAAAAACATATACCTAAATACATATAAACACATATGTTTTACGCGTGCTTGCTAACAAAATATGAAAGCGTTTTAGTGATTAAAAGATAGATACCTGCTACTTTTGATAAGAATGCACACCTAAGGAAGTCAGAACATTGCTAATTAACCTGGCTGGTTAATAATGATTTGAGCATTTTATTAAAGTTCGTCAGCAAAAGTGTGATATGATTACTTTGCAGCTTGAAATCCCGAGCTAGCCGGGAATATGCAGATAGGAAGGTTCATGCATGTCCTTTTTCAGGCAACCTTGAGCATAATTGCTGCAAAATAGCACTCTGGGCTCAAATCGACCCTAAAGTTCATTGCAAGAAAAATTTGCGTTCGTTATTTATTTTTGAGAAGATCGTTTCCTATCGAGCTACTCATCAAACATATGCAATGTGACGTTATTCTGCCATATCTTAAATTTAGCCCTTTAAATATATCTATTGAGCATGTCGTAAAAAGGGAGATGGGCATCCCTTTTTCTTCTAAGCTCTCCTACCTAATTTGATATCAGGGTAGATTAGAAAAAGGATCATGCAGAAACGCCCACGTGTGGCGAGGGTTGTTTCCAGATTATCTTGGAAACAAAAAATGTGAGACAAAGAATTCATCACAGTGGTTAGGAAAGACAAAGATCAATACACTGAGAAGACAATAAAAGCAAGATGTGGTGTAAGCTTGTCACTGAGTGTCGTATCTCATAAATAAGTGATTGTCTTCAGGTCACTCGTCATAATATAATTTCCGTTGCGCTTGCTATATATATTCATTTGCGATTCTCACTCTGGTGCAGTTGGAGTACATTTAGAAACAACTGGAAGATGAACCTGTCACCGATAGTTCTATGCATTCTCATGACATGCTGTTTTCAGCTGTCTACTGCACAAAGTGATAAAAGCTCCTTTTATGATTTTTGCAGTAAGCTTGGATTCCCAGAAACGACGCCGCAAAAGGCAAGATCTATTCGTAATGATAAACAATATCCGTGGTTAACTAAATTAGCAAAAGAAACGTGTTCACCTATTGGCAAGCAGTACTTTTGTGCCATTTACTCTCCATTACTACATGTTGGTGGCACTCCCGTACAACCATGCAGATCATCTTGTGAGGCTGTCACACGATCATGTGCTCAAGAAATGAAAAAATTTGGAGGCGATAAAGGTAATCAAATACTTTGTTTTTTCTTTTCGGTAACTTAATTATCATGCAGTTCCCACAAAGCAATTTACAGATTTCTTATTGGTTTTTTTTAAAAATCAAGTACACCAGATCCTAACCTGATATCACAGTAGTGCGGGAAATAAAATGTAGTCTGCGAATGTAATGAGCTAACGCGCGTAATTTTGTCCGCCTGAAACATAACTGTCGCGCGGTTTCTAATACAAGACTGTAAAGGGTACACGCAGAGCTTGTAAAGAAAAATAAACCGATATTAACAACACAAATTGTGTCACATAAATTGTCGAAGGATAAAAAATCGTCGAAATTAAGTTTTTAGACAAGTTTGGGGAATTATTCGCGTCAAAATAGCGTCGTATTGATTTTTCTAAAGCAAGAAGAAGATCATGAAGCATCGTTTTACAAGGCGTGACACTACAGTTCTGAATACTGAGTCCCATAGTTATCGCATTTGGGGATTTTGAAGCAAAATTTCGCTGTAACAAATTTTCCTCTTTATTATGAATTGTGTGAAAAAATTTCGCTGATATATATGCCTGCTAATTTGCAACAACGTCTATTTGCAATAGATGTACTAAGGAAATATTACTTTTTTAAATGGACATTTGTGAGACAATTTTTCCAACCATAAAACCATCCAAATAAATCAGATATTTCAGCTGATCGTCCTCATTGCACTGACTGCCCCTGGCAAACGTTAAGCTTATTCTTGTCATTCTTAAATCAGCTAAGTGATATTTGAAACTTTGAAACGTGAAAATCCAAACTTGACTGCCTTAAGGTTTTTCTTTAAGAAATCCGCATTCCTGAACCAACTCATGATAACATCATAAATAGACTGTTTATACTTCATGTATGTGACATCAGCAGCCACGTATCCCCTATCACGGTTTAACACCATGAGTAGCTAGACACCGCAGTTCTCTCTAAATTCACTTCATTAACAAAATGAGACTGACTTTTGTGAACCGGGGCTTTTTTATTTGGCATGTACCAAGAAGGAGATAGAAGGGTCCAAGGTGTCCCAATTTGTTAGAAGCGATGGGGGTTGTCACAGCCTGGTGCGTACGCAAAACAAATTATTAATCTCTTTATACCTTGCTTTGTTCTAAGACTCCCACCGCTTTTCCATGTGTTATGGTCAATTCCTTGTTATTTGGGATAGTGAAAAAGTCTATTTCCCAATTGAATTTGTAGAATGATTGGTTGAATACTCAAAGGGAATTTAGGGGCATTTAAATTGTAGCACATAATACACATACGTTCTAAGTTAATGACTCTACAGTGTTTTAGTCTTACGTCATTGCATTTGCCTAAGCTCATAATTTATTCCGCATTGGAGCATAACAGAGGGGCATACCTACCCCTGGTACCGGCTAGTTATACAACTCTGGCCATAACCAGGCGCTACTTTCCTCCTTGAAGACATACTTTCCTCCAACAACCTCATTAGAAGGGCTGCTTATCAGAATCTACGCCAAGGTTGTAATGCACATGCTTGCCTGTAAATTGGGCATGTCCAAGTCTTTTTAGAGCGTAGCCCAGAGAACATTGGAAAGACATTCAAACTGTAAAAACGGTCTTGAATGTCGATAGTTCTGCTAAAAATGAGTTATCTAATCTGTTGAAAAAGCCAATGGTATACTTACCTGGTAATAAGGTCTGCTCTCGATTTGCTCTTTGTGAAAATCATAAAAAAGCATTTCTCATTTGCCCAATCGATTTTCAGTTGCTTTCCATGCTCGTGCCCTCGTTTGAACAAAGTGATGAACAGCATACCGTCATGGCCTGCGGCACATTGATAAGCTAGCTTGAACACGAAATCCTCTGTAAAAGGCTACGATTTTTCTTCACTGAACGAAGCTATAAGCAGTGATCGTAACGAGCTCTGCACTGCGTGAAATAAGAAAGATACTTCCCTGAACGCATCTAAATGTTTCAACTTTTTCCACCCTGCAATTGTGCCGCAATCGAGATATTTGAATTAAATAATTAGAATCTACAATACGCCACATTGAGCTAGAATTAGTCTAAAAGACAAAATCCTATGCTGTTCGAATGGAGACGGAGCGCTTGATTCACTTATAAAAGCAACCATTATGTTTTTTCACTTATCATTGCAATAAAAGATTCAGGAAAGTTTTTATCAAAATCTCCAAGGCAATCCGATTTTTTTAAAGAAATTGCGTTCTTCTTGCCAAGTAGAAATTCGATAACCTTTCTCATTTTTGATCGTTGAATAATTGAGGGGTAAATTCACCCAATGCTATGCATAATGTTTTACTCATCAAATACAGGCCTATCAAATGTTGGCAACAGTAGCGGACACTTGGGCAAATATTAGGAGGCAAGCCTATTTTTTTGGTAGGCTGAGATCAGACATTTCCATTGTTTTAGAACAAAAGACTATAGCCTTCCAAAATATTGGGGGCCATCGCCCAATGGAATTGTGCATTGAAAATGCAATTGTGTTAGAATGAGGCTCTGCGCTCCTTTTCTAGCGAAGAAAGTCACCTTTTGTGAATCTAAATATTTTAATTTCAATATGACTGTCGAACACTTGGGGTATAATAACTATCAGCAAAGTACAGATTATGTCAATCTGTCAATCTTTCACAGGTCCATGCAAGCTGTTGAAGAAAGGTCCCTTGTACAGAGGTTTGGTAAGCACAACGAAAAGTGGCCTCATCTGTCAAAGATGGAGTATGCAGGCTCCCCATAAACACTGGATGACATCCAAGACACACCCAAATGAAGACCTGTCTGAAAACTATTGTCGCAACCCTGATGCTGAACCTCTTGGCCCTTGGTGTTACACGACATCATCCAAAAAAAGATGGGACTACTGTGACATACCATATTGTCAAGGTCAGTATCATTCAAACCATGTATACACTTTGCGTGTAGTAATAGATTTCATAAAATTCTTGAGGCTTGAAATTGTTGAATTTTATCTCTAATAAGATTTACAGTTAAATTCTAGATGTGAAAGGAGCTTTTTGAGCAAATTTTGAAGGTGTGAGTTGTATAGTTGAAAACTCATCAACGGTCTTATGAGCTTTATTTTAAAAACTGTTATTAAAAGATTATTCAAGAATTCATGATATATCAAAGTAATATTAAAGGTATAAGCTTTCTTTTCAATCCTTATCAAACAAAGATATTTCGTGTTTAACAATAACTATTTCAACTTTGAAATGAAAAAGACGCCATGAAATGAGAGCGCAGCAAAATTTTGGGAAACACCCCCCCCCCCCTACTTTTCTTGATCAACTCATTTTAGAGGTTTTAGAGAAGCATACATGCCATCCTCTAATGAAACGCTGTATGTCAAGGCTAATTATTGGTAATTCAATAAAAGAATGTATTTTTATTTGTTGATTTTGGCTTCAAATTCCTGCCGCTTTATAATGTAGTGTTGTTGGCGTTTACTCATTGGCTAATTGTACAAAGAAATTTATAAAAACCTCAGACTCTTGTTCATGTTTTTCAAACTTATGCAAAAGGAGCAATGCACTTCAATGCGCTTTTTCAATCCAGATACCTATCAAAATTTCACAGTAAATATGACGCAAACCAGGCAACTTTGTGGTTCCTGCGTTACAATGATGTCATAGTTTGGGCTGGGGCTATTGACCCCTTTTTGAAGAATATTCTAGCTTTAACTGGAAATTTGCAGTTTGTTGGAATTTTTTTTCCTGTCGATATCTATTCTTAAAGAAACTATGTCCAAGGTACTTGCATCGCATTTTCAGCTTTTTTGGAGAGTATTGTTTTTTGTTTTTTCTTACCAGCCCTGATGAATCAAAAAGCAAACCCGAACCTATCTAAATAGACTCCTCTCATGCACAAGCACCTTGTTACCGCCTATTACTGAATGCTAATCAGGCATCCAATGCTTCCTACCTCAAATCTCCACAAAAAGACCATTGAAAGCCAATTGGCAGTCTGAAAGTCAGGCATCAAACTCAGCACCAGTTGATACCAAATCAGAAAATAACATCGGCTTGTTCATGCCAAACTTTGAAACATCAGCTAATGTCTCTTTTGACATCCTTTAATTTTGTCTCGACGGATTTCTTTACTTCTGATTTATCTTTTACATTGATTATAAAGTTCATGGTTAGGAAAAATATGACTACTATTGCAGTTACTACACCACCAACGCGGAACGATTTAACTGCTCCGTACTTGTTTATCATCTCACCGCCAGCAAATGCCCCAAGGCCAGTACCAAGGCCCCAGTATACACCTTGCAACACGCCTAAAATGAAGGGTAATACTGGAGTGAAAATGTGTAGTGCTTGCAATAGTACTTGTTGGATGAAGAGATGTCCCTATTGGTATTAGCAACAGGCATGCGGCTATGTTTTTGACAAATGGAAGTCTCGCGTTTCGCCCAAACATGCTTACAAGTATATAGGAAAAGAAAAGACACACTGAGCTCAGGGTTACAACTTAATGAGCATTAATTCAAATTGTTTCGACCGGGGAGATTCATTGTCCAAGACGTACCTCTTCAAATGCAAAAGGAATCCTTTCGCAGGAATAAGACAAAACCTTCAACCTGGCAGAATTGTAATGCATCAAACTGCTCAGAAATGATTAGTTTAGAATTTTATTCCACCCAAACGTGCATTTTGTTTAGCTTCAGCACAGTCTCCTTGTTCCAATGATCTTTTTTTGAATTGGTATTGTCCCAATAACTAGTTTTAGCCAACCCTAAAGGATAGTGTTCTGCCCAGAAACCAGCCTTTACAACAATTTGATTCGATGGGTGAAATTGAGTGTGAGCCTCAAAACTAACTGAAGAGTAGGACTTTTTTGATGCAAACTTCTACTGATTAACAGTGGATCTAAACAGGATCCTTGTGGCACTCCGTAGAAGATGAGTCAGTTTTAGAAACAAAACTGTTTGCAGAGTGATTTCTGACCTAATGGGTTAAGAATTACTAAAACAATTTACATTCAAGGCCATGTGAAGCATATTTTGTAAGCCTTTTTGAGGGATTTCATCTTCAACATTATTACTCAAACCATCGCCTTCTGAGATGACTGATCTTTTAATAATGATTTTGGGGAAAAGAAGCTGTCAGATCTATCCTTATACTTTTATTCTTGTTTTTGTGGCTCCTTTCATGTTTTACTATTGTCATTCTATGTCCCTTCCTGTTGACGCAAACCTCATTACATTTTGTCTTAATCTTCCGTTTCAGCTTGCTATTCACCCCCTGAAATGGTGGATATATAACAAAACCCTAAGTGACCCCTTATTCTCCTCCCCTTTCCTCCCTCCTACCTTCTTTCTTTTATAATTTCCTTTCAATCCCCGTCTGTGATCCCGTGTGGATCAGGTACCCAGGGTATTTTCTCAGTAAACCCTCTGGCGCCTGCAATTTCTCTTTGTAATTTTCTACTTGCAGGTTTTTAAAGTTTCTGTCAGCATTTATGTATAACAAATAGAAAAACCTTTATCACTAAAACGATAATGTGGAAAACAGCGAATAATATTACCATTACTTAATAAAAGAAACCAAGACAAATAATTCATTCGGTCACCTTGTACAGTTGCAGCTGTGTTTGGTGGGGCAGCAGCACCAAGGTACGTGATGCACGCCGACCAGGACATTGCATAACATATGCCTTGAGCTGTTTCAATAGGAAGTGCATACCAAGGGTTAGGTATGACAGAATAACCAAAGAAACTTAGTGTGTATGCAACAAGAGCAAACAAGATCATATTGTAATGGCCAATTTTGTTGATGAAATAATTCGAGCAAGGGAATCCAATAATGATGGCGATCGATCTACAGGACGAACCAACACCCATCATGAATTTTGAAGCACCCAAGTCTTCAAGGTACCAATTCAAAAAGCTCATTGTTCCACCGTGACTGAAGCCCATGAACCAAGCAATCAACAGAAATGTGCCATGACGTAAGGTACCAAATAACCTCAATATATCCATTGCAGCAACATTGTGCCTTCCTACCTTATTGTACTGGAAACTGATTCCAAACGATGCAAAAATGAAGGCTATTATCATAAAAGCTGCAAAAATATAGAAGAGTATGATGTAATTGGTCATCGTTTTACCACAGTATTGATAGCGAACTCGATCGAGAATAGCACCTAAACTGAACGACGCAATGCCGTACCCAATACTACCAAAAACTCTTGTTCTTCCGTATAGCGACTTTTTATCTCCTAAATGTTCAAGCAAGGCAGTATCTATCATGATAAACGAAGGAGCTTCCAAGAATTCACCGACGATGATTAGAATCAGCATTATTATGAACACATCGCGTAATTCTTTCGGATCTCTCTCAATTTTGTACTCGATTTCATGGGACTGTTGTTTCTGCACTCTCCTTTGAGACGAAAAATCTTTGCTGTAGATTTCACTGCTGTTAGAAAACTCATTCGTATCCAAATGGCTTCTATCAAGAAACTCATCGTCTCTCGATGCTGATCGTTCCCCACGATCAATCTCTTGATCTTGGCATGTGGGAAAGCATCTAGCTGATGGTAGGGTAGCCTTCGTGTGACCGTGAAATCTAATACTTGGCATAGAATCGCTCCTTCTAAAATGATGCTCGTTTCTTGTGCTATTACCTATTTTGTTGACTGCTTTGCATACCACATGGTGTGGTTTTGGAAACGCAAGAAGGATTGTCATGACAAGCCAGGCTAAAATTGAAAATAGCAACACTGCCTTCCTTGCTTTGTATTTATCTGCTAATAAAGCCCACAGTGGTCCGCTTGCACATTGGATAAGAGGTCGAATACCGGCTAAAATACCAACTGAATCAGCACTTAGACCTATTTGCTTGAAATAGATACCCAAGTATGGAAAGGTAGTCCCAAATCCACCGTAGAATAGAAAAAAGAAAAGCTTTAACCTCAGTAGAACTGGATCGATTGAACAACTCCTTGAGTTGCGGTTGGAGGTATCTTGGTCAATGGGTGAATTCTCGAGGTTTATCTCTGCAGCATCATCGCTGCTACTGCTTATTACGTTACCTTCTTCCATCTTCAAACGCAGATTAGATCATAGATCTTATACTTCTAACCTACAAAAATTGTTCTTGTAATATTAATTTGGTGAAGTTGCATTGCATTATGTAATGCCTTCCTAGGTCTTATCAAGAATGTATTGTCAACAATGAAATGCTGCACAAAAGGCATCAGGTGTGAAACTCTATTGTCTATGTCACTTGACTTCTACCGGTGGCATCTGCAATGTTGTTGCATGAACTCTTTAGACGGGGGGGGGGGGGAGCTGGTTTACCAGCAAAATCCTCCCTGCTGGCCACATTATACCGATAAAATCCTTTCAACTTCACATTGTTAAATTTGTGCATCATCGTCCTTTTTAAGAGGCATTTTGCCTTAACATTTCCACAAAGTTGTTTAGATATTGATTTCAAATGGATCATTAGAGAAGTTTTGACTAGATTTTCAAGAAAATTTGCATTTTTGCCTTAAATATGTAAATCTTGTACCACGGGAAGCTGAAGGATGGAAGTATATCGATTGAATGTTGGTTGGTTGTAACCCTGCACGAACTACGCTTCTGGTCACCTGCAACAGAGCTCATATCTTAGTTCTTGCTGTTCCGGAAGCGATGCTTAGCTTTTAGAGGTTTGGCACTAGTGCTCTGATATGCAGGCCCACATAAATTCATAATTATTGTTTAGAGTTGTCTGGAGATTGCATCAAACGTGAAACTTTAAGTTAAAACTTAAACTGTTGTGTTCTGACAAGTTAAATCTGCTTCTTTGCAATCGAGCGCTATTTTTAGCAGACCGGTAAATAATAATTTTCATTAAATTCACTATTAAGTTTTTAAACAGCAGCGAGGCATCAGAGCAAATCACTGATCCCTTCTTGATCTGTCGAACATCAAAGATAAATGTATATTGGGAGGTAAAGAATAAAAAGTGTGTGCTCAAAAACCCAATAACATTAAAATGCAAATGAATTGGAAGCTGCTTTGAAGCTGGTAAGCTTATATATAAATCTGTTTTGTCTTGATCATAAGCTATTTGAAATTCTTGTCCCCCCCCCCCCTTTCTCTCCTGTAAGAGATGCCCTTTCCCAATATTCCCTCTTAAAATCATATCCAAGGTTTAACTGCTTCAAAGATGGGTGTCACTTATTTTACCTTTCTTGTAAAATCTTATTTTTCTCATTTTTCTAGTGAGACTCAATTGTGAGACGTTACCAGAAAGCAATTGCATCGATATTTTCTATGATGACATTACAAAACAAGCCAAGAACAATTACAAGGCTTGATCATATTTACACTCTGTTTACAATGTTGCTGATAACATCAAACATATAACAATTGTATAATCGAAAGTGGAAATTCAGGGGTATCCTATTTCATTTGCTAGTTTAGCTAATCTGGTTCTAATCAGCTTTATACAGCTATTTTGAAAAACCAATTTGAAATAAAGTAAAAAATACCAAAAAAATTACATTTGATTTATTTAAGTACCTTACCATCTTTATTAAGCAAAAATATACTCCAACATGAACTTTTAGAGTATCTTGGCTTTCGCAATCCCTCATCCCCCTAACATACATGCTTCGCTTATACAAGATTATTCTCTTCCTTATAATTCTAAAAATGCTGATAAAAGTTTGCGAAACAGGACCTTTCTTCTTTCACTCTGTTGACTTGCTTTAGTACGTGAAGACAGCAAGCCAAAAAGGTGATTGCATTCTCGCACTGGATTCATTATTCCCCCCCCCCTCATCGGCTATTTTGCTACCCATTTTCTTTTGGACTCTGTTAATTTTTTGACCGTACTTAACTGGTTAAAATGTGCTTATCGATGCTCTGAGGTGAAACTATCTTCTTTACTATATATCTTTTTAGTGATTTTGTAGTGTTTATCATGATTATTTGGAAAAAACATGTGACTTCTTTGGCTTTCACACCTACTGCATTCAAGATTTTCTATGTCGTTGTATATATCAGCTGCTGTTGGGATGTCTTCAATATCTAGTCAGGCCAAGGGAACTGGTAATGATGCCTTCTATGAGAAAGGACAGTGAATATTTTTTTGAAATCCTTGGAAAAAACCCCATGGGTTTAAATCAAAGTTTAATAGACGTTTTGTGACACATAAGAATTTCTTACATTGGGTATTTTAATATGCTTATCCATAAAAATCAACTTAAGACATCATTTTAAAAAGCTATTTCAAAAAGCTGTTTTAAAAAGCTGTTATCATTTTGAAACTTTTTCGTTCGCACAGTGATCCATGTAAGGGAAGAAAGTGCTGAGGGACGAAAAAAATAAAGTTCTCTAAATCTCACGATTTTACTCCTATCTTAATTCTGAATAGGTTGAAGACACAAAATCAGGGGAGTTTTGTTTGATCAGACATCTTGGTCTCCAGGGGTTCATATTCAAAGTTATATTAAAGCAACATAACAAAAGTGTGAAGCACGTCCGATTACGTATATTTTTCGAGGCAATAACTGATTTTAAAATATCTCCATATTTATTGGCTCGAATCAAATAATCTTTTTTCCTATATCAGAACAACTCATGCTCTTTTAGCTGGTGCTAATAAATATTACATTTAAACTTTTTAGAATTCAATATTTAGCGACTAGCATTACTTGCATGATTTCCGAGATGACAAGCATAAAACACATGAATCGCTGAAAATCAGTTGAAAATGTTAAAAGTAACAAAAGGTAAGCCCACTATCATCCTAATTTCATCAAATACAATGTTTCAGCAAATTGAATTTGAAGGCAATCGTACAGAATGGTACAAATAGAAATAATTTGTTAATTCAAAGATTTCCAATACAACTTAAGGCTTTTGTCTAGAATTTAGGCATTTCGAATACTCGTGCACTGAAACATTTGAACACCATATTTAAGTATCGTAAGGTTACTCTTCAATGAAAGTCACGTAGTTTTAACCAAACAAAACCAATTAGTGATCATGATACTTCCTGGGCATTGGATATTTTAAGAATTTAATGTGCGACATGGCGCTAAATTACATGTTATAGATATCTTTTGACTTTCTTATATGTTCAACTCAATTTTAAACTTAGTTGCTAGTAACAGTCATCAGAAATTATTCAACGATAATGTTTATACATTGTCAATTAAATTTTCAAGAAATGATTAAACTGTGATTGGAATAAAGGCAGGGGGGTTAGAAACTTTTCCAGAAATTAAGCGGGGGACGATTTTTCGGTACTGGGGAGTATACGACGTGGCAAAACTCGACAAATTCAGCATGAGTTTGTGCAACCCTTTGTGGAAAGATATTTCAAGTGGATGCATAAGTGCTAGCTTTTAGGTTTCATTGGCCAATTTCTACGCTATACAATAACCAAACAAATTACCTCTTTATCTATCTATTACTAATGGTTCTTTTTTCGTATTGATTTATTTAACCATGCATAGTTTTGGACATACTGAGTTGTAGCTAAGAAGTGTAGTGACCAGTATAGTTAATCTCCTTCAACGTACATTTTGTCCCGAAAAGAACTGGGTGGAAGATACATTATAGGTAAAAGGAAATGCACGAAACATGAAAAAGCGTGAAAACAATAGTATGTCAACAATACAACAATGCATGTTTTTGTAGAGAGTTTAAAGTTCGAATACTGGGTCAAAGGGGTCAAGGTTAAGTTCAAAGTACATAACCTGATCAAAAACATTATTTCAATTCGACGAAATTCACATGAAAACAAGTAGGTTTAGACCCGTTCTTACTTGCCTTCAATCTAGAATTAGCTTGCATTTACACGGAAAAAGATGCAAACAAGTTTGCATTCAAACGATAGAATTAATCTACATTTCGATATTAAAACTTGATCAGAACTTGGAGGGTAGAAAAGATCTTTAGCCTCATATTCATTGAAGAATTCATCTTCTTTTCCATCCATGCTTTTCTCAGTCTGACCCATGGCTGTGTTCACACGGGATCCACAAGGATGGGAGCCAAAACGAGTACGGCCATTTATATTCGTGCCAGTTTGGGAATGGACAAGGACGAGCCAACTCTTGTCTGCAACGGGTCTTAATATCATTATTATTGATTATCAGTACAACTATTGGCAATTTGCTTATAATTTGGCAACAGTGGCGCCGTGGGAGCACAGTTTTTGGGGGGGCCAAAGGTTCAAATTTTCCGACGATGAGACAATTTTTCCGACAAAACCAACAGTAGTGAACCCCCTTTTGATGTCTTGTTTCTCAAGGTATCATAACAGTT
The DNA here is from genome assembly GCA_964019065.1 of Catostylus mosaicus. NCBI lineage: Eukaryota > Metazoa > Cnidaria > Scyphozoa > Rhizostomeae > Catostylidae > Catostylus > Catostylus mosaicus. The sequence continues at coordinate 10,993,921 of OZ025184.1, read as the reverse complement.
CATGAAGAATCTTGTGATGTACTGAATGAAGGATAAAATGAGGAAGCCAGAATACTTCATTACAAATCTAAAGATGGTCGACTCGATAGAGAATTTAAGTCTTGTAACATTTGAATTCAGAGTACCGACTACTTTCTTAGCAATAGTGTTTTTGCAAAAACGTCATACATCTCATCAAAATTTAATGATTTCAACATACTATTCTTAACGCTTAACAAAATAAGGGAATTTAAATGATCCAGTCCCATGGTTGACCGGAAACAATTCATAACAATTTTCAATTTTGAGAGTCTTCCTTCACTGTCATTTGGTTGAGCCTATAGGAAGAATGACAAGAATCCTATAAAAAGTGTTCAAGATTTTCTTCAATAAATCTTAATGCTGTGATGAAGTTTTCCCTCTCAAGGTCCTGATCTTTTCTTTCCATTTCTGCTGAAAGGGGTCTCTCCTTTCATCTTCACCTCAAAAAACATATTCTTCTCTTTGGCCACATTATGGAATGCATCATCTGGTAGGCCATCAGTTGTGATAAACTAGCAGAATTGTTCTTGATCGAGCAGCGCAAATTCACAAAGTATGGCTCTATGACTAGAGAATCGTGTTTTTATTGATGATAAGGCTTTATCAATTGACTAGATGCTTGTTTTTCGTCAGTATTTGGCGGTTGGATTCTCTTGACTTTTGTAATTGGAGATGTCGTCACTCGCCTTCTTCCTTCTCTTGGCACGTTTTGATGGAGAATCTTGTGCACTATTTGTGCCTGCTACTGACTCCTTTGTTTCAGCCAATACTTTCGTATAATCATTTCGCATTCGAGGTAACCGCCCCTCTGCCGTCTCGACTAATCTTAGCGCAATCAACAGATTGATTTGCTATAACATGAAGAATATTTGAAGCAGGGTCGGTGATGGCTAAAACCTTCCGGAAAACATGTGCTGTCATTATGGTTTGAAAAGATGTAAACTTGTTTTCAAGATTGCAGCGTCAGTGACCGTTCTCGTTTGACTACTGGCACTGCTGTAACATATATAACAAGCAGTTAAACAAGTCCTCTGAGCTTTGCAAAACACATATTCGCAAGTGCTTTTTGGTGCGATCACCATCTAGTGGTTGAAATCCTTTGCAGGCGATGGACTCTTTGGATGCTCCTCTCTTCTTGCACTCTTTCGTATTTGATTTTTTTTTAATCATGGCGGAAACTTGATCACGAACGATGAAAAAAATTGAATCAATTAATTTATGGTTTTCCCGACAAAAGGAAGAAAATGACGGAATTTTCCTATGGGCCTTTCCCCGGCCCTACTTCTAGTTTTACACTTATAACAAGAGATGAACTTCCTACAGCACAGAATATTTGTGGAAAGAACATTTTTTAAATTTCACAAATAAAAACTTTAAAAATTTCCGACAAGCATCGAAATTATCCGACAAATTTTTTCCAGGGGGGGCCATGGCCCCCCCTGGCCCCCCCGGCCACGGCGCCACTGTTTGGCAAAATAAACAGTGGCAAATCAATTAATCTTTCTAAAAATTTTCAGAAGCTAAAGGTATTTATAAACAACAGTCAATCTTTGAAGTGGCGGCGCCAGCCACCACAAAGTGGGGGGGGGGACATGTAGAGCGAGGGGGGATTTTTTGAACCACGCCCATTTTACTCAGAAAGCGCCCTTTTTCTAACAGATAATTGTTCTCACTTACTGTAAAGAGTGACACTTGCTACTGTCAATCAATTGAGATTGAAACATTATGCAAACAGTTCCAAATAATTTTGAATGCTACAAATCACTTTATGGAAATAAACAGAACAAGGTTTCAAAAATAAGTGATTTTAAAGCTCTACGCGTTCTAACTGAAATCTCATAAAAGGAGGCCTAAGCAGAGTCACTACACAGCATTTTTAGTCCAATATAAGGAATTGTAAAGGAAAAAGGTCTTACATTTCACAACTTCGTTCAACCCCCCCCCGAACATTTTCTGTTCGGATTTCGACGAATTGGAAAATCAATCTTGGCGACAACTGGGGGGACGCGTCCCCCCCCCCCCAATCCCCCCTTGGCGCCGCTACTGAATCGTTGAGAAAAATTTGCACAATCTGTAGACAAAAGAATTTCTTTCGCAAAATTTCATTTTATTTTTCGTCTAAATTCCGAGAGTGTGTTTCAATCTCCGATTCTGTTAGAGATCCACAGCAAGCAATCTCTTTATTCAACATTCTCTACTCCATGAGTTGCTGTTTTTGACTATTTCTCAAGTTGATCAAATCATTTCTTTCCGTAGAAAATGCCCCTCATAAACATTAAATTCAAATTAATTTGTTACTATGTTTGCATGTACTTTGAGTACAGTGCGACATTTTCTTGAATGCGACATTTGGTACTGTGAAATTTTGTAATCAATACTTGTGACCATGGTTTTTATGATGATGGCTATCTTTATAAAAATGTATATTATTTTGACATAATTCAACAGTTCTGCGTGCCGCTGAAGCAATTCATAGTGGATGAATAACTGTGAATACACTGTGAATAGAAAATCTTTCTTTTCTCACTTGTTAGCCGATGCATCAGTCCTACCTTAGACTTGAAACCGATTAATTCGGCAAAGCCTAAGGTATGAAAGCAAGAATTAGATTGAAGTTAACTATTTTATACTGAAATTGATTGATGAAAAAACCCAAGTTGAATGAGGAGAAAGAAAAGGGGGGTAGGACCCGATACACTCCAAGAGACTGCCAAATGATCCGATAACCAAGGAAAGACAACAAATCTGAAACGAGAATAACTGATTGTCAAAATACATTTAAACGAACAATTAGATACCTATCAAACAACACTAGAAAAGGGAATGGGAGGGGAAGGGAAAATTGGAAGCAAAACGTAACACGTTTAAATTAGCAAGTGATGCCCCTCCCATGCCTGGGAATATAAATAGTACTCTAGTCCCAAGGGGCAAAAAAACTAGGCAATCCAGCTGTTTAGGCCCTGAATCATTTTGTTAAACCCAACGAGATCCACATTCAATCTAAACAAACACCTTTATAAGCAAGAATGCGGGAATAAACGTACCAAAAGGTAGTACACCAACCACTTCAATACATTCAATACTCAAGAGATGCGCATATAACAGGTTTTCTTAGTTAAATTAACTCTGAAAACATTTGATTTATGGCTGCGAATCGTCTTTGCACAGAAAATCAGCTTTGAAATGATTCACAGCGCAATAGGCCAATTCTTTTGTCAATTTACACAGAAGCATTTCAGCTTCTGCCATCTTGTTCATACAACGTAAAAGTTCTATCTATGGGCTCATTCGCTATTACAAATTAATGTCAAAGCATTTTGCCGCCAGCATAGTGCAAATGGCTTTAACAAATCCGCAGGTCCTTTGCTCCATAGACGAAATAGGCTGACAAAAAAGCGCTAATTCACAGACTCCTTGCTGTCTCAGCTATCTGTTCGTAAAGGCATCGATGAGAGTATCGGAAGATTGTCAATAAAGATTAGTAATCTTCAAAAAAGACTTTGCATACAAATACAATTAAAAATCAAAACGTATGCTCATGAATTGGGTCCAGCCTTATAAACAACCTTTAAACTGAAACAGAAAATGGCGCCTCCAATCGAGATTTTCGAATTTAACGATCAAATATCAGTGGTCTTATGTCTAAGTAACAGAATCTCTAAACTATATAAAAGTCTTAATTTTTTTATGTTTATCTTCATTTATTTGTTTTATGGCATGTTGCATGATAAAGCTTGTAAGTTATTCTTAGCATTGTAATTTTTTTTAAAGGAAACATGTCGAATTGCTGCCCTTGATAAATAATTCTTAGATATTATCTTAATTGTAAAAATTAAAATGAAAGAGAATCCCATGAAATGTTACACCGCCTGGTAGCCCTATTATCGTCACTATGTCAAATACATGTTTGAAAGAAGGGCATTTGCTCTGATGTGAAATTCGAACACTGGTGGCTTACTGTATGTGTCTCTTATCCTCAAAAAAGGCATAACCTTCTAAAATTGTAAGAGAGATTATTTGAAGTTATCTTAAGAAGAGAGTTTATCAGGATTTTTGAGTTTCTGCAACTTGCAAGCGAGGTCAGTAACGAAACTGAGGCTCATGTAAAAAATTTAATTACAGAGTGTGGTCTTGTTTTCCTATTGTCAGGATTAGCTCATTTTGATCAAAGAACCAAATGCAACTGCAAAAAAGAGAAATAAACTCGGATGTTGAGAAAGGTAATTATACTCACAGAGCACGAAATCATTAAAAATTAAAAATAATTACTAAACTAATCTGAAAACGATACAGTAGTTTTTCCTTGTTTAGAAAACATATGAGTCTAATAATATTAAGAAATATAAAAAGGAATGGTGGGATCTTCTTCTCCACACAGATGATTCTAGAAAAACGAACACTATCTTAAAACATACAGCTTCTGTTGGATATACAAGTGGCAACTTGCTGAGCTCCCAATGCGCCGCTAAATAGGCATGGAGCTAAATGAATAGGGAATGACTGTGGTAAACGGCGGACTATATTTACCCGATAGTTTACTAACATAGAGGACGGCTCGTATTTAAACGTAGAAAGAGGGTCTTTGAGCCGAAGTATGCATCTTTTTAATCTGCAACATCTGTTTGTTAGCTAATTCCCGGATGAACATGTCAGAAAAAACAATTGCGTTTCAAAGCTCTGGAGGGGAAGGGGTAGCAGAAATAAAACTATTGCCACAAATATCTGCTATACACCTGAGCATTGTTTACTAACGCACAGACTGTTTGCAACATATTTCTATAAAAATCTAACTATGCTGGAGTACAGTCTTTTTTTTACAATGCAAGACCGGGAAAATTTTAATAAAACAAAAATGGGAGGTGAATTTTGGAGGTTCGTTTGTGCTCATAAGGCGGAGAGGGGTTGAAAACATCGGGGAAATTTGTAAGTCTAGATTGTGATAATCCATGCGATGGTTCCAGTAACCTAAAGAACCTAAAGAAGCATTAGTGCATATGATTCTCTTCTGCTCAACTCTTTCTTTGTTTTAAGAACAAGAGGGACAACGTCTTTTTCAAGGTTTTCGGGGTGAAAGCCAATAATAGATCAAGATTGGATATATTTAGAATTTCATAGTCAGTTCAAAGATTCATGGAAATCAGAAAATTATGATACACAGATGACTTTCGAATAATCGTCTGCGTTCTATATACTTTAGTACATGTTCCATGTGAAATACAATCAATCATCCCTGGCCTAACATGTATAGCAGACAGGCGAAATTAGATAGGAATTTTTAATGCAATATGTAGAGCAGATGCTCTAATGTCTGCAGTAGAGCGAGGATAATATGGTGTACCTATGCTCAAGGCTGCTGCCAAACATGCCACCTTAGTCTGGAAAGCAGAAGAGTGAAACAATCCCCATTTGTATGAGAGAGGCATTATAGGTATTTTTTTCAGCAAATAATAAATATTTTCAAATAATCTTAACGCAAACCAGATTCGATACATCTGCCTCTGGATAGCTATAAACAATTTTTCGCGAGACTACCGTTAAACCTGTTTTAAGCAAACAACGTCAATGCTGTGGCCTAGTAGCTCCTTCTCACAAACATAAGTAGTACTTCCACTTCATGAGAACATCCAAGATAGTATCATCGAAAATATGCCCACCGCCATCATAAAACGATCACTGCCACCTCTAATTTTATCAAAAGTGGCTACTCAATTAACAAAAATTTCTTAAAAAATATTTAAGCTTTACTCAAACAACTTTTTGTATACACGAATTTAACAGTTCTGCCTTAAAAATCATAATGTACCGAATTTAACGAGAAGTTCCACTTTCAATTCATCTTTTTCCATCTTTGTTTTAATATCCGCTATATCTTCAGATTGTTCAGTTTCTTGCTCCGATTTCGAGCCTTTCACGTGCGTTACATAAAGTCGACGATATGCCTTACGTGGACTGGAAGGTGAGCCTCCGTCACGACTAGTTCTGCTTTTGCTACGCAGCTCTCTCAATGGGGTACGCGGCATCGTAGCTAAAGCGCCTATGGCAGTATGTTCAATGTGCTCGTTACCTTGAGCTCCAAATGTGTCATCTTCCTCAAGCATTCCGCTAAATGATTTTGGAATGGTGACGGGCTCTATCTTTCGCCTGGAAGCGGTGTCTTTCGATGCATCGAATGTTACGGTTTTCCTGCCTTCTTGGGTAACTTTCGACGCTCCTTTGTTTCCGTTTGCTTCGCTCACACTTTTGTCACTGTTCACATCCTTAATTTTGAATTTGTTTCCGGCTTGCAAGTTGAAACTAAATTGCAATCCTTTGGGTTGCACTTTGACTTGGTTCAAGGCGCCATCGTTTTCTTTTTTATTCTGTTTTTCAAACTTTTGTAATATATTCTCCTTCGAGCTTGCCTTCTTCATTTTTGGCTCCGCACGATCATCGACTTGATCAGATAATTTCATTAACTTTTTCTCAATCCGTGGACTTGCAACCTGGGCCTTATTTCTATTATCAGAATCAGTGGCTGCTTTCATGTATTGTTCGGCCCGGTCTTTCACTTGCATTTCTGATGTATTCTTGGATCGAATCATCTTAGGCGAGTTCTTTGGACTTTGGCTTTTGCGTTCAAGTTCTACAGTCTGGTCTTGCGAAGCTTCCCCCTTGGCAACTTTAACTGCATTTGAAAACAAGCTTTTGTCTATTTTCAGTGAACCCCGTTTCGATTTAGCTGCCTCGCTACGAATTGCTTCAGGAGTTGCTCCTTCCCAGTACTTTCGATTAGAAATCTGGCCTGGCACCTTGTTTATTTTCGATGGAGACGGGGTGCTGGCTTTCTCTGCGTTTGAGCTGAACTTACTTGCCATTTGTGCTGCGATTCCTTGGGGAACACCGAGGGACTGCTTCTTAGGATATGCCGACTTTTCACTCGATATTTTGCGCGGAGAAACTGATGCCATTCTTCCGTTACTCACGGATTTCTCCGATTCCGATTCATTTTGAACCTTCGTCGGGTCATCCGTGGTGGTTTTTGTTTCATCAATTTTTGTGTGAGTTTTCGGGCCTTTTGTAACTGGCAACTTTTGTGCTGGCTGCTTGTTTTGATCAACAAAACAAATCGAATCTGGTGTGGCTCTGCCAGACGTAGGGGTACTCGAACCTGATGAACGTGAACTGAGAGGGGTTTCTTTTCTCTCCAGATCATCCTTACTTTCATGTGAATCAGATCTCTTAGCAGAGTTCTGATGAGGCTTTCTATCAGAATCCTCTTTTAGATTAAGGCCTGCTTTACTAAGCTTCTCTAAATGCGCTCCTAATTTATTTCCTTTTGCTACATCACTTGTTTTTCTTTTTCCGGCAAGGAGACTGTCATCAACTGATTTAGTTTTATTCAAAGAAATCTTGCTTTCGGCTCCTTGTGCAACATGACTTTCATTTATCAGAGAAGTTGAAGCTTTTCTTGATGTAAGCACTGCATCTGAGCTTAACTGCTTCTTGAAATCAACACCAACTCTTAAATGCTCTGGACTGCTGGGTTCTGGTGGAGTCTCTTCTTTTTCAGCAGATTTTTCACAAACTTTCTCAATTTCACCGTTATTCAAGTGATCAGTTTCAACTTCATTCAAATTTAATTCAACGCCGTTTGAAATTCCGTTAACAATTTCCTTAGGTTCCACAGCATCTACATTAACATCAACATCGCTTTGTGAAAGCAAAGAATTTTCCTCCTCTTCTTGAACGGCATTTGTTTCGTTGCCATTGTCGTCATCTTGGCAAAGAAGACTGTCAATATCAAAACCACCAGTAAAAGATACTTTAGGTTCAGGAAGATCTGCTTTCGTTTCTGCCTCTAAGACCTCTGATGAAGGAGCTTGTTCTGTCTTCTCCTCTTGTACGGTCACTGGCATGCTCACTTCGTCATCCTGCGTTTCCTCTGTAACAGGCTTACCTTCATCAGCTGAGCGCTCTTCAAGAAACACGGGGTCTTTGCAGTCTGCATCATCAGCATCATCTGTCGTCATATCAGACAATTCATCACTTGACATCACCTGTTCTACGTCTCCTTGTGTATCAGTTTCCGATGAGAAAACACCGTTCTCACTTTCAAGCCGTGAAATACTCTCTTCTCTAATTAGTCTTTCAAATGCTTCCTCTGCAATGAGGGCAGCTTCAATGTCTTCTCTCTGTACCCCGGCTGACATTTGTATTAACCAAGGATGTTCCAAGCATTCCCTTGTTGTTAATCTTTCCCTAAAAAGAGCATATGCAATCAATAACCAACAAAGAGCAATGGACACAGAAAAAAGGGCAAACCTTCCTAAGACAATAAAAGAACATGAGAGTTGCTTTGGAATTTTTCCGGGAGTTTTCCAGTACTGAATCAAAGGCTACTATGAAAGCTGAAGACTCGAAACATGGAGCACTAGGTATTAATTGCTATTCTAGTTACATAAGCAAATTAAAAGTATAAAGTATATGTATAGATAATACCGTGATTGTAATAAACTCTATTCTATATATTCTATTCTAATTTGTTGTGCTCAGTTTAGTTCAGTTCAGTTCAGCTCTGTTCTGTTCTGTTCTGTTCTGTTCTGTTCTGTTCTGTTCTGTTCTGTTCTGTTCTGTTCTGTTTTGTTCTGTTTTGTTCTGTTCTGCTCTAGCACAAAATTGTTATTAACGCTGCCCCTCTTTAAAAATGTAAAAATTTTAAGAATAACTAGTATAGTACTTTTTAATTCGTTTTTTAACCTTATTTGCAAAATCTGATGGCTCTTATTCAGCTATTGAATAGGAAAATCGTTTCATTGATTATGCAAGAACACTTAGCACTCATGTAAATTTTATCTAAAAGTTGGTTACTGTATTTTAGGAATGGTACAGTTTACACAGGCAGATAAAAGTAGATTGTACTAATTGTGAGCGGAAACAGTAGGTTTTAAGTGTGGCCGGCGGTTGGCTGTGGATCCTTCTTGAAATGTTATTCCAACTTTTATCATTCGTGAGTCATCTCTTCCTTTGATTAACCATAATGACGAAAAAACAATATTTTGGAAAATGACAGAGCGCTTTCATCAAATAAATATTCAGATGCAGACTAGGAATCATAAAATAACAGTAATAAGTCGCGATTTAACCCTAACTTGCCTGGAGAGTTCAACATATCTTTGGCATCGTCATGATATTAACTCGATTTGTTACTCAAATTTCTTAGTTGGTAGATGTTACGGGGTCTATAAACGGGAACAAGCATGATTCTCTAGTTTAGAAATCCATTCTACAAGTGAATAAAATATTAGATCTCGTTTATATGCTATCTTGTGGGGCTTGAATCCTCATAGCGCAACCCACTACTCGTACCGTACATAATTAGCGATAGCGATGATAGTGGGGAGTAACTAATATATAATTCATTTTAAATGGTTTCACTAAAATGGATTTTAATGCTTTAGAAATTGAATGATTAAATGAACTGAGCGCTTTTCGTGCGACAACTTTTCAAATGATTGTGAAAGACTCTGCAAGCTTCATACACCTATCCAGTTATAATCATGTGACTTATAGCAAGAATTGCCAAATGCATGATCGATTAAAAGACTTACGTAGGATCCTTGATCAATAAAGATTCGATGAAGTCCTTCGCCTCGTCCGAAATATCGTCAAATTCTTCAGCATCGAAATCAAAATCGACGTTGGCAATATTTGCGTAGGTTTCCATGACGTCATCTCCAGCAAATGGTGAAATGCCACTGAGCCTTAAAATACGGGAAAATTTTAAGTTTTATGGGGAAATTATACCATTTGTACATAGACATAAACAACGTAGTTACAATGGGTCGTCTTCGTAGAATACCTAACCCAATAATGAACACAAAACTTACCTAAAAATCCCCATCAGGCCCTCGGGGAGCAAATTCAATTTTGGAGGTTCTAAAGAGGGCTTAATAAAGAGGGGGGCCTTATTCAAAAAAGCAAGGTAAAGGATGGAAAAAATCATTTTTTTTCTATCCTTTACTTTACCGGTTGTTGTCTAAAATGGCTTCTAGAGACGCTGAATACAGAACTGGACAAGAAGATTTTGAATCTTACGTGACATTAGAAATTGGCCATAAAACGACGAAAAATATCATGAGCTAACACTTAATCATTGTACTTTACAATTTACTCTTTCTTTAATGTAAATGGGACGCTTGATAGATGGGGGCATATTTCAAATATCTGTTTTTCATTTTTCATATATTTTCATATTTCAGAGAAACCCTGGTCTAGAGACCACATTTACAAAATTGCAAATTTACTTTCAGAATTTGGCTTCATATTGACTTTACGCGGCGAAGCCTTAATCATTCAAAGCCTTGTGAGTAAAAATAACTAAACTCGGGATCTTTTTTCGGCAAATTTTATGGGTCACAGAGTTTGTTTCAAATATGAAATGCAGAAGCTGTTACATGTATAAAGAAGGTGGAGTTGAGACATGTTCAAAATGTATGAAGCAGTGAGGATAAAGCCTAGCCAGTCTTTTTCAAATAGCTATTCAAATGTATATCGATTAATTATTGCCGCTACCTTTTGTTTACTCTCACATGTAACATGTGCTCACCATTAATGCTTGTCACCCAAAATCGAGTGACATGAAAACGTATTGACGCAATGTTCGATGAATGTCCATAGCAAAAGGAAAATAAAAATAAGAAAATAAATCAAACGTTAAATAGAGCAACTTACAGAACATAGCTGACAACACCAATGCTCCTGCGAAACAAGATAAATAAATATTTAAACTCCATCAACATTTGGAAGCATTGTGATGGTGTGATATCAAATTTCAAATCTTAAAATTCTTCATGAATATTTCAACAGAATTCTACAAATACTAAATATGTTATTTTGAAAACAGATTTTAAGCAAATCTGTAGGTATTCTCCAATATACTCCGAAATACTCATGTTTAAATACAAGGTAAGATGCTTTTGAAAATACATCAGAGTTTAGGATCTACATTGTATTTAGATACCATGGTAGATCCTACAAAAGATTCTACAGTAAATGATCTTGCGATCCGGTCAACAGTACCTTTCACTAATACATCTATAACAGAGAATAATGTGATCTAGCATATAATGTGATCTAGCATATAATGTGATCTAGCATATAATCTGCGACAATTGATTGAGATTTTTAAGCCATGTGGTGAAGCTCTACCGTATACATTTGTGGTAGCTGCTAGGTACAGTGGTGCACAGTGCATTCCGTATATTATATCATATGGTAGTTTATAGTAAAATGCATGGTAGAATTATCTATGTCTTTAATTAAGTTGGGCAGAGTTTGAAATTAGGGTTTAAAGTGCTTAAGGGCGAAAGAAGTATCCAACAGTTAAAAGAAAATTAAAAGGAAGGAGCACGGCAGAGACAATTTGTGGCAACAAAATGCACTTACGCGCCATTTTACCGATTTGTGATTAAAGATAACACTACATAATTATTTCGTTGTTTTGACTAATACATTCACAAAAATCTTGCAGTAATCTGATAGATTTCCTCTTTGGTAGTAAATGATGTGTGCAGTTTTTAAGGAGGATGAAATATTTTGTTAAGTGTTGAAACAAAACTCTCGTAGCTTTGCTTTGCCGATAAATATTAGCTGAGAAGACACTCTTAACGAGACTGTGAGTCATATAAACCCTTCACATCTGCACCTGTCTATTTGCTCCACATTTTAATGAGAAGATAGTGCATTTCACATTTTCCTCTGTTCATAATCTTAACATGAAATGAAAATTAAAACTGAAAAGTTCTACATTCACAGCGCCATAGGTTTTGCAAATAGAATTTTCTAAACTCAACCTGGCTGTTATTTAAACAACAAGACCCACCTTGTAACTATATGAATAGTATCCTGCCTAATATCTGAATTAAAATATTAACTTGGAAGCAAGTGCAAGCTCGCACATTGAAAAAAATCGACTTCACGCACTGAAATCGCTTTTTCGTTTGACACTCTTAAAAGAACAAAACAATGCAAAGTGATAAAAAACGAATGGGCAATCATGTAAGAGGGGGGAATAACAATTGTGACTGGTTAGTTGTCTTGACCAATCGTCGCCCACACATCCCTTTTACAAAGTTCTTTGTTTAGATTTTGCATAGCATTTTGACAAGGAAGGATTCAAGAGTGACAAGGATGGCTCGAGAAATAGCAAATTCTTACCACAAATCTGCGGACGTCTTGATTGCTTCGTAGGATAGCACTTCCGGAGCTTTGAAAAGAGAAAACATATATCACGGGATGACTAGTATTAGCTAATATACAAATTTGAGGCTTTTATTTTTCAAAAATATTATTTTTGCACTTAGTTCCATTTTTTCGATTGCCTCAGATGGCTACATAAAGCATCAGGTAGAGTTAAATCTAAAAGTTTGAGAAATCTCTTTTAAGTATAGGCAATAACTGCGTTACATCATCATATCCATTTTGCAGAGCAATGACAAAGACCGAGAAAAAGAACGTAAAACATCTCGAGTTTCGTGAAACGTGTCATACTCTGGCCTTAGACTAGCACAACAGCCTCTGTGGCCAATGCTCGGCACCTACGATTTTTATGTCATTAGCCATGTACATTTTGTCTCAAAAAATTAACGTTTATTTCTAACACACTCCTATTTTGCATTCCAATGACGATGTCAGACTGCTAAGAACTACTACAGGTTTTTACCGTTATACAAAACTCGATATAAATAACGTATGGACCTCTACCGACAGCTTGCAGAAGTCCCAGATTTGCACATTTCAGACAGGGATTCATTTACTTTTATATGGAGTGCTGATCTGAATATCTAAACAAACAGAATGATGATTGGAGCTACAATATCGTTCGTTTAAAAAACAAGACAGTTCGGACAAAAAATCTCTTGTAGAGAACCCCTGCGCACAGAGAGCGTGTCGTCTGCCGGCCTTCTCGTGGTTGGACTGGAAGTTTCCTCATGAGCATGATAACACTAACATAACGTCTCCCCTTCCCGATCTTACTTCTATTCTAGTTTATTTCTTTTCTTCAACTGTAAATTGTTGAATAAATTGTAAATGCCATTGACAAATAGATGACCCAATGTAACTTCCACTGTGATTCGCATAAGTAATACCTAAAGCATTTTATGATATGTACGATTAACTTGAGTATTGAAAACATTTCGCTTTTCACTTGGCGGTACAACAATAAATAATGAGCTTTGCCCTTTTTCCAGTTTTTTCAATTCTGAACTTAGCGATTAGCTTCCTTTAACTATGAGATTCTCTTAATACAGCATAAAGATACTCACCTACGTACTCCGGTGTACCAACTATATCGTACTGGCTATAAGGTAAATCCACTCTCCGTGACAATCCAAAATCAATCAATCGAATCTCAGGAAATTTGTTGTCATTGTTGAGAAGAATATTTTCAGGCTGCAAAATAAAAAGATCAGTCATCATGGCCCTGCACTAGCGTACAAATTTATATTAAAAAATAAGAAGTTAAAAAAACAGCTCACAGAAACCAACTATGATTTTTGTGCAATCCTAGATCTCTCAAGACTTTGTCTGAGTCTAGGGTTGGAAGGTAATGAGAATGCCTGTAATGAAAGTGCTAATCTAAGGCAATGATGGTATTAAATAACAGTCAGCAAGCATTTATTGCTCTCCACCATACTTTGTTTTGCAGCCACTGGTCATTCCAAAAAAAGAAAGTTGAGTTAATTGTTTATTTAATTGAATCTAGAATAGCAAATATGATATTTTATATGACACATCATAAGTTAAACTCAAATTTAACTATCAAATCAACATTATCTTTTAATCAGTTAAAAATAACCTAAATCATGATCTTAGATAAATCTGAGAGCAAAAGTGCCCTAGCAATAAGTTCTTACTATTGCTAGTTGCAGAGTTTTTATAGATCTTGAATTCTGCTTCTTAAAGTTAAGCTTGAGGATTATTTTCACTTTACAAAGTCTGTAAACATTAAGAAACAGCGTCATGATTTTCGCGCTATCCTATCTGCAATAAAGAAAAGAGCGGGGACCTAATACACCTGTTAAACTTGTACAAAGGTTCAAAGGCAAGGTATGAAACCAATGAAATCGCCACAATATGGCTTAGTTACTACTTAGTGTCCCCATTCTATCGTTCAGTCTTAAAAAGGTAACATCTCCATTTGATACACGTTTATTTGATATAACAAAGTTCGAAATGACCATAATATTTCCTGGATCTCTGTTCTAAATCATTTGAAAACTCTCTTGACAAAAAGGTACTATTTGGCTTTTTACTTCCTTTAGCAATTTCAAATGCTGTGCAGTTGACACTTTTGGCCAAATAAAGCATTGAATGTCATACTTCACGAGTTAACCGCTGAAATATTTTAAGCAGCTGTTTGTCTAAATACTAGAAAGTGATTTTTGAAGGAAACCAAAGTTACTTCTCAGGTTTGAGAAACTCAGTACTGGACTTACAAGAGCCTATAACTTTCCTATAAATAATTTTCTTATAAACCTCTTTCTTATAAAACAACGTGTGAATCAATCATAAACATGTTGTTGGATATTTCTCATTTGCACGGTTAATATGGAATAATTAATACGAATAATGTGGCTTATCGCCGTCACTGCTTATCGACTCCTTTGTTAATGTAACAACATGGGTGAGTAACACAGTGGACCTGTACTTAGCAAAAGAAAGTCAGTTCCTGCCGCCATTCAAAACCTCAAACAAAATGTTCTAGATTTAAATATCCTCTCTTGCTTTGAAGAAAAAGATAACAATTAATTAATTTGTAATTTCGTTCATTGGCTACCCGCATAATCATTTTTGCCAATCATAAGCTTCACCCAATTCATTCTCTTTCCTTACTGCAAAGGCATCTTATTTGCTTTTCAAAATCAATGCCCAGTGGACAATGGCAAATCTCATAAAACACTGATCTAATATTAATCCTTCGGCTAGATCATCCTTGGAGATTTTCCCCTGTAATTTCAGGCTTCCATAAATGGACTTTTTGTTTAAAGAAATGGCGCGACTAAGACATACAAAAGCAGACCTACCGCATTAAGCAAAGCAAAGACGAGAATAAGCCGATGGCCATAAACATCATAGTTATCAACTCAAATCTGACTAATCCTGGAATAATGGCTAGTATGAAAAGAATTACTTGAGTTTCAAATTGAATTCACGAGCATGAGTTTTTTATAGAAATGACATATGTTGCATAGTGCATGGCTCTTGGTAAGTATATGTTTGTCTGCAAGCGTGAAAATTTAACTGAAAAGTATCATAATTTGCCATATTGTTTCAAAGTAATCCTTTGTTCAAAATATATGTCTCTATAACAAAGTTGTTAGCAAGTTTATTTGCCAGAAAAGTTGTCTAAGAACAATAAATTTACCGCAATGAGGTTAATTTTAATTGACAAAAGCATTTTATCTTGGGCATCAGAGCAACTAAGAGAATATCTGTGACAGCTTATATTTCATATTTGAATAGGCCCTCGGTGAATACTCTTTATAGTGTAGTAGGTATGTATTATGTATTGCACTTGTAAATGGAATATAAAAAAGTAGCAACCCTGAAATAACCTCTAGAATAAGCACCCATCATTCAAGGCAATGATAACATACTCCCATTCACGAGAATAGCCCTAATGGTAAAGTTTATAATGAATTTTCAAAAGCTTATCAAGATTGCAATTCCATTGCCTCTGGGAGGATGTGAACATTGATTAAGCCCAACCCTCAAATAAGCCCCCTTAAATAAACTAATGCATTCACTTCTTGACAAATAATACTGAATCTCCAATGTTTCTTCCCCCTTCTGGTTTGTACCTTCAAACACTATTCATTATCAAAAAAATGGTTATTTGAAATTTTCCTAGATTTCTACCCAAACACGACAATAAGGATTTGCAATTTTTGGCTTAAGAGTACATTTCACTAAATAACCTTACTTCCTTTCGCTGAGAAACATACTAGATGAAACAATTTAATGCATCTGAATCATCGCTTTGAAAAACTAAACTCATATCTTGACTAAGAAGGTGCTTGTATGATAAGCTTTAGCGTTACCAAATGACAATAGCTATAAAATGACAGTAATGGAAACGATTCATTTTATATGCAACTAATACAACACAAACCACATTATTTAGGTAGTTTGTACTGGCATGCCTACTTACAACAATTAAAAATGATACATAAAGTAAAAATTAAGCAATTTAATTACAAGTGAAGGTCGGGATCAGTCTCCTCCTTGTTTCTGCGGCAAAATATAAAATAAGTAAAATAATAATAATAATAGTAAAAATAATTATATTAGTTATAAAATTCATAGGCACTTCAGTGAAACCAGCGTATAAGATCCTACTTGACGATGAGGCTATGCAACGGTTGAAGTGAATAGCATGCAAAACTATAACAACTTCACAGGAACCTATACCACAAAATGTCAAGTGATATTCACAGAGGTAAACCCGCCTAGCCTGAACTGAAAATTGTCCACGTTCCTATATGAGTGTGTTTACTGTATTGAACGGCCTTAATTTAGGCTAAAATCGTGTCTGATATAGTTATTGACTCGAAAGATATACTAGTCATTTGATCTGCACCTTTGTTTCAAAATTAGGAATTGAATCAGCAAATGTCTGGTAAGACAGAAAGAAACTAATCCATGGCAAATAATCGTTAAGATTTAATAATCTAATGTACTTGAGTGTCATAGGATAGCGACTAAGACGATTGAAATCACTTGGATTTAAATACTGCGGTCAAGAAACAAGCGTCATCAACGTTCTTACTTGAATTTCAACCTCAATGTAAATTAAAAAAATAGATATCCAGCACTTTGATCTGATGGCAAAATTCCTCCGATAAGAAAAGCCCGTATCCCTATTTTGAGACATGAAGACAGGCCTGTGTGCCCACTCCAGCAATGGCCCACTGCTCATTAAAACGCAAATGGACACAACTCCTCATGTAAAATCATGCAGTTTTGACATTTTTTGCTTTTTGGATTTTTTCGAACCACACGAAATTATGCACACTCTTCTTTAAGAATTTCAGTTTAGATTTAGCACTGAAATTCGTTAGCTTGACAAAAAGTCTAAGCATCCAGAAATTATTTCAAATTTTCTGGCAGCTTATCGTTTCAAAATAATGCACTAAAGTTTTTATCGTCTAAATTCCTTAAATAGTCACTAGAAAATTTCTAGAAATTGTTATTACAGAGGAACTGTCCCAATAAGCAAAATTTCATTCTATATAAAAAATAAAATCCACGATGATCTTCAAAAACACACTGGTGGCAGCTTTCCTTTTGCACAGATAAACAAAGGCAATGGTAGCCAGAGTCAAAATGTTTGAATTAAAGATCCCTATGAATAGATTTGCTGGGGTGCGGTAAAGCACATTCTTTGAAAAATCAAAGCATGCAGCAAAACGCAAGAGTACTTAGAGCTAAAAAGGTGCTGTGTTTAGCAGTCTCTCCTCTTCACCTTAGTTAAAGGTTATCCTCAACAGCTATATACATTGCCTTGTCGTCGTGCCCACAATTACTGCTTCATTTACGACTCCAAAAATGACTATATTGAGGTCGCCTTTGACCCCCGAGAGGATAGTTCAGAAATATCTCCTCATTCATTGTAAATAAGGTGTGTGATCAACGTCACTTCTTGGATAAACTTTTGGCTAAAACTGCCGTGAATAAAGTGAACAAAAATTTATAACATTTGTAATAATCAACTATAAAGCAGGCTACTTGATTATTGCTTTGATTTTGCCAAGAGATTGGAGAGACAGCATGTTCACTGAATAATTTCCAAAGCTTGTTAGCCAAATTGGCAGCTTTTCGTATAAATAATGACAGTCAACTTTTGTTTCGTTCCTCAAAATGTAAAGGAGAGGAATAGCTTCAAAGAAGCAGAGTGAAGAGCATCTAGCTCGTCTCTACTGTGACTATCAAAATTGTTAAATCAAAGCCCTGACCAAGATTCTGGTTTGGGGCAGTTATAAAAACACGAAATCTGTCTTGATACAGTTTGTGCCGCAGGCTAAAAAATCGAAGAAATATTTCTGTAAAAGTTTTCAACTTACTTTTAAGTCAAGATGCACAACGTGATTATCGTGTAAATATGACGCAGCTTCGACAATCTGATAAATCAGGAAACAAATTTCCTTTTCTGTTCGAACGGATTCAATTTCTAAACAATGTTTATGGAGATCTCCACCAGCGGCACTGGAAGAAAAGCCATTAAGAATATATTTCGAATTTTTGAGAAAAAATGAGAAATTGCTTTACTACATTGGAACAGGCAAAACCAAAAGGAAATTCTAATATCCAGCTCGTGACCAACACGAAGGGAGTTAGAAAAAGTATCTTTAAATGAAGCTTTTGTTACTAGGCCTAAGAAAAGTCTTTGAACAACATGTAACAAGACTGTTATGTTGGTATGGGTATGCCAATTTCTATGCAAATGACTTTTGCATGTATTACTTTTCAGCTTTTCAGCCTCTCTTTTCGAATTACATTAGAACCACCTTTGCAGCCTTAACCAATTAAGAAAAGGCTAACTAAGCGCTGATATTTGGCAACTATTTTATGAGTTTGACTTGAACGTAGCTCTGATTCCTTTAAAATTCTTTGCATCTGATTTTCATGTCTGGATTTTTTTCAAATTATCCAGGTATCCAGGATCACAGTACTTACTTAATTGTGATTCTACTTTAATTTTGTTAGATTTTTTGTGACAAGCATCCCTTAAAGGGACTTTCTGTGCTTAAATAAGATTAAGATGAACCTGAATTTTGTTCCATTTTAAATTAGGTATAACATAAGAAAGTTGATTAGGTATGACTTGTATTTTTGACCCTTGATTGCCTTCTAATGTTGCTATGGCTTAGATTTCCAGGTACCATTCAAAATTTGTTGAAATCACAACAAACACCCTGCCTCATTTTACATTTCAAGGGCCTGTGCCTAGAATCATGTATCTGTATATACAAAAGAGAACATTAACTACAAATAATATAGTTATGAATTGAAAGACATTTGGTACAACTACACATTTTATGTGCTACCATCAGTTATAGTGGACTTTAAATTATGTTTAATTTCAGAAAAAGATTAAAACTAAGAATTAGAAAATGATTTTAGAGCATCCATGCCACTAAATTGTTTTCTCATTAAAATAACCCATGCAGTACAATACCAATCCTTGGGTGCCATGGTTTCAGCATTGAAAGAAGGGGACAACAAACTGAAAAACCAGATAAATGTTCATAACCACATTGGTGCAGTTACATGGACACGGGCAATTGAGGTATGGTCAATTGAGGTTTTAGACAAATCACAGTAAATTAAAAAAATATATGTATCTCAATATAGCGAAAGAATAGTTGTGAAGGTTACAGGTAGAAGAGAAACTATTGGAGGTACTGGAGCAACGGGTGGAGCAAGAGGGGAAGCAGGGGGCTGTGGTCAGTGGCGTAACGGAGCATTGTGGGGCCCTTAGTCAAAGTAGTTGTTGGGGGCTCCTTTTTTTTTGCAAATCAAGTTTACTGGCTAAGCCTGAAACTACCCTTAACTGCATAAACTTTTTACATGCAATTTATAAACAATATCAACTAGCTTCAACATAAGAATTACTAAAAAAGGTATCCGAAAAAATTCACAAAATTTTTTGGGGGCCCCCTATGGGCCTAAGTGTGCTGGGGCACTTAGTTTTGCGCTTAAAGGTGCACACCGTGCGTTATGCCACTGGCTGTGGCCCCCCATCATGGAGTGTCAGCCCCCTGTGGACTGTGAAAAAGACCTTGAAATGAGATTTGAAGTTAAAAAACATCATAACAAATAATAATCACTAAATCTGGAACTTGCCTAACAGTTACAGCTAAGGGGTTTAAAGACTGTCTTTACAAATTATACCACTATTTTAATCTTAGCAAAAACATTTGTTAAACCTTTGCACCTATATATAATAATGTAGTCATTGTATCCTGGTTAAGCAATAACTTGTTATAAAGCTGAAAGATGAAGATTTCATCCAGTATTTCTAAAAGTAGAACTGAAAGATTTGATAAGAGCCCCAGGCACAAAATAGAGATTCAACCATTGCAACACACAGCTGTAAATGTTTCATTTAGGCATGAGGACATTTTGAGCTTTATCATTTGCTACTTTGTGAACTGTAGCCACATTAAAGGTTGTGTTAATAGGGTTATATCCATGTCTCCTTTGCTGAAGACATGGACATAGTTATTAGGTCCCCTCTTGCTGATTCATCTGTTGCATGACCCTGGGTAACACCTGAAAAATTTATTAAGCTTCTGGAGGGGTTCTGGAGCGACCACAACAATTTCAATGATCTGACAACCGATACTGTATCTTTTGTTGATTTGATTACAAGCAATACTATAACTTACATTTAGGTTGTATTTGTTTGCCTAGGACTCAAATTATAGTAAAGTTAGTAGAAATTAAAGGATTCATGCTTTACAGGAAACTATACTTTGGCTACCTATGCGTATGCAAAGTCATTTAGACCTTATTTTGTGATCAAACATCATTTACATTTTTGCAAATTGTATGGACATAAGTCATTCAGTATGAAACCATTAAGTGATGAATAAAAACTTACTATTCAAGGATTAATATCATTTCACTTCGTGTTTCAAAAACATCATACAGTTTCACCAACTTTGGATGATTGGAAGTGTGTAAAATATCAATTTCAAGCAGTAGCTGCTCGCGACCACGGCGACCAGCACGTGCCTTTCTAATGCATTTAGCAGCATATACTTCACCAGAGGATATCTTAACACATCGCTTTACAACAGCAAATCTTCCCCTAAAACAATAAAAATCAAAGATTTAGCAAAGTGGGTACCAATGTCACTGTGAGTACTAATCTCATAAAAAACATCTTGGACTTCATCAGGATGCTGATCCTCTGGCTTATGCCTCTACACAGCATTTCCTAAAAACCTCTCTTTTAGAGCCATGGGCCAATGAGGGAGAGGGGAGGCAGGCCAGGCCAGATTTAACAATTTGTTGTGAAATTTTTATGATTTCGTTCACAGTTAATATTTGTCATGGGTAACTTAATTGCAAAAATAAAATTTATGAAGAAGTTATCAAAAGCTGCATATGTTGGCTAGATATTCTCCAAGTATTGCAAAGGTCCTATCTAGGGCAGAATTCAGACATCTCCGGCCAGGGGGGCAAGAAAGACAAAATTTCCGACAATTTCTGACATTGACTGCAAAGCAATAGATCCATTGCCTAATCTTTGGTTTTAATCAGGTCAAATTTCCGCTGAAATGACAGTTTGCAGTCCTTGGCTCCGGCCCTGGTCCCATCTCAAATATATGAATCACATGAATATAATTTTTCTCTGCATGGGTGCTGTTTTGATTCCTGTTTAACCCTCTATTTTCCAAAGAAGAGCACTAAAATCTAAAAACTGTGGAAATAAACTATCCTAAAGGACTGTAGGCTAGGGCCATTTGTTCATGTATTATGCAAAAACAATGTGACATTTGCTCTGCCCTTAATTGCTTTATAATATTTTATTCTATCAAATGTGCTAGTACCCTCAGAAGCTCTGAAATAAGAATATGCCTAGCTTTACATAATTTCAAAAACTCTAAATGTGTCACAACTCAATTTGTTTTAGCTTGAATTCAAGATATGGATGATATGATTTATGCACATCTCCAAATGTTTTTTTTAGATTTTAAGTGACTCCTAAATGTAAATAAATAAAACAGTCCACTTTATATTTCTGTATTGAAAACTTTTCCTGTTTTTTGCTTGGTGCAAAACCTAAATACTAATCCATTTAAACAAATCATGGCTCAATTATATATCGATACAAACCAAATAAATTTTAATTTCTCTTCTAGCAAGATCTTTGGAAAAAAAATTATTAATCCCAGACAAGGATTATCAGAAACATGTTAGCAAAGCTCAGCATGACACAGGTGAAATGAACAAGAAAGGGAATATAAACAAGGTTGAAAGGCAAAAGGTTGGAAACCTCTTACTCTGATAAAAATGGAGTAATGATGTTTACCTCAACCGATGGCACATTTCAAAACATTGGTTGACCAGCATCCATCAGAGGCAACCTAAGCATTGTGAGGGGTGAATCTAGCAGGAATGTACCTGGGAGAAACATTCCCTCCTATCTCTTCTTAACAAGAATTGGCAAATTATATGGCTTTAAACAAGCAATTTTTTATCTTAAACAAGTTGTCACACATTTTATCATCAGTGCATCCTTAAAAACTCAAAACAACATAATTTTAATGAAACAAAAGACCTGATACCATCTTTGATCACTAGGTATGCACCTGCCGCTGGTCCTATTCAATTATGTTTTTCAAGAAGGGTGTGGTTGGGATCTTAATATTCCTGCCCTCAGATTCTCAGGTTAGAAGATCTGTTTAATCTGTATTTTTCTAAGGGCTAATTTCAACTTTGCGAGAGGGGCTTTGTTGCTAAACTCTGGAAGGAGATCTTCTCCAAGGGGGTTGAAAAGCAAAATACTTAACATTCAGAGATGATTTCTCTCTTTGAAATTCCTTTGAAATTTTGATGCCCCAGAAATTCCTTTGCCTCATTTTGTTGCACAAAATAATAAAACAGCCCATTGTTCCTTGCATAGGCACCTTTCACCAGTGGCAAGGGATATCAGTTGATGGTTCATGGCCAGAATGCAGAGTATGGCAATGGCGCACCCAAGATAATTCCTAAATGCCTAAGATAGCGCACTTGGACGCCCCACAGACAGTTGTATCATTGCATAATGGCCCACCTAACGTTTTTTGTACAGTTTCAGCGCACCCGCACATGAGGGGCGGGACTGTTGGTGCACCCAAGATCTTGTCAAGATCGGCCATAACTGGGTTCATGGTCTCAACCTCACCCTCAACCTGAACAAATGTGCCCACAACAACCCAAACATAAAAAAATTGGTTTAATTTTTTTCTGGTCTTGGCAGGGTTAGAAGTGATTTTTGTGGAGCAATAGTGCCTCCACCCTCTAACGATACCATAAAGTTACACTTTGGCAGAGGTCCTAAAAATCTCTAAATGCAGGTTATGTTTACACTGAAACTATGAAGTTGATGAGTAAAAGGACAGCCCTACTCTTATTCATAAAACAATCTACGTATTAAAATTATTATCCATTAATAAGTTAAATTAGTGTATTCTACATGTATGGGGGTGCACACCCTTTTCTAAGCAAACTCCCTCTAGCGTTTGGGATGTACAGCAAAGACCACTTGCTACCATATATGGTTATACCCTGGCCTTGCCTCAGCTATTGCTTATATGAAGTCGAGCAATTAATCTCTCAATTCTTTCAAAATAGTTGAACTACTTAAATTCCGAACAACAAAAGAGGGATCACACTCCGCGCTTAACAAAAGGTGTAAAGTTGGATCCCCTGAAATCAAGCCCAGTGCAAAGATTTGCCTCTCTATTTACACTACTACGACGGGGGCTGAATCATGAAATTACTTTCAAGATGTGTTTCCTTGTTTGTTTTAAGAGAACTTTGACTTAGGCCATATAATCCTTCTCAATTCTCAATGAATTATTACACCCTTGGTGTTGTTTAGCTACTGATTTTCGCATGTTTGTAAATAAATGGAGTCGCTCTTTGGATGACTGAGCAAATGTAGCTTGCTCAAAGCACGATATCTCAATAAAATAATGTAATGCCTACATTTCACAAAATCAGTCGACCCTAAACGGCAAATTTGATCGAATGCCAACATTACCGTCAACGATTCGATAGAATTGAAATGTTATGATACAAATTGTTTCACGCCGAGAGCGATCAAAACAAATTAACTGTCAGAATCTGAGCTGGTGAACATGGGCAGGGTGACAGGGTGGGTAAATGCCCATCAATAAATTAACGCAGAGAGAAGCAATAGAAGGCCATGCTTTTGTCATCAAAACGGAAACGATCGATAAAGGCGGCGAAACTCGAAAATAGAGAGTTTTCACGATACTAAGAATGACTGGTGTATTAATATTTTAAAACATTGAATTACCTCCCTAACTCCTCTTTCACCTCGTAGTAATCCGTCAACGGCTCCGTCTTGATCTGTGCCATTTTCCCTCTTTAATATGATTCTGGCTCATCGATCCATAGTGAAATCTAACGAAAAACAGCCTCCTAGTAGTTAGACTCCGGTGATACAAGACCAATTTTGGTTTCCAACACTCATTTCCGACTTGCCGACATTACCGTCAAACAGAAACAGGATGAAATGAGTCGATGCGATTGATAATAAAGCCTGCTGTGTTTAGTGTTTCAAGTGTAGAATTTGAAAAGAAAACAAAGGCCCCATGTCAAGTTGATTAACTTGATTTCTATCAACAAATAGTCATACCTCAGCCAATTAAAACAATGAAGTCTGACTTGCTCTTCTTTCTATGGTAATCACCGCTCTTTTCTGCGGCTTCCTGGTCTGACCCCTCCTTGTTCATTCTTCATTCCTTCTGCGATGTCGGCGGCCTAATATTGGAGGGAGAGAGGGTGGTGGGAAAGGTCGATTTTACGGATGAATGCTGGCGATTATGCCGAAGGGTTGCAAGTACGTGTGTATAACGGAAGGGCGTGGTCAGGGGCGCAGGGGGGGCTAGATTCTTTTTGGGGGCTATAGAAAAATTTTATGACAAAGTTTCTTTAAATTGAAAATTCTGACGATTTTAAAAAGTTGGCTCAATACGACGTGAACAACAAGAACCTTGTGTCCTTGAACAAGAAATACTGTATGATGTATTTAGAGTGTTGTAGGGCCGTCGAGAGATGGGTTCTGGAAGACATGGGGCCCCGGCGTTGAAGGCAGTGAAAACTTTACCTTTTACGGGCACCTCAAGGCCCTGGGACTCCTGGTAACTACGCTGGCTACCTCTATTCTTGACAGTCTTAGAAAAAGAAGCTTCAAGAAATCAAGATAGAAATAATTTTTCGATTTAAACAGCAATGAGCACGCAGAACTACTTACATAAAATGGAATTTCCAAAAGACGTATTTGAATTGGCACCACGCGTGCTCGTGCGCTTCGAAAATGACACCCCGAGAGGCTTACCGCACCTGCCTGGTCGTACTTTGTAGCATCTACACCTGCAATGCAGCTGTTTCCAAACTCTTATGACACATAGATTGAAAATTGATGTGAAGTTCATATGACTATGATAACATGCGCATTAACAATTTATTTTTCTGTAATATGTATTTATAGACAAATATATTTTTTGTAGAACGAATCGAAAAATGCAAGATACAGTACTGCCGGGAAAGGATTCAAATGTAAGCCAATGCAATGTGAAATGAGCCTTAAACAGACCTCTCAAGTGACTCGAGCAAATCCATTTCTTATGATTGTCAATACTATGAATTGTCTATTATCAAATGAATTTTGAATTACGAA
The DNA here is from genome assembly GCA_964019065.1 of Catostylus mosaicus. NCBI lineage: Eukaryota > Metazoa > Cnidaria > Scyphozoa > Rhizostomeae > Catostylidae > Catostylus > Catostylus mosaicus. Next base: position 10,968,435 of record OZ025184.1, on the reverse strand, counting down.
ATTGGTTTTTAGAGAGTGTGTAAAGAAAATAGGATCTCAAGTTGTTGAAATTCTCAGGGACGCGCATTGGAGGACCTTGGGTGTCAAAACCCAATATTTTCTGAGTCGGTCAAAAAACGTTTTGAAAAACCCCACCATTCTCAAAAATACAAGATATGGAAAACAGAACAAATTTTAAAAGTTGGTCGATAACATATCAGACAAAAAAATTCACTTACTTATTTCTTGAATTTGTTACACTCCCAAATAAAAGATAGATGCGAAAGTCGGTGCAGCTATAGTACAAACACCCTCCCTTTTATCATTATTATTATTATTATTAATATAATTATAAAATTCTTTACAGTTGGTATATACGTAGTTAAAAAAAACTAATTCAAATCAACTATTTACAATATTTAAAATCTAAGAAATATCAAATATTAAAGAAAAAGAAAAAGTTGAAAAATCCCTGTCGAAAAACTATATGAGCTGTTGAGTTGAGAGAAAGTCGACACCTCAGTCTATCAGTTGAGCAGCCAACCTTACTTTCCGTTTTTTAAAATTGAACACTAGCTTAGCCAAGTGCGTTATTCAACAGCAAAAAAAGTTGAGCTTGGCTCAGCTTTCAGCCCGCTTCCACTTGCAGGAAAGTTTCCGGGACAGGAACGGAACGGAAAAGAAAAGCTAATGAGCATGCGTGTGCGTCGTGTGAACGAAAATTTTTCCTGTCTCTTCTTTTCCGAGGAGAGCCAAGCTCAACTTTTTCGGCTGTTCCTCTACGGAAAAACCGACGTGTAACTTAAACAACCAAACTTTCAGTTTCCATTCCTGGTAGACTTTTCTCATTCACAATTTCTTCTTGCGTTTCTTCATAATCAGTAAATATCAAAGTCGTTTTTTCTTCGTAAAATTTCCCTGTCCTGTCCCCATAGATATGTGGAAATTGGCAATGGAAAATTTTCTGTTCCTGTCCACCGAAAATTTCTTTTCCGTTCCTGTCAAAAGGTTTTTGCTAAGAGACTGAGTACACCGGCAAAATAGGAAAGCACAAAAAAGTACAAATGAATTTCTGAAAACTATCTGAACGCCAGGTTTTGTAAGTGGGCGGGTCTCCACATCGAAGTTCTTACAAAATTTACAGAATATATGTGTTCCCGTTGGAAAAATTTTTCAGAACTGTTCAACATTTGCCTTCTATTGTTGCTCGTGTATTCTGTCCATTAATCAAAAAAGTTGAAGCTTTTAAATGCGGGTATCAATTTTCTGAGTCTACTTCTACACGAGGCATTTGGAATAGAAACTGAGGAATTCGTTAACAAATGAATTAAGTTCAAGCTTTGAAGGAAAATGTGACAGAGTAATCAGTCTATTTTTTTGTAAAAGTACCGACATTTCCGAAGGCTCCTTGATGAAGTGTCTTGTATTACCAGCGTAAGACAGTACTAAGCCATCTTTTATTTCAAAAATTACTTTCCATTCCTTAGCAAACTGGAAGGTCGCTGGGCAATCGAGGATGCAACAGCAAATTTTAGAAATCAGGGAATATGAAGAATCCATTTTAAAGATTATTCAAGAAACAATATTGAAAATATTGAGGAAATTCTAAAATACTTTAACTCAATATTTATAAGAAAGATAAAATGACCCAACTAGAGATGGAAAGCACCGGCAAAATTGATCAAACATTCTTCGTAATTGCAACATGTCGCTGCAATACATTTGTTCGACAAGAAGAGTCTTAGACAAGATTGAGTCTTCAATGTATTGTTTCACATTTCTAGGTTAGATGAAGTCGTTACTCAAATTTCTTGATATTTTGAAGAGAAGAGTGCTGCATTTTTATCAACCATTTTCTTGTGCAAGGTAAAAAATTTAAATTAGGGACATTGCACAATCTGGTTTACTATATTTTGGTGGATCAACAAAGTAACAGCAAAAAATCTTAACAGAGATATTTGACATTTGCTTCAAGATTTATCAAATATTACATATAAGTAGTGGTCCTATTTGCCCTAACTATCTTGTAAAATATATTTTCCATAGTCTCCCAGTGTCAGTTATTTTTGTAATCGTAAAAATGGAAAGTTTCATTTCTCATATTATTGCCAGAATTTCGTTGTTGCAAATGTTGATTCATCTTTATTTATACCTCTACCCAAATTGATTTCTGAAATGAGGCAAAGGATACACCTACATATACCTACATTATATACATCATTCTTCTGTGTCGAAAATAGGGTTGGTGTAAGAGAATTTCTAATTCAATTTCTCATATGCATCGAAGACTTGTAAGTATTGCCCTCATTCACCCCTCCAAAAAAAGGTCAACTGCCTGTGTGAAGGACCATATGCTTAAACCATGCCAACGGTACATGCAACTCTTCATTTTATCCATCATTTTGCCTGATCTTAAAGAAATAGAACGATAATGAGCATTGTTAGGGGAAAACTGTTAATGATCCATGATCCAGGAGAAAAGGTGGCTGATTAACAATATATTTCTATCAGTAATATGAAATATAATCAAATCTGTAATATATAAGTGAGCATTTCAGAAAATGTTTACGTTGAAACGTGTTTCTGACTCTCGGGGGGAAGGTATCCTTTGGGGTAAAGTGATTTGGTCGTGACGTTTTGAAAAAATTGGACCCATAGTTCCATGTCACTGGCAAAAAATTGCAGAGACACAAAATAAAAAGCCACATTGTAGTTTGTAAAGATGCTAGATTCATCACAATGTTTTCAAGTTTAAACATATGATGATTCCCAATTTTTTCTTGTCTCAAAATTTATACCCCATAATTCCATTTACTTTCCCACTTTGATGAAATTGTATCCCCATAAGTCCGTATTCTCCAAGAAAAAGTACCCCTAAAATTGAACCTCCAAGCTACGATATATTTGTCATGTCACAACCCCCATCCCAAGAACTGATTTCATTTGGTGATGCCTAAAATAGCCTCGATACAGCCAAAACTATTCCTTATTTGCACTCCCTGGTAAAAAAATTCCAATCAAATCCTGCCCTGCCGATCATGTTTCTCAATCATCAAACCGCGCGGGAAGCCCCCTTTGGATTAGTATATTAGCAAATTTTTGATAATCCATAATCCATAAAGTGAATTTTACAGTAATCCAAATAATTCATAAAAATCCCCAATAATCCACAACCCAAAAACCCCTAACCAGGCCTCCAATATAATAGTATCAACTTTATTTTCAATAGTAACTTGAAGATTCCTAAAGCCATTACTAAATCAACTCTGACAGTATCAAGCCTGAGGGTTTTTGAATTCTTGAAATAAAAGACGAAAAATAGGTGTTAGCCACGCGCTTCAGAGTTCTTCAGGGTAAACATAATCCAAAAAGCTTTTCACAAGTGAAGACATGTCAACTTACACAGTAAAACTAGCTGGCAACTACTCTTGATGACCTATTTCAAGCCCGGGTAGCGTAAAAGTGATTTTAATGGGTAAGTTTGCCAGTATACACCCTGCCTGTGCCTAAGATTAAGAAAAAAGCAGTCGACAATCCCAGATTGACGGTGATGTGGAGGAATGGCTAAGGCTTCAAGTCTACAAACCTCGGGGTTGAAAGTTAAAATCCAAAGTCAGGAGCTCCCTCTACAAGCCGTTCAGCCGACCAAGCCGTCAACCAGTCCACCAGGCCGTACTCAGGAGAGGTGGGCACCTTATCGCCCCAGGGTAATTCCAGCTTGATTGCTGCTAGACCCCAAGCCTGGGAAAATAATTAGCGAGTGTTTGGTTGCTTTTTTATAAACGCATATCGTACAATGTCAATTAGCGTGAAATTTTTTTAATTAGATGGGCCTCCAGAAATCGAGAATCAGGAAAGACTCGCAACAAATGCGCAACATTTCCACTGGTTATTGCAAATAATATTTCCTTCCTTCTTACAATGAATGAAAGAATGTTCTGGCTATGCAATTAATTCCAGAACTTTGAAAAGCTTCTAGGATCCAAGAATACTTAATCGACGTTATGACGTCACAATTCGTTATTCCAAATATATTTCGTTCCGGTTTGGGTCTGTTGTGATTCGAATCCGGTCTAGAATTTCGCTTGCATTCACACGGGAACGCTCCCAATTAACATGAGACTTCATCTAGATTTTGAGATTATAAACTGATCGAACAATGACGAGAAGCAATGAACCTTAGCCTCATTGAAAAATTTAATCTGTTTTGTTATCCTGCTCATTTAATATTAGGTTTGCCTCGGCCAATTTCAATCAAGGTTGAAATCTGTCAAAAAACCATTGGTGGGTACAGGGCGACACCCCGTCGGCAAATTCCTCACCTTATACCTGTCCTAGCGATTGGATAGGAGCGTTTTCGAGTGAACGCAAGGCCTGCCCCTGCCAGTTTGGGAACGGCCAGAAGAGATCCGCGCTCCTGCGCACAGGGTCTTGATTGTGTATTGGAAAGCTCCCATCAAGAGATTAAGAAAATTATTCCTTACCCTATTTGCAAACTCCTTCCGGTGTGCTGTGGTACGTCGGATTTGCAGATCTTTCGGAAATTTTTAGGTATTTTCATTAGAAATTGGCATTGACAAACTCTTTCACCAATAGAAAACCAAGAGGTAAGTTTTGAGCATGCGTAAATTGATGGGCGAATATTTATCGTCCAAGTCATATAATCATTTGCACCTGTAAAGCATTTAACCCAAAATGATAATTTACTAGCCTTCAAATACCTTCCGTCAATCTTAGACCCCCAATATTTTATTTTCATTGGAATACCAGACTATAATTATTTTTATCTGTATAACAACTCAAGACCAAAATAAGTAGATAGTCACTCCCGTCATAAAAATTCATAGGACACAAACAGACCAAATTCAAACAACAAATGCAAAAACAAAGACATACTATATCAACAGTAATATTATATAATAGCAAAGAAATTAAATGTAATATCACTACGTTAAAGGAGATAGACATAAAGTTCTCAGTCAATTGCATCAATTCATCTACGAACGCTTGCGTTAATCTTCTTCGTCCATTTTTGCAGTGATACTTCTCCACGCCGATTCAAATCTGCATTCCGCTGCGTGGATCCAGAATGGCTCACAATTTTATAGATATATATTGCATTATCAGCGGCTTTACTTCTACGATCTAACGTGATTTTCAAACAAACAGTGTTAAAACCTCAAAGATTAACTCTTACTAATGTTCTACGGTATACCTGACTTGACTGACACTTTCTCAAGAAGCCCGCGCTGGTTTTTCCACAGGAATCTAAAGACGAAATACATAATCATAAGAAATGAAGAACCTTGACGCGAACTGATGAACTGGCCAATGTCTTTCTTATACCTTGGAGCATATTTGATTAATTTCTACCACAGTAACACATTTATGCACAAAACTACTGGTAAAGTTCAAACATATAATAAAGTTTCATAGCAATTTTAAAGATGGCATTTACAGAAGTGTAAGTTCAAAACAAAGATTGCCTAAAAGAATTGAATCTGACTTGAAGGATCCCATATCATGAATTCATCCAATAACGCTGCAGTTTCATAAAGGTCCATCAAGAACTGTCACAAGCGGCCACCCAGGTACATGGCTTCCCTTCCATATTCATATCAAAAGCGGTTCAATATGGCAAACATGGGCAGTATCTGTTAAACAGCCCCAATATTCAACGTCAATTGACCTGGTCTATTAGAATAGCTCCCTTTGCGTAAATCTAAATGGATTTGGAGTATATAAGGCTATACATTCTAAGGGACGAAGACAATCTGGTTATACAAAGGTAAAAGACAAACTGGTAGATTAAAGGAAGGTACGTGTGGGCAGGATCTGGGGTTCAGGAACTATCATTGCATCAAAAGACCTTGATACATTACAATGAATTCTTTAAATATCTCATTTGTCAAGTAGTATTTGCACCAACATCGTCAATTAACGTACCTCCTTGCAATCTTAAAAAAGTTTCTTTTACTTGAGAAAGGCTCAAGATCTCTTATCTTAACATAAGAAAGTTATTTCCAACTGAATAGATGATTACAGATTCAAAATTAGTGCTAGTCTGGTGTTTTGCAAAGACAACATAGATATTACTAATACTTATGCGTAAAAGAATAAAATGCTTTATAGCTAGTTAAACATTTATTACTACCAGCATGTGCTCCAAGGTATAGAACGTTGTATATAGAATTTGACGGGTTATGGTGAAGACTGTTGTGAAGAAAGAGCCTTAAAAAGTTGCCTGAACGTGGTTTAAGACTTCTATTTCAGGCTGTATTATGGAATTGCTGAAATGTTGAGGATCTGACAGATACAAGGTAAAAACACCTGCAGAGGGGAGAGGCATTGGCCAGCTCAATTACGATACAATAGTGAAAAAAAAAACAGATTAAACAACTCAGCTAAATGACTGTGTTTATGAAGCTTACAAGTTCTACTAGTTTGAGCGACTGGCTACGAAAGTTTTTGTGCACTTTGAATAAAGCATGGTGAGTTACAAATTAAGATTAAGGTCAATATCTCTAGAGGAAACAGCTCAAAGCAAGGCAATCGAAGATATTCGACACCAGGGTATCAAAGATACCAACCAGATCTAGGCCATTTATTTCTTTCAAAAGTATAAATATGATGGAGTTTCAAGGCTTCGCTGGTAAAGTTTCAAACTAGATAGCATTATATTGTTTTCACACATTCAATAATGATGGTTTCAAAAAGCATTTAATAAGGATAAACTGGAAAATCTAGCCTATGCAAGCTTTTCTTACCAGGGTGGCTTTCATAATACAAGTTATGCATAACGTATTATACATTTAGGGATGTGTTGCGGTATACTTAATTTGAACATTTGGGTGGTAGAAATATGGTGTGTCATAATAGAATACAGTTGCAAAGCTATTAGAAACATGTTTTTGAAATTGCTCACTTTTCTTATCTACAAAAGTTTGGACTGTCCTATCATTACTCAATGAAATGCTAGGATTTCTCTGTAATAAGTCTAACTAAGCTTTCCCACAAGTAACAAAGTATCAGCAACAAACATGTAAATAAAACTAATTGCGATTATTAATCTACCAATGAAACGGCAACTTTTTAAGCGGGCCTCTTTAGTACAGTTAATGTAAATTTCAAAACTAAGTGGGCATGAAAATAGAGTGCATTACAGTGCAAATTAACTACAAACATGCAAATTACCAAGAGCCTAAACAAGACTGCATCACTACGCTATTGGGGTGATCAGACAAGCAAGTTCTAGATATTAAAGGCTATAACCGTGTTTGCAATCTAAAGCAATGCAAATAGATAACGTAGATTTTTTATATCTTAACAAGATTGTGTGAAAGTAGGTTATAAAAATAGGCCTGCGTGAGAAATAGCTGAAATTTGGCCGGTGAACGTGTTGAGATTTCTTTTAGACTCAATATGAGTACGGTTCAGATACTACCAATGACATCAAGATTACCCCTTAACAATAAAGGTATCTATTCGAAAGTGGCCTACAACCAACATAGATATAGTCATCAACAAAATATTTCAAAATAAAATGCTTTGACAGAAACATGACTGGTCATGCATTGACAAAACGTCTGTTATTAACAAACACCTACAACTGACATTCGTTAATCATGGTTGTATTATACTGATGTTACAGAAGACAAAGTCAAAATGAAATGGAAATGAGGTGACGGCATCATTAACAATACATTAAGGAGAAATGTACCCTACACTGCGATACATGTCAAAACCGATCTTTAAAAAAGAATATATCACTATACGTTCTTCTTATTCCATAGGGTCTAACAAGCCCCATTGTCGAAGGTCTAAAAACTGTAAAAGTGATGTTAGCATTGAGTAAGTGACTGATTTGATCTCTAAATGATAAAATATACAACAAAATGCACAGGTTTACAAATGTGCAATATAGTGACATGCTTGTAAAGCGATCGAATGACCTCAATAAGGCTTTGTAACAAGTGAAAATTTTAATGAAGGCCAGTATAAGCGTTTATCAACAAGAACCTTAGAGCTTGAGTTGGTGACACGTTTCTCGAAATTCAGGATGATTTCGGCAAAAATTTCTTGCACTTCAAATTAAAATAATGCAGTGTTAAATATGAATCCTTCTAAAGCCCTCATCCTTCTAAGCCACCTTCTCCTCCGCAATAGGCCAGAGGGTAAAAGTTAACAGCGTTGATGCATCACATCACTATAAATGTTTGAACTTGGATGGGCAGAGCCAAGTATTAGGGAACTTTTATGTGAAGCCGATAACTAAAATCCTATGAATTCAAAGCGATTTTGCAGGCAGGGTGCGCTGGCAAGTCATTTGCTGCGTGAATTTAAATATTAGACTGCAAGCTATCGATATGCTTCCTGTAAACCCAGCCTCTCTGTTACGACCTTAACGAAAAAATAAAGATATCTAGGAGAAGACTTATTGGAGGGATATGAAATATTTTTTAACAGGGTTTAATGGCATTCACATTTGCTTCGACCCTTTCATCCCTTGGTTACAGGGTATCTGCATTTTCCTTGGGACAACTGCCAGTGGAAGTAACTTTAATGATTATGCCCTTTTTTGGAGTGGGATATGAATGGTCGAGGTTTATCAAAACTTAAACATCTCAAGAACGATACGATGTATGTAAAACTACGACAGAACAGTATACTATGTTATACAGTACACTAGGAGCAGTTTCAGTTCAGAAAAGACAGTGGCATTTTGAGACAGAAAGGATTGACAACACAGAACACGGTGAAGGAAACGTTAATATAAACCTCTTTATGTTTAAAAACTTAAACCAGCCCTTTAAAATTATCATTTAACTATTTCTAAAAACTAAACCAATCAGCCAATATTTGTGCGTTATGGTGATCGAGGCTCTTTAAAGGACATAATAAAGTTAAATTTAGTTAAATGCTATCGGGTAAAGTGCCAATGTGAGGCATCTGTATTATTGACTTAACAATAATCACACAACTCGACAGGGTTGCTGCTAAAAGCTGAAGGTGGGGCGAAGGCGATGAAGCAGAAACCACAATTAAAGCAACCACACCTTCACAAAAAGCTTTACGGTAGCTATGAAGTAAGCAATCGAGACCCATACCCTCTTAGCAAAAACGGTCTCAAACATAAACTAAAATGATTCAACGTGGCGCGTCTCTTTTTGTAGATCGGATGGAAATTCCAACGTAAACACACATAGTACTTGCGTTAAACAAAAAGGATCACTTATGTTATCAAACCTCTTCTAACATATACCCTCTGAATATCTATTCTGTTTTATGATTAAACACAGTCACGTATCTAAAACCGATTTTGGTGTCATGAAGCAGCTTTAGTGCTTCAAATATGATAGACATATCTTGCATGCTTTAGTGCATTAACTTAGAAATACCTTATATAAATGTAAATCTAAATAAAAGGTCTTTACCAATTATGACAAATTACAAACACTGACAACGAATATATCCTTATGAAGCATAATGGGTCAATATCTTGCCACTTACATCTAATTTAAATACTAATAATTAAGCATAAAATTGATAAATACAGGCAATGAAATTTTGGACTCTTGCAACTAAAATTGCCTTTCATATATTTCTGTTAAGCTTAAATCTTTCCCTTTAACTAGCTAAGCAATAATGTTAAAATCACGTTAAAACCTTTCTTTTTAATGTAACTTTTTCCTATCTTGTAAAAGCTTGAGTACCAAATTGACGGGCACCTAAAACTCCATGTGTTACTTTCGCTTTCATGCAAACCAATGGGTATAGTTTAGATATAAATTTAATAACGGACAATTCCAACATATCTGGTAAAGATAAACGCTTCCCATGTTAAATTTTCCTATTGCCTGACTTGGCTAATCTGGTATTATCAAACAAAACGATAGCCCTACAAAAATCAAGACTTCATTACTGGTATAAAAGGGCCTTTTTATCAAATCAGTTGGCTGGCCCATGAGCACCACTTCCCGAGCTCCTCGTATATTCTGTTGTTTCAACCACTAAAAATTATGGATCTTTTGTGTCTTTTTCGAACAAGAAAGAATGCCCCCCCCCCCCCGCAATTACTTCACAAAACTGGCTATGGGTTAAAAGTATACATACATATGTAGCAACACTTTTATTGGTTGATATGTTCAACAGAAACTATACGAATCAATTCCAATTACCTTTCTTAGTATATTTGACTTAAAAAAGACCAATAGACTTAAGTCGAAAGCGGTCTTAGGCTTTTATTGAACTTAACGGAGAGTACAATTCGCTACACCAGAAATACTGTGAATTAAAATGTAGGATTAATAATTGACGTGACATAAACACAAGTACACTAGTAGTGAATTCAAATAGGTATGAAGTTTAGGAACATTTGGAGATTTTGTCCTAGGACACGCAATTTACCAACGACAGAAGTTAACGTTGTTGATGTATTTTCCTTTTCATGAAAGATGTTTCATATTGTGAACTAGTAATGAACTAGTAATGTCGGTAGGACACCAAAGGGAGGGCTGGAAGGACCAAAGAATGATGCTTCAAACAAAACCGACATGAAATGTGGCATTCTCAGATCGGACCATTAACTGCAATTATAGTCGGGAAGATTCATAGCCTAATCTCTTATCAAATATAAATATAGTTTAAAGGAGGATTGCTGGCAATTGTACTGCTTAAGAATCTAGCATCATCATGATGCAGTTAATCATTGAAGTAATTCCATAGTTGTTTAATCATTATATCTCTCTGACGTTGCAAAAACTTAAAATCATTTAACCAATTGAATCTTTAGTTCAAAAAAACGCTTCTACGAAAAGAATCTACTCCCTTTGTTTTCCTTACCCCATGGGGTGCCCGAGCTTGCTTCCAGCACCTTACTTCTAGGGATCAGTGATTAAAATAAACTGGTCTCTTTGGAATAAATGCGCTTATTGATTGGATCATTTAAAACGGAGGGTTTTGGCGCAGATCTAAGACAAAAGAGTCTTTATCAAACCTAGAGAAGAACTACACTCGACTTCAGACTCTAATAAAATATCTGTTACTTAAAATAATTGCTGTTTTATGGCAGCATTCTACTTCATTAATCACAAAAAAGATATTGTTGCATAACTCCTTTAAACAGAAGTGCCAATAATGCCTATTAACATCTACGAAGCACAAGCTATGCCCATCAGCCTTGAAAATAATGCATATGGGTAGACTGATCGCGTACTATAAACAGTACAAAAATATAGCATGTTTGTATCATAGATAAAACATGTTTCCCATCTGGCATTAGCTACGTATACCAAAAGTGTCTACTCCCTTAGGCTAGTGTACTTTAAAGTTATGCAGGATAAATAAGTACATGAATGGTGGAATTATGAACTTATTATTTGAAAGTTTCTTGTATATCCAAAAGAGATAACTTCGGTTACGAGCTAAATAAGATTACCTGAGGCTCAAATTATCAGATGTCATTTATATCCTTTCTACAGCTGTAAGTCGGCATTCTGAATCAAAATATAGGCGGGTGCTATCAAGGGTTATCGCAAGTAATAAGGCAAATTTACTTATATGTACACTGTAACATCTATTACGCTTATGACAAATGTCCAGTATTAATTATAAGCCGCGTAGGCTGAACACAGAAAACGGCTATCGTTATCTCAAATCTTAAGGTGTAGTTTACAACAAATCTAAAAGGATTGTCGGGAATCTATTTCTTATTGCTTGATGTCGCTGTTTGTATACTTAGGAAATTCCACAAACTGGATAATCTGGTTGAATCCACCTAATACGAATCGACATGAATACAGAAAAAAGTACTCTGTCTGGTAAAGCTTGCGAAAATTACATTGAATTAAAAACAGCGACAACGAGCTTTTTCAAGCAAGTGCCAATCAAATGGATGAAATGCCCATTGCTAGGGGGTCTAGAGCTATCTGGGACGGGGATCCACGTGTGGAGACGCAAATGAAGGACTAAAATTGACCTAAGCTATTGCTTCACTTAGCTCCAATATTTGGTGTTTAAAACGAAAACATTGGGCCGGTGACTGGGGTTTCAACTCTTGTAAAATGATTGCTTTCAGTAATGGCACAGTCGCAAAACATTGTGCATGCAGTATTAACATAAAACAAGGCTCTGTGCGATTTTCTACCCGTTGGAATAAAATCTGGATGCAAAAAAAACTTTGAAAAAATGTAATGTATGTGATGAAAATCCAGCCGAATAATGCTCTCCATTTTTCAAATCAATGTTCGATAATCCTTGACGGAAGAAATATCTTCGAAAGGTAAAATGGGACGTTGAAACAAAATTCCTCGGAATACAAAGTCTCTTTTGAAAAAGCATTCGAGGCATTGTCGCTAGGATTCAAAAGCTAATTAAAAGGGCAAATCTTTTCTAAAAGCTGAAAAACAAAAGCATAAGTAGTTGAATGAATATTGTTATATTGTTGAGTGGAAAAATCCTGCCATTTTTTAGTCCAGTATGCTGCAACTTCTAAGTCCAGTTAGCTCTTGAAAACATCAATCCGTAGTACTGTTATCAAGTGCACCCACCCAATGGCGACTACTAAATTTAGCCTCAGACCGAAACTGCCACTGAAAAATCATTTGCTATAACGCACTTTAATTAATCATGCATGAGAGGTAGCAATAAAACGATGCTTCAGTAACAATAACCTTACCTCTCTTATCGGCCAGCTAACAGAAAACATTTAAATGTGACTGAAGCCTCACATCACAATATAATTTAGCCAGGAGAATCTTAACAGCGATAAAATGCTTAACACTTTCTAAAGACTTACCTTATCATGGTAAAAGTCATCTAAAACAAATGTTTTGGTTAAGCGATACAGAAAAGAAGTCTTGCACTGCCAGTATGCAATTATACTTGCATGGCATGAGAAAAAAGAACAAGATGACAAACGCCCTTGAAACTCTCTTTCCTTAACATTCATACTCTGATCACTAAAAGTATATTGTGGGATTTCAATGGCGACGTACAAAAATATCGTTGGAGTATGCATAAAAAATTGCTAAAAAAACATACCTCAAACAAACTCAACGGTTATTTCATTATCATCCACAACAGTCCTGTAAAATATCAAAATGAAAATATCATAGTTGTGCAATGTAAAACCAGCACCAGTAGACAAGGCATTCAATAAGTCTCCTTGACTCCATGATTTATTTATTCAAAAGTAGCATGGTAGTACTAAGAGTGAGAAAGAGCGCTGTAATCATGAGATAGTATAGAATAACCCTTTTGGCCTACAAAAGGTGAATTTCAACTCGGATTGTGACCATCACTTTCTGCCGCATCAAAACAGATCAGTTCTATAGGAGACAGCACAGTTAATGGGAAAGATATAAGTCCAAGAAATTGATAAGATCTGTTGGATAAAAGTTATACTTACAATAAAGAGCGATTATAAAAACGTTAACGAACTTTGTAATAAGTAATCATTGTAATTAAAATTACCTGTTGAATCTTTTTTTGCAAGCCAAAGCATGATCAGGTTTAACATAAGTAACAAGTGCTTTGTGACGAGACCTTGAAATCTTGAGAAGCTGAAGAAAACATAATGAGTCATGGTAAAACAACTGGAAATTCTTTTTAACACAGGAAGTGCACTCATAGAATGTACTCTAAATTGGTGAAAACTGAATTCTACAAATCTGTTTTAAGCCTTATTTTTGTTTGCTCAAGCTTAGGCTGTCTGACAGCTATTCGCCTAATTTTTTCCCAATTGGCTGAAGCCTACACCCTTAGGATATTTCCTGACTACATATTTACCGACAACGGAAGAAATGGCAGCTGCATTGGCTGTAACAGTTTGCAGAGGAAGTTTCCGATCGAGATTTAGAGCAGTGAGCTTACAAGGCTCGTTGCATTGCTCCTTAACTAATCGTCCACTCATTGATCGCAGAAAAACGTAGCTACGCTCGTCCATGCCATCAATTGCTTCTACTTTGCCATGAAAACTTTCAAAACGGTTTTAGGGAATCATAGTCTGGCGTTAAAATAATGATCCAGCAACGCGTACAGTAGATAATGAGACGTATTTGCAGCAACTGGTTGTTTCAAATTAGATGTGACACTTATCATTCATATAACTACGTCATCAGTCAAAAATTGAGTGGCAGAAACCATACACAGCGAACAGCAGCCTAACTAAACGGTGTTAAAACGGTTTCTTTGTCACAATCAAGCATTAGTTTGTAACCACTTTCATGTACAAAACAATGATTTTATTTTGTAATGCAATGCAATGTGAGCAGAAATAGAATTCAAGTCATTTGTGAGGTAATAATTGAAGTAGCCTACACACACAGAAACAAGCGTTAAGGATACCGTCTTTATAAAATTCACTGGGGGCATTACAGTTTCAAGGCAAGATAGTGCCTTCCTGCTTGGACACGTTTCTCCAGTGAAGACCTTGCATTATATGTTAAGCTCAACTAGACACTCAACTTAAGACTCAAAATGAGCATTTGCTATAGAAATTTACGGGTGTTTCCAATGGCAAAATGTCAGACTTGCAATAGAAATTAACGAATCGTAATAAAACATAGCAAAAAGGAAAAGCCGAGGTCTGTTAATATTTCACAAAGCTCTAACATCTTTCATAGCTCAACGAACATCCTTTGGTTCGCGGCCAATGAAACATTAGCCTACGTCTAGACCCCCCATGAAACATTTACGACGTTCTTTCAAACATTTTGTGATGTAAATCATTCTATCAACATTAAACGCAGTATATACCCCTATGCAATAAGACCTTATAGGAGGGCATAGCCAAAACCTCTATAATAAAAAAAATAATTGGTCCACTATTTTGTGGTTTGACTGTTTTTCTCTGCAGCAATCAGCCGTTGTTACATTGGGTTAAAATGTAATTGCACGCGATCATTATTCAAAGATAAATCTGATGAATTACAGATTAAAGTTTACCAGAGGTGATTTTGATAAAAAAAAGATAAATGATTTAAAGAACATGTAATTGACATTCACTCTCACATTTGAAAAGAGATGGGCAATTCATCTTAATGCAGATTTTATACAAACAGCGAGATTTTTGATTGCGACGTGTGTGAATACTTTGCAAACAACGTGCCATCATAGGTTTATAATCCTTATAAAATTTGAGCACAGAATCTTAAAGTATCACTATCATGGATGGATGGATGGATCCACGGAACGATGGAAGGTATACCTTCCTGATTTAGTATTGTAATATTCTTGCTGACTTTCGTAAATTTCAGCTTGTTCTCTATACCCAGTTTAAAACTCTTTTACTTTCTCAACTGTCTTATTTCTAACTTCACATCCCCCCCCCCCCTATCTTCCCATCCTTCTACCATAGCCACTTCAGCAAATCTATATACCTTCGCAGCTACACGTTTAACAGCTTTCATCTATCCTAAATATTCCCAAAAAGTACCCCTATTCTACCCACCACCCCCTTCACATACCTTCTCTCTGATTTCTTTTCTATCCTCTAGTCAGTCTTTTAACTTACAACCTTCTAACTATAAATGCATCTTAGAATTTTACAGTCTATACAGATACAGAAAGGCAGATTTCCATCTATGATAAACATTTTCTTCTCTTAATGCCCTGTGTCTCCAAATGTTGGACTCTGCATAAGGCTCTTGTAAAAAGGCATTCGCTGATGCGAAGCGCAATTAACTACATACATACTTGATGAACTGTTACGCACCGTATCTAACCCATCAATATGCCAAACTTACCTCTATTTTCCCAATTTCAGCCATTAGCGTCTTAAGCTTTCGCTCAGTAGTAGTTGATGAAAGATTTGATATCATTACTCTATTCTTATCAGATCTAACATTTCCGCTGTTTGACTGTCTTTCACTGCTTTTCCTAGAGTCTCTTCTTTGCCTTCTTTGGCCAGAATCTGGACTTGTGGCTCTCTGCTAGAATGCGACCAGGAATAACGAGTTAAAACGGGGAACTGTAAGATTTGAAAGAAATTTTTGGACGTTTCTGAACATTGATGTTGTATAAGGAATACATCTGGCCTAAAAACAGTTGGAAACGGGAGCTTTTTTATATCAACTATATAGTTGCAATATAAATCTATATAGCACACTACCTTAAAAAAATTACAATAAAACTACAAAGCACTACTAGAAAGAAACTGGATCTTCCATTTCCCAAGAAAAATGATCGTTCTCAGTAGGCTTTTCACAACTTAATTTTATTGTAGGCTTATGTTTATGTTATGTTATGTTATGTTATGTTATGTTATGTTATGTTATGTTATGTTATGTTATGTTATGTTTTGTTATGTTATGTTATGTTATGTTATGTTATGCTATGTTATGTTATGTTATGTTATGTTATGTTATGTTATGTTATGTTATGTTATGTTATGTTATATCATGTTATGTTATATTATGTTATGTTACGTTATGTTATGTTAGGGTTGAACAGGGAAATATAAAGCAAGATGTTGAACTTTAAGAAAAGAAATAGAATACAGTTTGAGGGGGGTGAGCACTGTCTGAAGTCATAATATTTTTTGTCTCCAAGTTTAATAATTCACAACAACTCACCCTCATTGAATCATTTTTTTCTTCCTCATGTTCAGCATGTTCCCTGTCACGTTCGTTTCTGCGTCTTTTTGGAGGTCTATCTTTTTCCAAATCCCTATCCCTCTCTACTCTCCTTTCATACTCTCGCCTGTCTTTCCCACTTCGGTTGTCTCTAGGTGTCCTCTGCTCCCTTGCATAATCCCTCGGTTCTCTGGGTTCACGCTGCTCTCTCTGCTCCCTTGGTTCTCTTTGATCCCTTGGCTCTCTTTGATCTCTTGGTTCCCTTTGATCTCTTGGTTCTCGCTGTTCTCTGTGTGACCGTTGCTCTTTCAAATCTCTAGACTCTCTTCCATCCCTATGGTCTCTTGCTGTAGGGTGGTAAGACCTTTGCCTGCCGTCGTCACGTGGCTGTCGATCATCTCTTGGTCTGCCACGAGATCTTTCCCTTTCTCTGTCTCTGCTTTCATTGCGTACATCCTTATATCCCCGGTCCCTTGGTGGCTGCTTCTCCCGAGGACGATTGTCACTGTATCTTTCTGGTCCTTGTCCTGCCCGCATCTTGGCACGCTGCTCCACTTCTCTGTTTACCTCAGGTGACAATGATCTTGATCTTGACCTTGATGCAGATCGTGATGCCCAAGAACGGGATGGTGATCGGCTCAGAGATCGTGATCCTGAACGAGACACTGATCTTGATGCTGATCGTGAGTTTGATCTCGAACGAGTCCATGATCTGGATCGAGATCGTGAATTAGACCTCGACCTGCTGCTATATGGGCTTCCACTGTCATCGCTATAGCGGCGTCTTTTATCTTTATGAAGGGCTGAAGTTGTCTACAAAAGTGTAGGAACAAAATTAAAACCTGCGGATTGATAAGGATAACTCCTGTTCAAGAGGGTGAAAACGTTACTTAGACGATGATAAATGATAGGAAATGTTGGTCCACTCTGCAAATACTGTAAATAAGTTGGAATACTTCTAAAAACCTGGTTGAAAAATCCAATTTAACTTCACAGATACCTCCGTATTGACCACAGAAGCGCTGCTTAGAAAATAAAGCAGAAAAGGGACCCGAAGCATTTCATCGCCGTTCAGTCCAAGCAAAGGTCACTATACAGACAGGCATCAGCTTTAACAAGGAAGGAATTTAAAATAAAAACTTTCAAGAACAAAATAACATGACGTTCTCTCATTGCAAAGTTCAAACTACGGATACCTTCACTTATTCATACATGCCTATGCAGTTTCCACTTGTTTCGGTGACGATTATAAATGGGTCATTGAAAATTCACTCCAGTAGAAAACCTTTCAAGCCCCATCTTTGCGCTCTCAAGTACTTAGGAGCAGTTTTGCACAGAGAATATCTTTGCTCCCATCCTTCCCACCCACCTCACCAAATTTGCAAAACATAGTTCGCTTTAAAGCCTTGCGCTATATACTTACCGCTTTTTGGACTTGTTTCTGCCTTGTTGGGTCTTGCTGCAATTGCTGCTGCTGTTGCTGCTGCTGCTGTTGCTGCCTCATCACTTGTGCTTCATACAATTTTCTTTGTTGTTGCTGTTGTTGCTGGGCAGCGGCAGCAATCAATTCATTTCCCTGAGCAGCAAATCCTGGTCGCATTTGCATGCCACCAGGAACGGCATTTCCGGCAAAGACCATTCTTTGCTGGACAGCCGCAGCTGTTTGAATTCCTGCAGTGTGGTGCACAGCCGCTGACTGGGCTACTGACCCTAACTGTGCAGCCTGCAAAGCATTTTGCTGAAGACCTGGGAGAGCGCCAGTGGCAACAATCTGGCCAGCTTGATTCTGCTGCACAATCATTTGATTACGAATCATTTGCAACTGTGCCCCTTGCAACGGTGTGCCCTGTCTTTGAATTACTGTTTGGTTTGGGAGCCTTTGTGCGATTACTTGCTGGGTCTGACCGGGTACACCTTGCTGCACCTGCATTGCTTGCACACCTTGCTGTCTTTGCTGTTGTTGCATCTGCTGGAATCTGAGCATCTGCATTTGTTGCTGTTGTTGCAATTGCTGCTGTTGCTGCAGTTGTTGTTGCTGTAATTGTTGCTGAAATTGTTGTTGTTGCTGTTGGATTTGAAGCTGTTGCTGTTGCTGCATTGGTAGCTGTTAGTAAAAGGAACAAAAGCAAAACAACCTTTAGCAACCTCTAGCAATGGCCTGCTTCAATCTTTGCTGCCTAATAAATGGTGTAAAATAAAAATTCAAAAAAACATACCCTCTGATTAGCAGCCATGGCTTGACCACCTGGAACAACTGGAGACTGTTGAAGCATACCAGGTTGCCGCATCATAGCTGGATTTGCCTGGGGACCTTGATTTGTAACCATTGGCATTCCCGGGCGTTGTGCTAGAGCCATTTGCTCTGGTGTCATCGGGGGTCTTTGAAGAGGCATGCCTGCTCGCTGTGCCATCCCCACTTGATTTACTTGCATGCCAACAATGCCATGAGATCCAGGAGGCATTGGTCTCTGAATGGGGCCTGCAAAAACAGAAAGACGCCAGAATTGGTTATGACTTTACCCCTTTGTGTGGGAGACATAATGAAAAATTCTGATGAAAATAATGTATTAATGTATGAGAGAGTTTTGCCTACACATCAATCATAAATAAGCTTTCAAATAGCACTTTTGTTTACTGTCAATAGTGCAAAAACTACTGACATTATCAAATAATATGAGAGAATAATGCATAACCTTATCTCTATATGTAGGCCACTGAATTTTGAGCATCATTCAGAAATTAGTCTCCCATCCAGCAAATACCCTGCACATAACTTACTACTAATTTATCTAAAAAAAGCCCTTAGACCTTCCATCTAATGACAAAACTAGATGGAAGACTGCCACTCTTATGCAAAATACTTCACAGGATTGTCCAAATATACTTTGCAAAACATTCTTACCAAAGGTTACTGGTTCACTTGTTTTGATAGTATAATGAGCTGGCTATTGCATAGAGAGATGTTCTAAATGCTAGTTATCTACCAAGCCTTTATAAATACCTTAAGCTCTTGAACTAGAAGCATCCAAGTCAGCTGGTTTCTAATTAAAAAAAAAGGTTCAAAAGAGAATGACTACACACCCTGTCCTATTCCAGGTTGCCCAGGCAGACCTTGCATGCCAGGTTGATGCATCCCAGGATGACCAGTGTTCATCATTACCGGTTGACCAGGTCTTTGCATATCCATGCGTGGTGCTTGCATTACTGAGGGCCGAACTGCCATGCCAGGTTGATTTGGTGGTTGGCCAAATTGATGGCCTGGTGGCATCATCCGTTGTTGATCCATCATAGGGCGTTGTGGATGGAATTGTCTTTGGCCCATATTGTTTAGTGGCATGCCTGGTGGTGGCATACCAAGAGGCCTCTCCATTTGTCCCATTCCTGGTAGTCGGTGTTGAAATTCAGGGCGATTAGGTGGCATCTGCATCTGAGGCCTTAAAAAAACATCTACGTTTGAATGGGATAAAATGTTACTCTTTATACACCAAAAATTACAATAATGATGATCTATATTATCATGATGTTAAAATGGATGTAAATGATTGAGTGTATCATGACAAAAAAGATGATGGCAGCAAGGTAATGTTGATAATTATTTTGATAATCACTAAATTAATGTTGACATTTTATGATGATGAGTGTAATGATGATAAATATCATTTTTAATGAAGTGAACAGACTTTTAGAATGTGATGTCATTTATGTTGTCTAACCTGATTGCTCCAGGGGGTCCAACTCCTTGCCCTAAAATAAAAATAATATATTCATATCATTAGCAGCCATGCAATAACAACTTCTATAGATATGGTCATAATCATTAAGCAGTAGTCTTCCCACTAATAAGCACAATAAACATATTGTGGGGAAACTTAGCAAACCAGCTTGAAAAAATGATTTAGTGTCAATTCTTACACTCTCCCATCTTACACAACAATGTTGCACAAAGTAAGAAGATTCCAAATTAGTACCGCAACTCCTGTTGGAGCTATAGGGCTGAAAAGATTGAAAGTCTTCTGCTATGAATGGCATCATACTTTGAGACAATTAATATTGCACTACGTGGCTTTTTGTGAGTTACATGTGATGATCTGAAAATGCCTTTGCCATGCTTGCCTTAACATAATTCAAAATGGAATGTTAATTAAAAAATGATGAGATTAGTGACCTAGTGACTTGCTGATATTTATTACATTGCTTTTAATTTCTGAATCAGAAATTAATTCAAGCCTTATAAAAATCATGATGAGACAAAAACATGGTAGCAGCAGTGGACTGGCAGCCTATCATACCATTGTTTGGGCCAAAATGCTATAAAATGGGATTTGGTATCACCTTTTTATTCTGAAGAATTTGAAAGGTTGAAACAGTTTTCATAAGGCTTACCTTGATTATTTTGCTTTCCTTCGTTCTGTTTCCCATCTTTTTCTTTTCCAGCTTCACTTGTATCTGTGCTAGAATCATCATCGTCATCCTCTTCTTCCCCAGATTCATCTTCATCTATTTCATTCAAGAAAATATTCAGTCTCAGAAAGTGATTGCAAAGCAGGTAATCAAAGGTATATATATACAAAGAGATTTAGAACCAATGAGAAACCTCACCAAGTAGCTAGGAAAATGGTATTTTTGGAAGATAACAACTCTGCCCACACCCTAACAACATCCTGATACTCATATATATACCCAATCATATTTGAAATCTAGCAAGTAATTGAAAAATTATTCAGATGGTTCTGTGAAACAACAAAATGATAACCTTCCTAGTAAGCTAGTTATAGCCACATTGCCTTGATTCCAATTCACTTTGAAACATCTGGGCACTTGGGCATTTAAAATGAATATCTGTTGAGTTGCATTACTTAAAGTAAGCTTAACAAGAGTATGATTGTATGTCAATCAGCAACAAAACATAATTCATTATTCAAGCTCACCATCATCATCTTCATCCCCCGATTCCTCTTCACCAGATTCTTCCTCTTCATCACCATCTTCCTCCTCCTCATCTCCACTGGAAGCAAATTGAATCTAAATATTATTTTTGCATGGCAACCATCAAAATATGTAGTAAAAGCAGGTACTAACTTAGCACTGTAAAAGAACTACACCCCAAACCTTTGATCAATGGTTGGTCAATGATGAATGGATATTCATATCCAGTGACAAGAATAGCCCATTTGTGAGAAATGGAATATGGTCACATTGAACTTGACCCTAGTGCATAGAGCATGAGAGTAAGACTTAATTTTAATATAAATAAAACCAAAATTTCTAGTTACCAACTAGATATGATTTAACTTTTGGCAAGGGACTCCTATTGTTTGGGCAGGTAAACAACAAGCTTGTTAAATAATTTCCAAGAGAATCTGCTCATCAAGTACTGTACTGTTGAAAAGTGAGAAGTGAACAACTGTGATTTGAATGGATGAGTATATCCATTAGTGTCTTTTACTCAAGTTACCAGCATCAAGCCATACCTTTTTTAGCACAGATCAGGAACAGATAATTCTGTATCTTGGCAGAAATGTGACATAAAACCCTTACAAAAGCAGTAATTCGTTGAGTTTCCACTAAAACCTTCTCCTTCCAGAAAAATCTCAATATTCACAAGACAGCTTTTCAGCTCCTGTTTAAGAACCTGGTCTCTATCTGGATGCGTTAAAATTACTCTGCTTATAATGGAGCTACCAACATCAGTACTACTAACTAAATTGAACTTCAGCTGGGTCAGTTTCAAGTCCATGTTTTGCAGTATGGACAACAAACAGTACCATAAGAGGCATAAACATAAAGATGCATAGTTTTGAGCATAAGTTATCACTTGGCAGAGGCTAAAAATGCAAAAACCTTCAAGCTAAGATGACTTGACAAATATCCACTGCTAGGAATACTAGCATTGGTTTTCATTTGGTAAGAATAACATTAAAATTTCTAAGGCATTTCAGTTTCCTCACCTCTGTTCTTCTTTGTTTTTCTATAAAACAAAAGAAATATTATTAGCAGAGTATAGATTAAAAGTATCCCAAGTAAATTAATCCCTAAAACAAAATTATATATTAAAGATATGTTTAAGGGTAAAAAAAACTGGCACATTCAAACATTGGATCAATGATAGGAGAACTAAATAGCAAAATGGCAAGCTATCATGACATGATATAAGATATCTGGGCTAGACTTTGGTAACATTTGCAAGCTCTGTTGCTTGGAGTACAGAGAAAGAAGATGATTCATGCTAACAGAAAAGTTTATGTAGGAATGGTTTGGCAAATGTATGCTGAGTATTTAGCAAGAGGCAAAATACCAGCAAACTTTCTGCTATGACATTAGCATGATAAACAATGTGATGAAGTGTTGTCAAACCACACTATACCATGACCATGGGTGCAAAAAAAACAATCACAGTTTATATTAATGCACTTCAGGTTGATTAAGTCAAACTATCAACTTCTCAGTACCTCTTCGTTTTCACTTTTTGCAGCATCATCTTTCTATAAAAAAATAAAATAAGACTTAGTTGCAGAACAGAATCCACAGCAGAACATTCCTACAGGCTGATTTTAATATATATGTTACATTGTTTGTATAAGTAACTGGCCCCTTTTCAGGTCTAACTTAGTTCTGATCTTCTTACTCCATATCAAATAGAGTATCATTTACAGGTTATTTACATACATTCTATTGCTACTGCGCATAATATGATGATTCCTAAAACATGTTATCAAAACTTACTGCAGCGTCACCCTCGACTGCAACTTGAGTTTTTTCTTCGGCATCTGCTTTTTCTTCAGTAGTTCCTTTAACCTCGCTGAATTAAAAAAGCAATCCTTTTTAGTAATAAAACAGAATTGTTTGAGTTTTTACAAACACCCTATTTTGTTTACATATATGAATTTTTTTCAACCTTGTTTAATGTTAGCTTTTTTAAGATTAAATGAGGCAATAGCAATGTTATAACCATTCACAACTAAGGCTTTTTAACCTCTTTGATGCATTAAACTATATCCCACTAAACAATCATTTCATGTGACTCGCTTATAGTTGCAAATTTACATTAGACTTGATATTGCTCATATGAGTCATTATGTCAAATCATACCTTGCCTTTCCTTGTCCTTTTTTCGACTTTTTTATCTTTTGCCTTTGTTGCTTAAATGCCTTCCCTTTTTGTGCTTTCGGGCCACTGACCACACCAGAAGGTCTTTGCATATCTCTACCTACCCCAAATGCTCTGCCTTTCAAATTGCGTTCTGAATTTCTTTGCATATTTCCCCTCTGCATAGGACCCCGCATTCCTGGTGGCCCACGAAAATCATCTGGGGCTCCATACATATCTGGTGGGCCACGCATCCCCTGTGGCCCTCGAATTCTTGGTCCAGGACCCATATCTGGAGGTCCTCTCATATCAAAGTGTGGTCCACGTGGAGGTCCTCTGTCAAATGGTGGTCCTCTTGGTGGACCTCTCATATTAGGTGGTGGACCAAATTCATCATCTGGACCAAATCCATCATCATAGGGATCATCAAACATATCAGGAGGTGGGCCCCGCGGATGCCTGCGCATGTCCATTGGTGGCCCAAAATCATCATCAGGACCATACATATCATCTGGATGTGGGCCACGAAATGGTGGTCCCCTCATGCCTGGAGGGCCTTGCATATCTCTTGGTGGGCCTCTTCTGTTAGGAGGGCCCCTCATATCACGAAAACGCCCATGCATATCACCTGGAGGACCACGCATATCTGGTGGTGGCCCTCTAAAGTGGCCTGGTCCACCTCGGTTAAAAGGCATTGGATTCTTACGCATCAGTGGCTCTGGGCCTTTAGACATTATTTTTCCTTTTGCTTTATTTCCCTTGTTTATCTTATCTGAAAATTCAAAGAAGAATCAAAACAAAAATGGGAATAGCAAGATACACTAAAAAACTATAGCATGAAAGTTTACAATATCTGATTTAGGCAAAAAATATTGCTTTGCAAAAACACAGCCGCCAAAACATTGAAAGCCAATGTAGCTGCTGACATTCTAGGCAAAAATATAAATCACCTTTTTGTGAGAACCATTTTTTCCCTCAATATATAAATGAAAATAAATATAAAGTGCTTAACAGTTGTCAGTGCAGTTTCATGTAAGTTTGTTTAATTATACATAATTCAGGGAGTAGTTGTTACTTAATTATACAAATTTATTTGAATGAAGGGATTGGGGATATACTTAAAACCTATTACAATTGTAGAAATAAACTTGCAAATTATACATACCAAAATCTATACCATCAACACCTCCAATATCTGAAACAAGAACATGTATCAAGTTGTATAATTTTACATTTATATAAATATCCATTTCGTTAAATTTAGACATTGACTGACATGAGGAATATAATCTAACCATGTTTTTTAGCCTCAAACATGTCTCGAACTGTGTTTGCCACATTCGGAATCCTCCAACCAATCAGCTACTCTACATGGGCACAACGAAAAAGTCTTGAAATTCTGAAGCATTCATCGCTGCGGTTTTACCGTGGTACACACTCAGGTCCTGGCGTAAATCAAATGCGGACACAAATATCTAACTGGTGGTGCGAGTGAAGCGTACAGCAGCAGCCTACATTTGTAAACAATTACAAGAAATCAAAAAGGACTAGTACATACTGAACTTAACTGACCATTCGTTTGATCCTTGGAGAAGTCGTATGGCATTTTATGCATGCAATCACTATTTTTATCAAGACTTTCTGCCTTTCCCAATTTTCTTTAGAAGATTGAGCAACTTGCGGCCATATTTCTCATGCTCACAGTCTTCGACGGTACCCATAATCCAATTCGAAAGACCTCGTTATCACCAGTTATCAATGGTTGTTGTTGTTGCCTTCTAGATCCAGGGGCTTCAATTTTTTTGATAACAAAAGGGGGTCGTTACAATATGGTTTAGACACAAAGCCCCCTTGATTGAAAAATTATGCAATACGAGCATTAAAACAAACAGCAGCATTTGCTGAAAGTCAATCTAGCCAGCAGTGTAGACCTCAGTTTCAGTTTCAGTTTCATTTATTTTCAATCAATCCTAAACACAAAATTCAGAAAATAAAATAACATTACAGCTAAATACTTACAATATACCATACCATGCATAAAACAAATTATACTTTAAAAGACAAAAGGGGAATAGAACTATACATGTTTTTATTTAAGACTGATTGATTACGGAGGAGCTCTCTAAATAGTTTAACTTTAATCGAGAGAGAGAGCCCCCCCCCCCCCCCCCACCTATGAAAATGAATGAAATTACCAACATAATTGGTAAAATAAATCGAACATAATACTTAGTACCAGATGTTTTACAACGAGTCTCCAATGGGCATATTGAGGATGTCTATGCAGGAACTTTGTTGGAGAAGAAAAAAACGCTACACATATGAGCTAATAATGTGAATGTGAGTAGACCGGGCTACAAAGCGAGTCGTGCATTCGATTATGCCTGCAAACTGCCCAAACATCACAGCGAAATGTAAAAGTCTGTTATTTCATTTAGCCTCAGCTGCTAAGCCATATATTTCAATTTTCTTCCCCGGAACCCCAATTCGTTGTCTAGAATCAAAATGTATTAGCTTTATATTTTCTTGGCTGAGACTTTACCATAATTTGCCATTGCGTTAGGACCGTCTTTTGCTAAGGTATATAGAATGAGAAATTTTGCACGTTGTGGGTTAGAAATCACAACAGTCTTCAATGGAGTAACAAATGTACCTCAGTTTTGCATTTTTGCCTGGCTTTGAAATTCCTGACAACTTTGAAAACTCTGCACGTTATTCTGTTGCCTGCTATGCATCTTTCATTGGCAGCTTACCGGCATACATGCTCATTATATACAACACTTTCTCACTAGCTTGCTTTCCTTCTTGCAAACTCGTTCACTGGGTAAGGTGCATGCCTAAATGATTCTTTTGCTGCTTGCATTGCCTGCTTGTTTGCAAGGAGACCTGCTGCACTCCAGGGTTAGGGGTACCGGGCTGCGAGAAAGAAATAAGGGAAAACCAATAGATCAATAAAAGAACTACGCTTATTCTGTGAGGGCAGGAGGGGCAACTGCTCCCATTGCTCACTACTACAGGCATCCTTGTTTTAAGGGATATTTCCACAACCCAAATTCAAGCCATTTACCCATGACAAATAAAACTTTTGCCCTCTCTTTTACCACGTAATATATCATATCAAAGAGATTGGGAAAGACTTCAATATGACGTCAAATCAAAGCAAAAATTGTCGAAGTGCACAAAAAGGATATTTGGTGTTCAGAAGGTCTTTTAATCGGAGAATACTTGGCGAAACTAGCAAAGATATGTCTGGAGATCAGTTATGCTTCAATATGGAAGATCTAAAAACAGGAACAAAGCTAATTGCGACTGGGGTAATAGTTGGAGCTGTGGGAATTGGGCTATATCGCGCATATCAAGACTATTGCTGCTGTGAAAACGAATCAGATAGCTCTGAAGATGATCTAGCAATCGATCTACAATCATTGGTCAGTGATTGCGATTCACAGCAAAGTCTTGCTTCATCAACAGGCAAAGACAAAAACGAGCTTGAAGTCGTAGAGGTTCCAGTTGATGTAAGAGCGTTAGCTACACAAAACCAGAGAGTTACTTTGCAACTTAAAGCGATCAACAGCCCCTATCAAAATGCCACTACTCAGTGCTGTGTAAGAGGTCAGAGGAAAAACAACTGTCTCAAACAAATTCACCAGAAAGGGAATGTAGAAGTACACTGCTGTGCTGCCCAAGTTACAACAGGCAACAGAAATGCCGGCCCTTCTCCGCGAGTTGATGATGTTAATACAGATGAAAATGACCTGTTTGAAACTGAATCCATCAGACGTCTCGATGGTGCTATAAATGAAGTCAACTACATGCTGCAAAGATTGGGAAGCATGTTGGAGAGAACAAAGATTGATTTTGCTAGTAGGAGAACCAGCGTAATCTCAAGAGATTATCATGGTTCGGAACGCTTCATCAACTTGTAACTTTAAATAAAAACACCATTTGGAGATTATCCGTAGTTCAGCATTCCATAATAAAAAGAAAAAAATGTTAAAGATGCCTTCATGAACAGAAAATATTTGAATTACTAAAAGCATATCTTTCAATTTTTTTCTGGATCACTATTTGCCATTACCACTTTAAACTTTTACACTCAAGGAACGACCATATAGCCACCTTTAGCGAGCATTTGTGATTTCTTAAGGGGGGGTTCAATTTTCAATATCTTCACTTACATATTTACAATAAGTTCTTATTCTAACATCATCAGATTCAGTAATTCCTTAGAAATTGGCGAATTATATCGTTTTTTATTGTATTAGTCGGTGACACTGGGAGAGAAAGTGTATATACCTTTTTCCTACAAGACTAATGTAAGGAATGAACAGATCAGTCAAGTTCAGTTTTCATTTTAGAATTCAACAACGTACAAAAACCCATTAAATATAAAATATATAGTAGTAAAAAAAAATAAAATTTCAGACAAGTAATTAACATAAGAACATTATCATAATACAAGAACGTTGGAAGAAGAGGAAATTCTCAAGAAGGAGCACTCTCAATAAATAAACCAATTGAAAAAGAACACCCCCTGCGCTAACATCGTTTTAGCACTCAACTATAAAGAGATTGGTCAGAATATGGGAAATGACATGGTCTATCTTGATAAACCAGCTCCCTCAACTACACTCTGCATGCAACATCGTTAATAAAGGGTATTGCTTCATATTTATACCTCCTCATTTGTCATAGCTTTAATCTGCAGAAATAGACCAATTTCGAGATACCTTTGTCTAAGTGTAAAACCTGCGCATGTAAATGATCTGGATTATTAATAGACCTTCCTTGAGTCCTTGATTACTGCTTCAAGCACCCCCGTTGCTATATTAAAAATCCGCCTTTTTTCAGGTCTCTTTTTAACATACTACCTTGGTAGGCCATGCCTCCGAGCTCTATATATATTCTTGTGCTTTTTTTAACACAATTTATGGGCATATCATCCTTTGTTATAAAAAAACAGTAAGTGGCCCAAATCCAGACAAAATAACTCTTGTAAATAAAATACTTTTTGAGAGGTGTCAATGCCCAAGTGGATTTAAGGTCGCAGCCTTCTGGAGGCTTGGGTTTTTCTGTATTCCATTTACTTTGGTCTCTTTGAAAGTATGTCCTAAAAACTGGTTGCTTATTTACTTGGTAAAGGCTTTTATACAGGGCTTTGTCATAATATATTGGCTTACTTGCTGGTTTCTCTATCAAATAACTAGTTGGACACAGGTAGGGTCACGAAACGTTTAGGACTTGACTGCCCTGGCAATTGAGTAGGTTCACTTTTATAATCTTAAAACCTGACTTTCAAAAGGCATAGGGCAATCATTTTTCAAATCATAAGGAAACACTACATTCATGCAAGCAAAAATAGAACTGAGTGCTAAAGCATGGGTCAGATTCTTGTTCCTGTCAAACAAGTTTCTATCATCTAACAACACACGTCACAACTGCATGGCCTAACTGGCCCAAAGGATAAAGTAATTAATCTAAAAATTCCATATTCATATGTCACGCTAGGAATTAAACGTGTTCGTCTTATAAGAATAGATTTTCAAGGGTAAACTCATGCAACTTGCTTTGCCTACAGGATCAAGAGCAACATTGAACTTCAATTAAGGCTGGTATTCACCACCAATGGCGCCCGTTGTCCCGGAAAAATGTTCCTATTAGATGTAAGGAGTCTCAATGCTAAAAAATACGCAGAGGTAACCTAACATATATGCATTTTTCAAATAATGTTATGCAAATCCAATAACGTTCCGGTTGATATCTACCTTTCGAAATAGTGATAAAAGTTGGGAAGTGCAGAAAAAACACTATTGCATTTTATTGCATCATCTAGTGCTAAAAGAGTACTGGAGCTCCAACGACACATTTTCAGTTAGTAAAGCATGAAATATTTCAAGTAACACATTTCCTTGATAAGGACCTTTCAAATGTTGATCCTGGCAGTCTCAAGTGAAGAATGTTTTAGATAACCTAAAAAATCGCATCTTCACTTCTTCAATAACCACATTTTGAAGCTGATCAAGACCTTCAGCTTCACAGTATAAATTAATATCATCTATAAATTCAATCTACAATGAAAAAAAAAGTTATCAGAAATAAATAAACTAAATTTCTATTGTTAGTATCAGAAAAGTGAATTCGGTTTTCAAATGGTGTGCTTTCAATGAGGTTTGATAAGAAACGGCCAGATATACCGATAGGGATTTTTTGTTGTTACTTTTCCTTTTGAATTTTACCGACTTTTAGACAAAAAGTGGGGAGGGGGCTGAAATTCTCCAATAACTCCTTAAGTATGACCTAAAGTTGGCGGATGAAATTGTTACTCGTTGCAATATTTTAAGTTTTGAAGTCAAATTTTGCCACATAGGCCTCGTAGTTAGTTACTCTGGACTGAATTTATGACTGAATTATAGAGAAAAAAACATAAAAGACTTGCATAACTTGATTGATGATCTGGTGAACTGCTTGCACCATTTTCTTTTTGGATGAACACGTATGAAGTCAAGCATCTTTAGGCCTAGTTACCTTCTAAATCTTCGACATTGAAACTGCATGCTGTCCAACCATTTCAACTATTGCGCAGACGACTGTCATTTGTCGACCATTCATTATTTTCGCCGTGTTTTCATGTGTGTTCAAGGAAGCTTGAACAAGAAAACACGTGAAAAAAATTAAACATTTAAATAGGAAAGCTGAACACTGTGAATGTATGCTTGATTTCCTTTGCAAAAAATTTTAATTTTGCCCGCCAAAATATGTAATGCTCCAGACGATAATCTTCTCTTATAGGGATTTGCAGTAATTGTATCAATACTCTGTAGCAAAAGGGATCATTTTGATATTTTTAAAAAAGAGAAAGACTAATCTCTGCAATACCCTGATACATCGGTCGTTCCAGCTTTATTAATTTTTGTACCCCGTTGCACTCTGAGCAGACGCTTTTAATGTTACTGTGCATCTATATAAATACCCGGGGTGAGGGGGTTAAATGGAAAGGTGATCAATTACTGTTAGTTGAAAAAGGCTGAAAAAGCAGCTCTAAAACAAAGGATAGTAAAGCCTTGTTAACACTGATATGTACAGCCGGTGTTTTTAACGACCGAAGCGGCGTGCTACTAGATAGCAACTTCTAACTATCCCATCTGAAGTTGCTTGGTAACATTAGTCGTTTAATTGCACTCCTTAAGTAGATATGCATCTGCGCCCCCTGTAGTTCGATCTGTTAATACAATTTTACACATCAATCGTGCAAAATTTGATACCAGCATGAAACTTTCCAGACATATGTAATTTGAGCCGTAGAAAACGATGCGAAACAGACCCAAGCTGTAAAATGCCCCTAAAAGCTATTTTTGGAACAGGGGGCTCATTTCCAGTCCTCCAACTGATTAGACTGACTTTGCAACAAATACCTCTATGCCCATGAAAATTAGTATTCTTATATAATTTGATACGTACAATACGATTAAATTTATAACAAGTTCATTAAGTACCCCATTTTCTATTTTAAGAACAGGGGGCTTGGTCCCAGTTCTCAAACTGATAGGACTGATTTTGCAACCAAGTAGTACCTCTATATTTGTGAAAATTAGTATTCTTATACAATTTGATACGTACAATACGATGAAATTCATAACAAGTTCATAAAATACCCCTATTTTCTATTTTTAGAACAGGGGCTCTGTTCCGGTCCTCAAACTGATAGGACGGAATTTGCAACCAAGTAATACATTTATACCCGTGAAATCTAGTATTTACATGTCTCCAATCTGATGTGTGCAATACGATGCAGTTCGTAAATTACCCCATTTTCTATTTTTAGAACAGGGGCTGGTTCCCAGTCCTAAAACTGATTAGACTGATTCTGCAACCACGCAGTACCTGCATACCTGGAACATTGAATATCAATAAACAACTTGATGCATGCAATGCGATGAAATGCACACCAAGGTCATTATTTATACACATTTTTTAAGCGTGTGTAGCGAAACAAAAATTAAGTGAATAAAATAAGAAAAATGGAGTAATGGCAGCTACATCCCACAGTGGTCCATGTAGGGCTGGAAATAGAGTATAGAAATACGTGCGTTGAATACACCAGTGTGAGAGAATAGATGCTAAAAGATATGAGCACCCCGGTGAAGGATGTGTAGAGAGTAGGAAAATGAGAGTGTTAAATATATGGTGCATGCAGGCTCTATGCCACTCTTGTGAGAGAGTATGGAAAAAGTAGTACGACTCCTCTGCTGCCACCTATGATCAACGTTGCAGGGGTTTAAGGACAGTACGTTATAGATCACAGTACCCCAAGCATCCTTTTGGGATACCATCGTACTAGTTGGAGAGTGGTGCGGATGGAAAAAAAATTGACATGAGATAGGGCAAGTCGGAAAGAAGGTAGTAAGGTGGGGGCAATTAGAGCAACTATCAATTTGAGGACTGTGACCGAGGCCCCTGTTCTAAAAATAGAAAATGGGGTACTTAATGAACTTGCTATCAATTTCATCGTATTTTACGTATCAAATTGTATAAGAATACTAATTTTCACGTATTAATTGGTTGCAAAGTCAGTCTTAACAGTTTGAGGACTGGAAATGAGCCCCCTGTTCAAAAAATAGCTTTTAGGGGCATTTTACAGCTTGGGTCTGTTTCGCATTGTTTTCTACGGCTAAAATTACATATGTCTGGAAAGTTTCATGCTGGTATCAAATTTTGCACGATTGATGTGACTTCAGACCTTACTACTGCTGATAACATGAACATTACATGAACCGGACGATAACTGATGACTGCCGCTGAAGGACTCCCTCATTAGCACGACATTTTGTGGCAATAATCACAAGATATGGATGCAATTTTCTGAGAACTAGAAGAAATGTGAAGACATTGCTTGTTTACTGCCATGTTTCTTATCTCATTACAGCGAGAAGAGGAAAACACAACCGCATTCTTCAAAAATGTAATCTAGACAGTGCTCAAATCTTTATTTGGTGCTGTAGCTCAATCTTTTTGGATCAGGGAATGAATCGAAATTTCAAATTAATACAAAGAAGAGAACAAATCTTCTTTTACTTGATAAATTTGGTGAGCTGTTAAGCGAAAGGAATTAATAGTTGGTCAATTTTATAAGCAGATTTAAACAATTCCTGAAAAAAGTCTTGGAACACTAACCACTATTTTTTGTCTTTTATCTGCAGCTTTCCCCTCTCTCCCTCAAAATAATTTTGCTTAAACATCGTTTCATGGCTACCCTGTTAACCAAACCAATTGTTAACTAAATTTAAGGTATTACTCTTAATAGACATCATTGTTCTAATTAGGATTGGCGTTGATACCAGCAATATTAGGCTGGAAACCACAAAGTAATCAGTACAGCATGGCTGTTCATAGATGACGTTGGTTGGGGGTTGTTGTTCTTTAGAAAGATGCTTGCGTCAAATGCTCTGCGTATGAAGTTATGAATTGAAATATAGACACTCCCCTTGCCTTGATGTTTAATTTTGCTAAGATCAAAGATGTTGATGCTTTAAATTAACATTTAGCTATTTCATTCTGAAAATTCAAAGAGGCAACTGCAATGAATCGAATGAAGGAATGCCTGCAACTGTAAATGCCTTACTTCTTCTCGATTCATTAAATGATTTGTTTTGCTGATAATATGTATAATTGACCATTTTCATACCCAATGTGCAATAGCAATATGGCTCTTTTACAAATATCCTGCCTGATTTCAGTTTCCTTAGCTTCCAGAGAGAGAGAGAGAGAGAGAGAGAGAGAGAGAGAGAGAGAGAGAGAGAGAGAGGACAAGAAAGTTTTTCCGATGAAAATTCTTCAAGAATCTTTATCCATAGATATTTTTGAGCCTCAGACCTTTCACACAGCCACCCACATTGCTTGGCTACGGAGGTGAAAGGGCGTTGAAAAAAATTTAATATTTTGTCTCAATACCAATTTAATATTATAATGAACCTGCTTTATATGGTTTTTATGGCACAGAATTGACAATAGCCCTCTTGCTCTAGGGAATATGGCCACGGTCTTTCATTTTCTTGTAATGTAACCAGTTCTGCCCTGCCTCAATTTTTTTATCTGTTCCCGTTCGCTTCATGCTTTCCAACCCACAGGGTATTTGCTATCGGCTGATAATACTCGTCATAGGCGTAAACTTGATATCAGTTATTAACATCACTTAGCATTTTAATAAAACACCAGACGGCTTCATTACCTGTCATCCTTGAATTAAGGATGAAAATCCCAGCAGTTAATGGATAACTACATCAGAATGGGATTTTTACTCAAAGGGAACCACAGAAGTTTCAACTTTTCTAGGCTGTGGTAAACAGATCATTGGAAGCCTTTGAATTCAAATTACGAAATATCAAACTGACCTGGGCGATATTAGTCACAAGAAATAAGAAAAAACCCTAACCCATTGAATCATTAGGATAAGCTATCTTCTCTTATTAATAAATTATGCATCGTGTCTAATTATCGATGATCTTAGTTTGTTGGTGATTAGTTTGTCTCAGGATTTGCAATTTACGATGTACAACAATTATAGCTAAATCAATGGCGCGTTTTACACATACTGGATGGAGAATTGGCGCCAATTGGCAGGGACACATAAACGAGAAAAGTGCAAAGGGGACAAACTTATGAAAAGGGCACCAAAAACTCACCAAGCGTCTCTGCATTCTTCAAAATTTACCCATCTATGCATTGTTGCTTCGTTCTATGCATATTATTAAAGCACTTAAAACAAAACGTTGATAAAAGGGGTTTTTTGGCTGCAAAAGTTTTTGTGGCATTTGAAGGTAATAGAATAAAAGCCTGAGATGTTTTTCAAGAAGTGCAATATTTGAAATTAACTAGTGGTGCTTCCAGGAAATCGTCAGATTGCGCCAACAGAATAAATTGAGTTTTAAAACATATTTGAAAGAGTTCTTTAACCTTTTTTGGAGGGAATTACGGCCCATTGCATTCGGCAGGATCCAGTTGCCTTATCGTTTCAAATGTGCTGCTTCAATACCCTCTCAAAATTTGCTTGAAATGTCGTAACCCATTCTAACAAACGTCAATCCTATTCCATTTGACATTTCTTCCAAGTTCCTATTTCAAACTACGCTCAATAATTGCAGTATTCAGAAGATTCGAATTATCTGAGAGAACCCAATGACTTTGAATTGGGGGCCAGAGTCTGAGAATTTTGATTACACTTCAGTGCCAAATATAGGGAACTGGTTCCTATGATCAAGATTTGGTTCCTATGCTCTTTAGCAATTCCTTGAGAGCTTTCGAATCATACATCGAACAGAGCGTTAATTTGGTGCTTAAATGCTATCAGAAATCGTTAGATTAATTTCTTGGCTAAGATAAATCCAATTCTAAATATTTTTTAGTTTCTCAATGAAAATATAAATGTAATAAGATGGGTACATCTTGCCTCCGCTGACCCCGTCGGCTTCAAAATCTCAATAAACGTGGACAACACTTTTTTCTTCCAAAAAATTTCGTAGGGAGCTTTACCCGTTCTCAGAGCACAAAAAATTAAGAAACTTCGTTGATGAGGCACAGAACCAAACGCTTGAGTCAACTCTGCTAAAGCTGTAAATAATCACAAAAGAAACAAAATGGCGTTGCTAGAATATTGCATTAACAGCATACAGAAGTGATTTAAAGTTGGTGTATCCTGGAAATCTTAGAAGTAACTTCACATCTATCCGTTTAAAGGAAGGGGGGAGGTTCCTACATCAAATGTGCTCAAGGTTAAGCCCTCCGTCGGTCAAATCCTGGCCCTACCTTGTTGTGCGAAACCTTACATGCAATGAGAACGAAGATATAGATATAGATATTTCAAAAAAGATTTTCGTTGGAGGCACGTAATGTTAGAATATAATACAAGCAATTGCATACAAATTGACTAAGCAACATTACAAATGGAGAAAAGACATCAGAGGGGCTAAACAACAATATGCAAAAATTAACACAAATGCAGATGCAATAATCATTTCTATATCTATTAAGATTGTCTTTCTTTTCGAAGGGCACTGGGGCCTGCGTTCAATAAAGTTGGCTTCTGATACATGGGATGGCGTGTGGCTATCAACCTTCCTCTAGGTCTCTGGCTATCAACAATGTTATTCAAATATTTTTATGTAAAAATTTTCATGGCATGGAAAAGTAAATAGAGAATGAAGTTTAACCCTAGCAAGCCATAATGGCATTGAGAAATGGTGAAAAAGAGGGTATATCCAATCTACCAAGACATTATCAGTACAAAAGGACTACAGGAAATAAGCGGGGTTCTAAGGGAGCTTGTTTGTTGTTGAAGCTGGTTGAAGCCCCCTGACACACACTAGCCCTACACCTCTGGTCACTATTTTCTTGATCCAATGTGTACGATAAAGTTTACAGTGATCAAATGAAATGGGCCTTGTATCTAGTAAACAACGCTGTTTGTTTATGGAATAAAGGGAAGTCGCAGATTGCATGCACTAAATTTTTACATGCACAATTAGTTTTTGGTAGTTTCATTGCGTCCATTTTTTTCTGGATACATTTATTAAATAATCAACACACGAAACTAAGTATAAAATCATCACGTCTGTGAAGATAGCTAGGGACCCCTGCAACACGGAGGCAGCAGGGTGACTCTCCACTCTGCCCTCATAAATTAAGCCTTATTCTTCAATTTTGCTGTTAAATTTTCCTTTTCCCTCTTGTCTTGCCCCTTGCCCTGAAGTGCGGCAGGCATCCCTGAATATAACCTAAAATGTCACCATAAAAAGTGTTTTCACTGCTTCTTAAAGTCATTTTTGATAGCAGTATCAGTTTTAGAATCTAGTTCTGAAGATTTAATGGCAGTAGCAATTTTGCCGAGAATCTTCTTATTCCAAACATTTGATTTCTTGTCCTTTGATGTTTTATTGGCATCTAAATTGGTCCTGGTTTGACGATTTAAGGATGTGACAGACATCGTATTAGAAGCCTTTTGGCTGACCGGCGGATGAGAACCTTTGGCGTATTTGGAGTTGTTCGAGAAAGCTAGAGACGCTGTCTTCATTCTCATATCATCAAGCAGTGACTTGGGAAATAAACTTCGTTCATCGTGACGTTGCTGAAGATTATCAACAATAGGCGGCAAGACGGGAATCTCTTCGACTTTAGATTTCTTATTGCCACTTGAAAAATAACGTTCAGGATGCATAACAAAATCGGGTTTAAGTAAAGTGGGGACATCAGAGAGATCTTTGCAATTAAGTGCCTGAAAAGCACTTATCGATGGCTGCCCCCGTTCCACGTTGACAAATGGCAAAGAGTAAGGCTGCTTTCGCTCCCTCTTTTCATTTCCACGCTGCTGGTATGATTTACCAAGTATTGTATTGTCCCATGTTTGTAAGCGTGTTTCCATATCAAATTCCGTTTCAATTTTCTCCATTTGCTTTTTACTGTCACTAACGTTAGCTGATACTTTGGATTCCTCGTTGATTTCTGTCCCTTCAGGTGGCGAATTGCTTTCACTGTCCTTTGCTTGCACAGAATGCTTATGATCTCCTTTTATGTTTTCTCGTTCGATAATCGACACTTTGTCGATATTCCAATGATGCTCTTGACCAAATATTCCAATCTGTAAACCGTTAAGTGTGCTTAAGATAAGACAACAGTCAGTTGAAGTTGTGAGAACGAGATTGGTATCACCACGTTTCAAGATATTGATTGAGGTGATCGAATCTGAATGCGGATTGAAAGTTTTGTAAAGTTTTGGAGGTACCCTGACAGGAATATCTGATGAAGTAATGCAATATGTTTCAATTGACCACACTTTACAAATTCCGTCGCTGTCACCGCTCACAAGATATTTGTTTTTCTCGTCAGTAGCCATCACAATCGAGCTTGCTTGGTCATGGGAAAGAAATTCCCCTGCAATTTGTGAGGAATGACTGTTCCAGAAGATAACAGTTCCTCCGCTTGTTGCTGAAACAAGATTTGCTGGTCCAGTAGCACTAACTGGGTTGGCTCTAGAGGAAAGGCACAACATGCAACACATAGCATATGAGCTACTACTTGATACAGAATCTTCCATGTATGCAACTGGACTCGGATTGAGAAAAATGTTACTTTGTATTGCTTTCCCTTTTCCTGACTGCTTTCTAGCACTAGCCACTGGGCTAGAACGTTTGGAGTGACTTCGACTGTGCCCCCTGTCTTTAAGAACTGTTGGTGCTTTCTTTGTAGCAAGGTGTCTGTAAGCCTGCTCAGTGATGACATTCCAAAGAACAATATCTCCATCATATCCTCCTGTTACAAGAGTCCTTGGAGGGATGAATGTTGTTGACAGTATGTCATCTTGGTGTTCTAAACGGCCTTTCCAGTCAACTGGATAAACATAGAATGTTTTCAATTGACTAGTTGGAAAACATGTTATAGCTTTATCCCAGCCAACTGTAATTATTGAAGACTTCAAGTACATTATCTGACAAACTTCACAGGGGTTTCCATTACCTGCCATCAGAATATTATGACACTGTCCATTGAAATCCCAGATTTTAATAGTGCCATCAGTGCTTCCAGTAAGCAATCTTGTACCAGTGGGATCTTGGCTTAGACAAGTTATCTCAGAATTTCCATGTGCATTTGTGAACTGCTTGACTTTCTGTCCAGTGTCTAGCATCCACATGGTTATAACAGAGCCTGCACATACACTTACAATTTGATTGAAGTTCTTGCTATAGAATGCATCAGTGACAGCATGTTCATGGCTTATAATTTTGTCTTTGATCTCTGCCTTCATTGATAAAACTGTCATCTGATTATTGAATGAGCTGAACAGCTTTGCTCTTTCTTGGTCAAAAAACATAGTAACTGCTGGATCAACAACCTTTGGAAAAATTCCAGAAAGCCGTTGCAAACAAACTTGAAGATGTGTATCCCAGATTCTTAGAACCTTTTCTTTTGACAAGCTTATTAGCTGGTTCTTGTTCTGCACAAAATTGACAGTAACAACACTCTGCATATGACCTTGTAAGACTCCAACAGGTTTAGAGATGACATAGGGATTCCACAAACAAACTTGGGTATTTATGCCAGCAGTAGCAATCAGATTAGCTTTTGCATTAAAATCAAAAGAATTCAAGCCTTGTTGAACATTGAAACATGTTGTCCTCATCTCAAATTGTCCTTTTTCAACCCATCCAAGGGTCATTGAGTTGGTGTTAGTGGTACAGCAGGAAATAAAACAGTCCAATGATGACAAATACTGAACCTTCCTCACCCATTCTGCATGACAACTGTGCTTATACAGTCTTGCGTGTTGATAGCTACCTTTTTCTATCTCATCAATGTCAATTTGAAGGCAGGATTCCTTTTTAGTGCCTGCAGGCTGCATTGGTCTTTCAAACAAAGCAATTAACGCATTTGTAAAGATGATAGCATAAACGTTCCCACCAGTGTCCGCAAAAGACAATATAGAATGACTAGATTTGATTGGATTGCTCCAATAATCAAGACATATTGGTGTGCATTGGAGCCCAAAAATGCGATACTGGCAGTTAAACTCTGTCTTTGAACTTAAGTCATATATTGCAATTTCCTTACTTGTTAGTGATAATGCCAATTTATTTATGTGTGCCAAAGGAGTGAAATGAGTGACCCACAAATCCCTTGGTCTTATCTCTTCTGGGTTTGTTTGGACATGAAATGATCTTGTCATTTTCAACTCTAGGCTCCAGAAAGCAACCGTCCCTTCTCTTGAAGCTGAAGCATAATACTTTACTGGATTTCCCACAGCAACAAATCTGTTTATAACATCTTTGTGGGGGCATGAAATATACTTAAGCGGTTGCCACTGTGGGACTTGGGTTGATTTGATTCTGTCATCTTTTTCATAATATTGCAAAAGTAAATGAGAACAAAGTTTATCCCAATCGATATACCCCTCTTTGTTTACATCGACTTTCTCAAAAAGCTCACTGTAGTCCTCTTTCGTTCCCTTTGAAAGAACAATTGACAAAAGTTCACAAAATTGTTCCTGGTCCAAAGTAAGCTCTGTTTCTTCTCGCTCTTTTTTGATGAAAAATGCATCCTGAACCGCTTGCAAGTCCTGAATCGTAAGATGGTTTATAAACCTTGACTTCACCGGGCTCGTAGTTTCGACAACACCATCATTATCGGTCGATGGCGGATTTCCATTCGTTATAACTGAGACGTCTGCCGCCTCATCCATCATCTAAAAACAAGCAAGATCATTTCCATAAGCTACAATCTTTGCTTAAAATTAGTGAGAGTGATTTTTGTCATCAAGGCATTCGCTTAATTCAACAAATATTCAATAATTCCTGGCAATTCTGACAACACCGTCAAGTGAACATCCACAACATTTAATCTTTACTTGTTACCATAGATATGCGTGGAAGCGAGGTTGATCCAATTGGTGTGCACCGGAGAACAATTGGCGCATTAGCGCCCCCTGTCCCTACCTTTGACAAACGGGTTTGTATAAAATATAATTTACATTAAGAGAGAGGACTGGACGTCTGGAGAATTTAAATGTAGAGGGCCAAAGCATAAAAATAATTACGGACAAACCAATTGCAGACTTAACAAGGGGAAAACGACTCCCCCCTTTTTCTCCTTTTTTACTGTAGGCGTCTATGGAATAGACAAGGTGAAATGCTAATAAATTTTAGTTCCACGAAATGGGGTCCAACTTAAACCGCATTAATAGCATAAAAGATACAATATAATGGTGAATGGACTCTAGATTCAAATAAACTACCTAATAGTTGAACTTTTACACATACGAAATTGGCATGAATGAATTGAGTTTTGGCATTTTAATGTGCATGAAAGATGTTCATCGAAAAATAAGGATTCAATTTTCAGTCCTTGCACCAAGCGAAACTGTTGTAGTCAAGAAGAGGGCGTACATGTAGAAGAGGGGGGGGGGTGGGATACCGTTGGCCATAAGTTAAGCAACATAGGATCCTGTTAGTCAAGGCTTTTGACTTCAGTTAGTCAAATTCCTTCAGTACCAAAATTAGTGGCATTCACGTCTTATAAATAATACGAAAGATGCTTATGAGTTACTAAGGGAACAGTAAAAAACAGGATTTAGATGTTTTTCCAATTCGTTAATCTTTATCATCATACCTACATTAAGGCTAAATTTCGTGGGAGGATTAAACAAAACCATTTGCAACAAGGGACGAGTACTAGATATTTTAACGTTAATTTTAGCCAAAATATGGGTTTTCTCGCTTATATGATTTTAGGTAATCGAGGTAGTTCACTATAGTGATAAGTCAACTATTTAAGGCGGCTAGTCATAAGTTTCCGTTTTCCACGAAATTAGTCAGTAGACAGTATGCTAAAGAGCCCGTTAGATACTTAGTTAAAACCCCTTCTACACCCCAAGAAGGATTCATGGAGAGAAAGAAAAAACCTTGTTTTCAAAATGTCTTGTGTGGAGTGGGAGATGATGGGATACCAAAATAGATCACGGTCTTATTGATTTCAAATCCGTCAAAATTGCCCCCTTTTCTAGAAGTGTTCCTTTTGTATGCATTCTCTCGTCATCGGTGTCGTGATTCGTGTAATCGATTAAGGAAATATGAAAGTGTTACAAATCGTTGATGCGACACTGAAATGACTGCTGAAAATCAATAGATGGTAATTGAAACCAGTCTCCTGCTTGAAGATGGGAACAACATAAGGAAGAAAGACTAAGAGTAAAAACATATCGAACAGCTGGATATGCCATTCAGCGTTAGGTCTCGTAGATAAATGCCTGAAGACCTCCGAGAACATGAATTCGCATTTTATCATTATTTTAGAGTACAAATTATGTGCCTTTCTTTCAATGCTATGGTGATAAGACTCTGGCTTGAAGTTTCTTTATAATGAGTGAAACAACGCTCGCATCACGTCATTCCAAATGATACTCAATGATACTCAGGGTTGTAGAGACCACAGCCCAAACGTCCCCTCGATTCTGTATTTTTCTATCTACAAGTTAGGTTTGCTAGAAAGCTTCACACAACATACTTTTTTCAGTATCTTGGTTTTACTGTGGGGCTTAAAATATGTAGGAATTATTTTCAGAGCTCCTTTATCAAGATATTAGAGTTTAAAAAGAATAAATGGGTAAAAAATTACCTCTTTAGCCAGAAATATTTGTTCTCGTAGCTGATTCGTGAATAGCTGAACAGAGGCATGTGTGATCGAGAGCATCAATGCTATCTTCTGTTGCTAATTACAAAAACACGAGACAGCTTGTTTCTCTAGGCTGCTTCCGAGCAGTGGTTAGCCAAAGATTAAGAATCATGAGAAAAATATAATGTACTTTTCATAAATTCAGCTCAAAGTGACGAAATTTCATGCTCACAGCAAGTGATGTTAGTATTTGCAACCTTAACAAGATATGAGCGGCTGTAATGACATTAATAAATGTTACATTTTCAGTATTTTTAACATGTTTAAAAGCCATAGGGATAAGGTCATTTAGGTGC
This sequence comes from Catostylus mosaicus, assembly GCA_964019065.1. NCBI lineage: Eukaryota > Metazoa > Cnidaria > Scyphozoa > Rhizostomeae > Catostylidae > Catostylus > Catostylus mosaicus. The sequence goes on along the minus strand of OZ025184.1, from coordinate 10,926,290 downwards.
TCTGCCTTCTTCAAAGCTTTGACGATATTTTTGAGAAACTGCAGCTTGCATTCACTTTAAGTGTAAGATAATAGTCAATACGAACAGCGGCAAGGCAAGTGTATACTGAAAAAGCTTGGACAGAAAACACGTGCAAGGTAATACTAAATATCCAGCCATCTTCTAAAAAAAATGCTACTTCTCTTTTCAACCCATTACAAACAGTTAACACTGAAAAACTGGCTCGACAGTCCAATAATTGACTTCAATGCCGCCACATGGATCATTTTAGTGGCATTTTGATTGGCCTCTTTCGTCAATGACGGCAATAAACAGCCAATCAAAGCGGCGCCTGACAAATATAACTGGCCATAACTTCAGCTCTTGTGCTCCAAGCAGCAGTTCAAAGTGTGTGTGTCTTTGCTAAAAGTATAAGCAAAGATTTTATGAAATAATCATGAAAAATGCATGAACTGAAATTTCTTTGGAACAATGCATATAGAATGATTGAAATGCATAATATAGTATACTGCTTTGTGAAATACCATATTACTCTGGAAGAAAAGTCAAAGACATATTTTTTGTTGTAAATGTATTCAAACGATGGAGAAACCGACTTATATTTGGGTGATCACAATTTATATGGGTCCCAAAGCCTCTGCTATATACAGATTTTTACATTTAAAGACTGTTATAAAGTTCCTCCTTGAAGATTTGCCCTTTGTAATATAGATTTAGGCAAAAATAGTCACTAGCAAAGGGTCTCAATCATAATCTTCTTGATGGCCTTAAACTGTTCTGTCGATACTATATAGTTGACTTACCTGGTTATCTAGCTACATAATAATTGTGTATTATTGGTAAGAAGGAAAGGAGTTGAGGTCCTCAACTTGAGGTGCAGAAAACTTTTTGTTACGGCAATAGAATATGAGTTATGCAAGGTACGTCATAAGGGCAGAAAAATTTCCTAAGTAAAAAGTTCTTATCAGTCATTTCTGCCCATACAAAAATTATCTCTATCCATTTTTAAGAAATTTCTGTTAATTGCGCAATTCGCGATGAATAATTTATATTAAACAAAGTTAAGGGTACAATGAGAGGAAAAGGGGGTTAATCACAGGCTTATCTAATAAAGCCACAATGTAATATCCCAGTAATATCACTGTGTAGTATACTATTTTGATGGAATTGTTATGCAAAGTTTTTTAGAATCTCATGTTATAAAACTGATGAAGGTAGGAGTGGAGCTATGCCCTTATTGAGGCAAAAAGTGGCGAAAGGGGCAGGGTCGAATCCAGCATCTCCGAAAGGGGGGGGGCAAGAAAGAAAAAATGTCCGACAATTACCGACAAACTTTCCGACAATTGACTGCAGAACAATTTACACATTGTTTAAAGAACAATAGCTTATTTATTACTCCATTGTTTAAATCAGGCCGAATATCCCATGAACTGGCAATTTGTGGTCCTTTTGGGGCGCTCTGCCCCCATTGGCTTCGGCCCTGGAAAGGAGTGAAATATTCTAGCCGTAGCAATACACACTAAATGTGAAATATAATAAAAACAGTATTAATTGTATGCAGTTAAGCTTGGACAAAGGCCCCATTGCAATGAATAAATTTCCACTCGATCTCCGATTTCATGTTCATCAAGTCAAAAACTGCCTAAGAAAATTGACATTTAAGAAAATTGACTTTTCGCGTGTTCAACCCCAGAGACGCTGGAGAGGTAGCAGAGGGGACAAATACCCCTTATGCCTTAAATTTTGGGCAGTAGAGGGGGGGGGGGGGACAAAAGTCCCAGTTTCATCGAAGCAAACTCAAATCAGTATTACAGACCAGGTGTTTACTATTACTACTAGTGTCCAGCCTTCCACGATCAATTTGGGCAACCGCAACAACTTCGAAGAGGAAATAAGAACTTTTTGAATCGATCAGGAAGCTAAAATGTGAAGGCAGCTATCGTCCTCAAGTGGAGGCATTTAGTACTTTACCTCTGCAGGGAAATTATCTCATCATGCAAAAGTTGCTTTAGTTTATCACTTACATCATCATGGCGCCGTATGATCCGCTGAATTTTAACTTTTGGAGTCGGGAAACCCGCGAAAGCACCGTGGCCATCGACTGTTTGATGCCGAATGGCCTATGCATCACAAGACGGGTTCAGGCGGACACACTCCTCCGAGATTTCAAGGCTGATCTGTGGATGGAAGCGGGTAGATTACCGCTTTATCATCTGCTCAACGATTCACGATTTTACGTTTTATCTTGTGTTGATAAAAATGGTGGTGTAGAAGAACTTGTTGACGAAAATAGGTCCATATTCGATGTTCAGCCTTTCAAGCCGTATTTCAAGATCGTCGAAAAGCAAGGAGACGAGGCTGAGAAGCTTGTTAATTCAAAAATTAGTATGTTGATTGGCAAGAGCATTACCGAATTCGAGAGCATGGAAAAAGATGACGAAGTCAGGGCTTTCAGGAGGAAATATCGTGCAGTATGCCAACAGGTGTACACTTCACGGAGAATGGCGAGCTGGGAGGAGCGTGCGATGTATGCATACCCTCCCCAGTTTGCTGATGCCATTGAATGCCCAGAGTATCTTAAACCAAAGATGAAGTCAGACTTCATAGTCAATGTTCATGTTGCAAAATCAATCGATCATACATTTCACATTCCATATGAATACACTGTAAGGGAGTTGATACAAATTTCCCTTGACAAGAAACATGCTACATTGCAACTAGGGAACAGGGAAAGTCCTTTTGATTATGTACTGAAAATTGCTGGTAAAAACAGTTTTTTATTTGGTGAGATTGAAGAGAACATAGAGCCAAAGCTACTCCATTTTAAGGTGAGATCCGCAGGCCCACTAGGGTGTCTCTATGGTGAGCTAAACATATTTGGTGCATTTAAAGAAATTTTAACAAGTCAATAACCATTCCAAAGTTTTTTGATTGCCTGTTAACTTCAATAAGGTATTGAAAATGAATGAGGCTATAGCTATAGGCCAGTTTGCATAGCATCAACAGTCTTGCATTTCAGGTGCAGGTGCACAAAAACGGACAAAAAATTGTAAGGTATGCCACTACACTATGGGTACCACTGCACAAACATAACAACTGCAAAACCTGAGGGGCACCCAGGTGCGATTTCTTCTGCATTTAAGAATCATCTTGGGTGTGCCATTGCTATACTCTGCATTCTGGGCTATAGGTACAGGTCCTGTATCCTTTTAAAACCAAAATTGTTATGGACACAGGGAGTTATATAAAAAATTAAATGATATTTATTTACTTTCATTCAACAAGGCCAATCAGATAGGCTTGATGGCCTAGTGTCTTGCCCCTCAAGTTATCCAAGCTTTCATAAATGTAGCCATTAAGCCCTCCTAGTGACATGGAAATCATATATACCTATTTCCCCAATTCCTATGCCAATTATCTGGAACAGACTTTATTTGATGTCTTTTCATTCCAGCACAATTAATCCGGCAACAGATTTTAAATATAATTTTCAAACAACAATTTCCCAACTATGCTGCTTTAGAATCAGTAGCACAGTCTCTTTAATCTTGTGATACTGCATACTTTAAAATCACAAATTTGCCTCCTATTTTCTATGCCATCCAGATCCAATCTAAGGGGGGTCGCTTTTACAGAACCTTTATCTTGGCCACAACAAAGCATGAGCTATAACAGAGTCCACAAAGTTTACTGCTCCATGGCTTACAGTTGCATACAACTGTATGATCAGTCCACTCTGGCTATAGTCACATCAAACACTTTCTGAAAAAGTGACTGTAAGCGGAGTGTGACGTTATGCACAGTTGCCTAAATTAGCAGGTTAGCTCACGGAACCTGTATGTTGGTAGCTTAATACTGATATAGAAACTACTTGGTAACCCTTTCTCATCAGTTTTGTCCTATGGCACATATATACAATAACTACTTAAAATATTGACTTTCCACAGCACCCTAATTTTTGTCATCAACAGACATATCATTTTCGCAAATATCTGCATTTGTCAGATCATCACTGGTAGACATCACTATTGTCTTCTATTCACACAAAAAGGAATGAGAATTATTTTGCACAAATACTTTTTACAAGGATTCAGCAATTTTGTCCTCAAATGTAACTTTAAAAGGGGTATTTTCCTTTTTGGTGAGGGGAAAAGTAGTCATTATAAGCAAAGTGTGACACAATGCAGAGTGACTATAAGAGCAGTTTGTTTATATGGGTTTGGGGTTTGACAAGAGTTAAATTTGGGAAACAGCAGAATGTTATTGTATCTGGAGTATGACTGTAAATGTATTTATGCACAATTCACCACATTAATTATATGTACAACTGGTTTAGATTGAAAAGAGTAAAATGGAATTTTAATAATCATTAAAAGAAAGATGCACACTCCTAATTTCAGTTGCATAGAAGGCATTATCATAATGATCCCCTTAGAGGTTCTTGTGTAACGAAAATGAAACCAGAGAAAAAAATGATAAAGGAATTGTCTTCTGTTGTTAGTTACAAACTGATCCAATGTAGAAGAAATTAATGCCATGATCCTTTTTAATCATATTTGAGGTGTTATATATTTAAGGTGTTGATAGTGGTTGTTGATTTTAGTTCTGGTGGAAGGCTTTTCCATGTTTTGTGCACTAAGTAAGGTGAAAATTCCAGTCCCTAAGCTGTTAATTTTTATTGGCAGTAATTGTTAAAGGATGATTTTGATTCTTGCAATGCATGTTAAACAAGCTTTTGCTTCTTTTTTTTGATCCATTAGGCAAAAGTACCATTGGTGGTGAATACACCACATATTGAACTAAGATGAGCTACAAATGTGTGTTGCAATCAATTATTTTAAATAGATTATGGCACCTCAATAAAAGAAAAACAGTTGGATGACAACTTCTGCTTATGCATTTGCACTTCAAATAATTTCCAAGTAAAAGAAAGCATCCAATCTTTGTTTTTTTCTCTTTCAGTACATTCAAGAATGCATTGATGATGATAAAAGGCCACGCTTGTCATTATTACAAAAGTCAGAGGTTGTAGTTGAGGATAGACTTGGTGGCCCTGCAATAGCAGTTGTTCCTCCATTTGTTCCTGAAAAAGCTAAGAAGAGTTCAATTGCTCTTTGGGAAATTGGGTCGGAGTCAATGGTAAAAATCAAAATCTTTTGTGCCACCAATATAAATGCCTCTGGAATGCAGGTATTGTAATGCATTTATCTTTTTCATGCTCTGAATAATGTTGATTTGAAGCTTTTAAGTTTGTAAATGATAAAAATTTGTGAAATTGATCATTCATTTTACATTCTCTATGAATACAACTTTTCCCTTTTTAAAATTTTATTATGAAAGGTTATACCCCCTGGCTAGCTCATCAGTATCTTCTTAACTTATTGCTATCCCCATAAATCATGTTGATCGAAATTTTTGATCTGCTAACTTTCCTTATATTTCAGATTGCAGTCAAATGTGGTATATATCATGGGGCTGAGGCCCTGTGTGATATTATGACTACTTCCAAACAAACTGGCAGTAATCCCAAATGGAATGAGTTTGTTGAGTTCAAACTGCCTGTTTGTGACATTCCTCGCATGGCACGGATGTGTTTCTGCATTTATGGTTATGCTATGAATAAGGTACATTTGTTGCTCTTGCTCTTTGGTTTTATCTAATTTTTTTGTTTTGATCCCTTCCATTGCTCTAAGGGTTGGGATTTGATAGGGATCAGTCTCATTTAAATGGGCTGCAAGTCCTATGTTTAATTGAATTGCCAGCAGACCTATAAATTAATATTGCCCAGCCAAAGGTACTATATTTCTATACATTCCGATGCAGCAAAAAATAAATGCAATGCATATTTTGAAAAGAATCAAGTCAAATTGTTGCAATTTTTTAAAAGATATTTTGGCAAAAATAAATTTAAACACAAGATTGTCTAAAAGAAAAACCAGTAAGAAACACATAACAAGAAGAACAGCAACAAACAACAGCAACTTAGAAAGGAAAAGGGAAGTAACTAGGGGGAGATAACTGCAGTAAGTGTTTAAATTTGTAAGTGGCACCTGCGGTGGGAAGTAGGTCAACTCATGTCTTTTCCCACTGTGGATAGCACATGTAAGGTATTGTAGAGGAATTTTTTTATTTTCTTGATAGGAAAAAACACACAGGTTGTTTTGATGCAGCTGTAATCTAGGCATAGCATTGTTAGTTTACATCAATTAGACTTGTTTGTTTGGTATAGTCGGCCTTGGTTGCCTTTTTTTTAAATATATTTTGTACTAATTTGATCCTGTTTTATGTTATACTGTATAAGACTCAAGTATATGCCCAGGAATTATGTCTTGTGTTGCTTACCTGGATCCCTAGTAAGAATTTGATGAGACAAAAGAATGTCAACTGATTTGCATTATAACGGAAAGTTTAAGGATTTAAACTGTTGCAACAGCAAATTTTAATTGTCTTATGATCCTATATAATAGTTGATGGAAGTTCATTCTATCTCTGATTTTGTAAATACTTTATATTTGACAGCTGATCATACCTCTTTCTTCTAGTCTCAGCCAGTGCCATTATCATGGGTTAATGTAACCATGTTTGACAGCAATGGCATTTTAAGATCTGGTTCTCAAAAGCTTCATGCATTCATCTGCCATGGAAGAGACTGCAAAGACACACCTTTAAATCCACTTGGCACTGTTCTCTCTCACAGCGGTCAAGAAAATGGGCCTTGCCTTCTCATTGAGTTCACTAAATTTGCAGAGCCTGTCAGTTACCCTACGGATGATAAAGTATGTACATATTTGTGAGATAATGAATGATATTTCACTGTATATCTTATACATATTTTATTAGCAAATTAAAAAAAGCTGAGTAAAAAAACCAACTTTTGTTATCTGTACAGGGAAATGACATGCAGTCATCAGATTCCAACTGCATATGGTGCCTATAATGCACAAAATGATTAAAAACAATGAAATAGCATGGATACCAAAGTAACTTAAATTCATTTAACCTTCTCAACTGAAATAGTTTTAATCAAATGGAATTAGATTAAGTGTATTGTGTCATATTTGTTGCATTTGATTAAAAAAGGGCAGTTTAAAGGAAGACAGTTCTTTGATGTAAGCAAAATGGTGTACTTCACCTTACTCCTTTTACTTTAGATTCTTGAGCTTGCTGCAACTGTGGTATCAGGAGGAAATGCACTTACGGTATGCTGATCTGTTACATATTTGCTAATTGTACCCATCCTGCGATCAGTCCTTTTAGGAATTACCAGGTCGTTAGAAGTAGCTTGTAATTGCTGAGTGGCTTTGAAATTAGATAATTAGAATGTATTTAACAGTTATCCAGTCTGATATGGAGTCTAGATGAATGCCAAGTTTTAAGTAAGCTGGCTTGTTTTTGCTTTCTCAGATGCACCCTATTTTGATATGATGTCACAGATATTGTTGGCAGTTATTATGAGCATCAATATATACACTTTTCAGCTTAGGAAATTACAGCAAGTGTTTTATAATTGCCCATATTCATGTTATTGTTCACCTGCCACTAAGTGATATGTTCCATTTATTGTTGGTACTAATACAAATGGCATCTAACAAGATTGTAGGCTACTTTAGCATTTTGATTTTCTCAATGATACCATTGATTATGTGCCACTTATCATTAGGTGAAAGGAAGTAAACAACACAGGGCCAGTCTTGATGAAATAATAAAAAGAGATGTTTTATTGCCAATGTTTGAACAAGATAAAGAGCTAATTTGGCTACTTCGGTGAGTCAATTTTTCAACTCCTGTTAAACTGAAGTTTTAAGGAAGAAATGAAGCATGATTTTAATGCAGAAAGATCATATGAAAAATGTTTTACTTCTAGTTATCTGTTTTAATTTTCTGAATATAAATTTACATTTTCATACATGTATGAATTTCTCATAAAGCATGCACAGAAACTAATGGGTGCTGTTAGCAACAGCCCAGAACAAAGAGACACAACCAGAAAAGAAGTCTCTCTGCCCTAACATTAAACTGGGTTGTATTTTATCAATCTTAGAGCTGAGTGTTGTGAAGATTATCCAGAGTCCTTGCCGAAACTGCTTCAGAGTATACGTTGGAACAAAAGGGAAGATGTTGCCCAGGTTAGCTCAAACTGATTCTAATTTGATCAGCTATTTAGTAGTTTTTAGACACACCCTACCAGGATTATTGGATGATTTCAAATCAGGTTGGGATTCAACGCAGTTAAATTGCATCTTCCTGCGAATTAACTTTTGTTCTAGTGATGGCTGAACCTGTTCTTGATGAGTATTTTATCCAGATATTATCTTCTCGCAATATGTTTTTAAGACTCTGCAATTTTTACTGAAATCTTCAAACTGTTTAATATATTCTATTGTTGGGTGCAGCTGTAGAGAAAAGAAATTGTAAATTATCCTTGGAAAGACAGCAAACTTAGATTTGTAATGTGTCTCAAAGGAGCACAGGAAGGTGACTGCACATAACTGTGAAGGATCTCATGACTTTGGGCTATGTTTCAAAAGCAATTGGCCCAAAAATATAAAACATTTTATGTACTATATAGATTTTAAAAGTATATATATAACGTTAATGAAGCAAAATGCTTAAGCAGCAAGGCAAAGCGCTAGAATATCATTGATCGGCATTCAAAACATTATTGCGGATTTAATGTTTATTTTTCATTGATTGAGAGCAGTATATTAATCATTCGAACGCTGTAAATATTCTACAGTAGAAGTATCAATCTGATTGTTATGAAGATACGACTTTTTTTGTTTGAAATTTCCAAGACAAATCTCATTTAGCTATAAACAAACTTGTCAAAGAATTGTTTATCTTTTATTTCTAGATGTACTTTTTGCTTTATTCTTGGAGAAAAGACAAAATGGAACCAGATCAAGGACTGGAACTGCTTGATTACATGTACCCTGATGAAAAAGTCCGCAAGCTTGCTGTTGAGCTGTTGGATACATTAAAGTATGTTACACCCTAGAAGATATAATGCAAGTAGTTTGTCTATAGTTCCAGAGAAAGCATTTTGATACATTCTAACGTGCAATTAAAGGCGTGCCGTTGAGAAGAAGAGTTAAACTTTTGCTCCTTTTAACACTACTTTCGCTAATCAATAATCATCATCATTTCCCGCGACCACGCTCCTACAAATCCTACTTTCCCTTTCCTGAGTAACTAGACACCACACTCAACAGATAGGATTTTTGCAAATGGCTTTACTTGATGCACTCACACGATTTTTGTCATAATTGCTGTGAAAAAGGAATACTGTGCATATCAGTTTAGACCTTTCTTGCTATGAGTACACCTCAACTTTTGGAGTGCTTTTTAATAAAAAGATAATTCCGTTAAAGGTGCTATTGCTTTTCGGCAAATAATCTGTTCATTTCTCACATGTAGAAGAAATGCGGGCAGACAATGATGATGTGGGCGGATAAATGTCAAGATCTTCATTCAATGCTGTTTGTTCCTTAGAAGACAAAATGTTCCAAATTGTTTCGTTTTATAGAATCAATTCTTACCAGTATCCTGTCAATGCATTCATTCAAGCATAGAATTTTTATTTTTTCTTCAAAAGGGACAAAGAATTGGAACAGTATTTGCTGCAGCTCGTTCAAGTATGTACCTTTCATGTATTTATCGCGACTATTTTCGCCAAACCGAAGTTTCGAATTACTTATTAAATCACAGTTTATCGCGGTTAACTATCTTATTGTTTACCCTCTCTTATTTTCGTTTATTTTCTTTTACTTTCTTTTGGTTATTTTTCCCACGTTTGTGTAGGATTTAGAAATGAAAGGTAAAATGACGTAAATGAAAGGTAATTCCCATCTGGTATTTTCTCCCGTTTTGGTTGCTCTTCACTTCATTGATTTGCGTTGTTTCGTTGTTGCAAGTAGTCCAAAATAGGATTCGATAGACGGCCTGTTGTTGTGCTTTTTTGTCTTAACTTATCGACCTATTCTCTTAAACGCTTTGACGTGGAAAAAAGCACTGAGAGACAAAAAAGAACACTCTTGTCCGAATAATAAAAGGCTAACGGTGAACAGATATTGGAAAAGATTGTTTTCTTTTCTAGGTGTTAAAGTATGAGTCATTCTTAGATTGCTCTTTGGCAAGATTTCTTTTGAAAAGGTCTTTGAACAATCGACGCCTTGGACACTTTCTCTTCTGGCATTTAAGGTATTTATGGTTGTTTGATTTTAATCAATTTTAGCCAAATAAGTCTAAAACCAAATGTTTTATTTTTCTTATAATCTTCAAAAAAAGAATTGATTTCCTTCAGATAAATTTTGATTTGGTACACTATTTGGTCTTTCCAAATTATGAAGTGGATATGTCGTTGGATTCAAATGTTGAACTAATTACTTTGATACACTGATGTTTTATCGTCTTCTGCTGTAATACTGTTCGCTTGGAAGGCCACGTTATGGTTATCATGCTGTGCTGTAGTCATAACTATGTATTTAATATTTTTCCAATACAGAGCTGAAATGCATAACCAGCAAGTTACAATTAGATTTGGCCTAATGCTAGAGGCATATTTCAGAGGTAGTGTCGGACACCTTCAGAGCTTGACTAAGCAAGTAAGAAGCCATTGCTTTTTGTTATGATTTTATTCTGTTGGAAATACATTAATATTGTTTATTGGTTCATGGCTCTTGCTTCCATTTGCATACCATGCAAACATGGAATCAAAGGCAGAAGCAGCAAAAAAGTCTTGATATTGATTTACAAATTTGCTTGTTGCTTGTTTTTACTGCGATGCTCCTGCTCAGGGGGTTAATCTCATCGTAATATCTTGAGCAAAAGACGATTGAATTCTTATCAAGGGAAATACATGTACATGAGTTTCAAAATTTGAATGTATCCAACTTTTCCATACCCAACTCTTCCAATCGCATTGAAACAGGATAAATTTTTCAGATCAAATAATCAGCACTTTAGTTTAAATTTTACGTATTTACGAGCCAGATCGATCGGATTTTCCGGTGCTAACGTCTTTGACGCCTTGATATGCCCTGGTAATAACGAAGCTTCTTTTAGTTTAAATGAACCTTTTTTTTCAGTATGAAGCCTTGAATAAGCTAAAGACAGTCACTGAGATATTGAAGCAACCCACACCTAAAACTCAGGTATGTACATAGTGTTTCATTAATGAATATGTCACGTAAAATGCGTTTAATTATTGTTTGTGGAGATGTTTTTTTCCACAAGTCATCTTTGTGAAGGAGGATGGGTGATACTTTTAATTGATAAGTTGTTATAGTGGCCAGGACAGAAACGAATATAATTTGTAAAGCGTGGAGTTTTGTTTAAACTGTTTTTGTGCTGTTAGAGAAACTAAAACTGTTTTTTCTATTAGCTTTTTGTTGAGAAAGCTTTTTTGTAAGTAGAATGGTGAACGCTAATCTTTGGGCTTTGTCGTTGCCTTGTGTTATTTCCATTGTTTCTATACAGTTTCTCTTGATTATATGTTATATTCCCCATACTGGATTCTATTCTATTCATTTACTGAATTTAGTTTAGTATTCTATTTTCCTAGCTTTTTGGCTAAAGTTTTCTTTTCAATCATTGACTATTCAAACGTTCATTTCTAAGAGGTTTTTTCTTATAATGGCGCGAGGCTGTGGAACAGTGTAGAAAGAGAACAAAATGGGGACCCTCCTTGAAAATCTTCAAAGATCGGCTCTAGACGGGAACATAATATTGCACTGTACATTTTCTTGCTTTTCAGGACCAATTAGCTGTGATGAGAGAATGCTTAAAAAAGTTAAATGATCAAGGAGCTTTCTCAAATCTCGAGTCTCCGCTTGATCCAAGTATACGATTAAGAGGCCTAAGGTACGCCTATTATGAAATTGGAGTTCTTCTCTGAATTAGTGTCGCTAAAAATCTAGCGATTTACTTAAAGAGCATAGCTGGAAATTTAGCTGTAATGAATGTCAAATATAAATGCTCAGAGCAACAAAACCATGTTGAGTTAAACACATCCATGACCATTTCATGTTTAAGGAATTTGAAGTTATAGATGCACTAAAATGATTGCATAATATTGAGCGTGTTGTAAGATGTAGATTCTCTAGAAGATTCTCAAAAAATATTGCAAGATACAAAAAGGTAAGATCTTCTAACATAAATTTTTGCCTGTTGTTTAAATTTGATACTATACAGGAAAGGGAAAGGTAGAGAGGAAATTTGTGCCAAAGAGTTTGTCAGAACTGAGAAGAAATATAGTTTTCGTCGATTGAATCATGAAAATGTGCAATAGAAACAGATGCAGATTGACATAGCATTGTGCAAAATATCAGCAATAGTGATTTGGAGTTAGTAACCACCTCTTTACATCTGTGCAGAAAGACGGTGCGAAAAATATTCTAAAGTAAAATTTTTTGCCTGTGAAAAGGATCATTCTGTATTCAATGATAACTTCTAACCTTTTCTTCTAGAATAAGCAAATGCAAGTACATGAACTCAGCTAAGCGACCGCTATGGCTTGTGTTTGAAAATGATGATGAACTTGGCGAAGATGTTATTATAATTTTCAAGAACGGAGACGGTAAGTTTGTGTTTATACAATGAGTCTCATCTAAAAGACAGAACTAAAAGCTTTTTGTTTTCGTGCAAGCTGACCGCTTAGTCACAATCATTAAGATGATAAACTGTGTGCAGGCTCAAAAATTCGATGCTACAAATAATTATCTCTATATCTTATCATTGTCGTAGTATCTCATCAGATTTCAAGTGTTAAAGGAACTTTACGTGTCTAGCCCATCTTTTAGGTCTTTTGGTTTCCGGTTTTTTTGACCAAAATTCTATGATTGCTAATCCTGTGTGTTTTTTGTAATGCATAGCGGGCCTTCTATCACTCTACCTTGTGCCAACCTAATCAGCTGCAGACAAATCTCTTGTGACCATCATCCTCTACGATGTTGTAACTCCATCAGGATGACCTCTTCCATTCTTAACAAAATCGCGGTGCTCAGTGATTCCTTTTCAAATTTCTGCTATTTCATCACAATAACCCCAATTCATGAAACATATGGAAAAGCAAACAGTGCCGAATCTGCTTACAGTGACGTCATAGCTCGTTTTCTATTTGAAAAGTCCTGACATCTTTACGGTTTTTTAAGTACAGTATCATACGTTCTAGCTGTTAAGAAGAGAAAATAATGTGTTGACTTTTTGTAACGATGTTGATGAGAGCTCAAGGTTGAGATTGCCACGCTGATTCCACTATGTCAGATAAGCTACTTCTAGACATTGTGGTGTGTACAAGCACATTTCAACCTCAACATTGCTGGTTTCTGCATGCGATGATATGCAATGAAAACCTCACCACGTTAATTGCTACGTTACAATTGTTATATTTTAGATTTGCGGCAAGACGTTCTGACCCTACAGGTTTTGAGAATGATGGATTCTATATGGAAAAGGCGAGGATTTAATTTTAGGTAAGAGTTTGTCATATAATTACGTATCTCTATAGTCGTAAAGAGAAAACGATTATATGTAAGTTTATCAAGGCAAGGCGAATGGAGGTATCTCAATTGTGAACGATTGAGGTATCTCAGTTGTGCAATTTGACTCACAATCACCTTGAAGCATCGATTTAACGTCCCCTTTTTGACAAACAGGTGCCTCTGTGGATCAAAGTTCCTGTTAGGATAGTAAATAGTAATAGGTACCCATCAAACTAGGCGAATCCTATTGATAAAGCACCCATTCCATTTACCAACAAACAATGCTAGCAATGTTGAGTTTGTAGAGACAAAAGCATTTTTGTAAAGTCCTCAATATACAAAAGGAAGCGATATATCAAGTGCCACATCTCGTCGATTTTACTTTTACGGTAGTGAGTCTTGGACTTATAGTATGGAGATGAAAAATAGACTTGGGCAGCGGAGATGAGGTGTTAAAGAAGAATGTGTAAAAACCTTGGACAGATATGGTGTCAAACGAGAGTATGCGAGATAAAGTAAATGCAACAAGAGGTCTTATGACAATTGTTATGTAAAGAAAAATAATTTTTTTCTGCTAAAAGCAGTGGATATCACCCTTTTGGTAAGTACATACCCAATGTCAGCCAGTGCTGAATTGGTATCTTCCACACTTCGTGTTATTGACAATTTTCCTGTCCTAGGATGAGAGTGTACAATTGTTTACCAACTGGCAACATGTTAGGTCTCATTGAAGTCGTTCAAAATGCTGAAACACTTGCGAGAATTCAACATGGTGTAGGAGGGCTAAGAGGAGCAACTAGAGACTACATCTTACACACCTGGATGACAAGGCAACAAGATGACCCTGAGAAGTATGTTAACTCCTCTTATTTACATATTGACACCAAGAACATTGGTTGATGAGAGGCACCCTGAATATATGTCAGATATCCATGCCAAATAAGATTGTTTTTGAGTTAAACTTTCTGCAGCGAATCGGCATTTACCGCAAAAAAGCAGCAGAAAGATCTAATTTAAAACAAACTAACTTTTTGTTAAATTTCGATTTCATGTCTACGGTATGAAAGGAAAAAACTAGCCACAGCACTCCATATACTATTACCTCTATTATGTCTTTTCAACGACAGCAAATTTATTATTCTTTTATGTCGGTAACCACTTTTCGAATTTATTATCGTAATTTATTATTATTGCATTGAAAGATCAGAAATTTTGAAACATGCATTTAACTTTGTATCGCTGTCACTGGATTAAAACGACGTGCTCCAGTTTGCGTGTTGAATCCTTGCCTCATGGCTTCGACTGAAGTAAAAAATTTCTTTCTTGGTACACAATTTGTCGATGAAATGAATGACGGCTTCTTGGGGGATAGGGGTGAAATGCGCCTGTTATCAATGAATATTTGCTCGTGGTAAATAGTTCTTTTCTTTTCCACAATTACTTACACTTGCAAAACCTATCTTTTTCAGATTTGCTCGAATGGTCGAGAACTTCCGCCTCTCTTGTTGTGCCTATTCTGTTGCTACGTATGTACTTGGAATTGGAGACAGACATAATGATAATATTATGATGCACAATTTCGGAGAGGTAATATTTATACGAATGCTAATCTTTTGCAGTTTTTTTTAATTAGTTTACATACAAGTATATTGTGCCTAGATTAGATACCTACTAAATTAGACTCGTTTCAAAACCTGTTTTCCATTTTACCGCCAAAGTATCCCAATCTTCAAAGTTTGGGAAAAATTTTAGCCTACTGAAAAGTACATAAGAAAACATGATAAAATGACCAAAGACCTAATCGAAATCGATAACCAGTTGCCGATCAAAAGCAGAGAGACCCTTTTTATTTTACACGAGCAAATTTTTCTAGAATCGAACTCTGAACCAACACGATCACGCATTTCATTATCGTTGCTTACATATGATGCGCCTAATACTCTTCATTTCTTAGATATTTCACATTGACTTTGGACACTTCCTTGGAAACTATAAACGGAAGTTTGGCATTCTGCGAGAAAGAGTTCCATTTGTACTAACTTCTGATTTTATACATATTATTCGCAATGGTCCAAAAGGTCGAGACAATGTAGCGGTTGACAGGTAAACTGTTGTTTTTTTCGAATATGTTTATTTCATCGGGAATATTTCAGAGATTTTAAGGAAAGATTGGGGTTTAGGGTTACTCTGAGATCGCCATATCGATTTTGTACAATGTGACACCGTACAATTCTCGGATAAAAAGGCAAGTATTTGATCGGCGATCTCAAGTAGTTGATCTATACCCCTTGGTACTGCTTGTCCCTTGCCTTTCATTGGAAAAGACGTTGATACACCTAGACCATAATGATGAAATCTTCTTTAACTGAAGGATAACAGGATAAGTAATCCTTTGGGTCTCAGTGATAATATCCTTGTCTAGCCTTCAACAGATGGCTTGCGTTCTGGTACCCAGTTCATCACTGTTTCACTTTCCTTGACGTTCATGGTACTAAGGCACATTGAAACTTAATAGATTGCATATTTTGGCTTATTTTTATGAACATTGACTGCTGTTTTGTTAGAAAATTTCTTTCTATATTCACGTTGGCTTCTATTTCATTTTAATTCATATATTTCTTCTTGTTCAGCTTCCAAAAGTTGTGCCAGTGTGCTTTCCAAGAGCTAAGACACAAAGGCAATCTGTTTATGACTCTGTTTTCGATGATGCTCTACACAGGAATTCCAGAGCTGCAAAAGCCAGAAGATCTAGAATATCTCCGCAACAGCCTCGCGTTGACAAAGGATGATGCTGAGGCGGAAAAGCATTTTGAGGATATATTTAAAATAGCGTTTGACGGAAGCTTGATGACATCGCTCAACTTTTTCGTACATAATTTAAAGCATTACTGGATCGGATAAGTTAATAAAAAGATGACTGCGATGAGATGTATTAAAAACATCATTAGTTGTCTGACTATTAATCAATCAATTAAAGAAAATGAAGTTGATTAGCCAGAACAGAAAACTTTAAGGGAATGATAACAAAAATACTCTAAAACATTACAACTATAATAATATATGTTTGTTGTAACTCTCCGTCAATGTCCTTATTCCTAGCTCACCTTGCATAAGCCAGATCTTGCTCATATGTTATATTTATGAAGTGTATTCTCCTTTGAATACAGCGTCCCTTTGCTCTAAGGGCTGCCCGGTTAGATGGACTTTCCAAGCCAGAAATTTTGATATTAATTATAGCTCAAGGATCTCATTCGACTTGGATTTGGCCAAAAATATAATTGTTTATTCTTTATAAGTGTTGTAATAATGCAGAGGAGGTAGCCTCGCAAACTAGAGGTAGTTCTCCCATCAAGACTATTTTACGTTTTAAAGAATTGGTTGATACAAGTCACCTTGGCTAAGGTAGCTGATCCGCCTATCTGTCTGCCTACCTGTCTGTCGCTCTGCCAGTATACTGAATTTTTTCTAAAAATAAAATTCGCATCAGTGTGTAAAATGATATAAAAGAAGATAAGAAATTTCTCTATTGATTTCCGTTCTTTATCAGTTGGTCTTCAAGAAATTGCACATGCTCAATGGCTGAAAGATTGCTGACCCAGCTTTTGCTTTTTAGCACAAACTGTTGTTGCTGCTCTCCATTTTTGGCACGCAGTAAATAGCTTGGGTGTTGCTATGTAGTATACTACTGCGTTTGAATGGCTAAGTTGCACGATGACACACGAAGGTTGCAAAATTAATTTGCTAAGTATTGATCATTTTATTTGGCAGATTTTGGTCCCAGGATTAATAGCCTTTTTAATGGCAATCCAAAGCAATATATTTCAGAAAATGCGCTGTTAGCTATTAGGAGAGCATCCACTCATTTTTATGATATCAAGACATTTTAGTTTTACAACGAAAGGATCTCATTTTACTGTCAATGTTATGATAAAAATTGTTTACTGATATATTACTGCACTGTTAATACTAGATTGGTATCTTGATTAGAAGATTTATCGAGACCAGCTGATTTTTGTTGTTTCCCATTTCTGTTGTTTATTGCTTTTGGTATCTTCAATGCCTTCATTCTTGTTTTGCTGTATTTCACAGTACTGCAAAACTTTAGATGTTGCACCAACAATGCAGTTATTTTTAACCGATAACCTTATGTGTATGGGCGTATAAGGCAAAATAGGCCACTACATAAAGAATAGGAGCAAGTTATGATTTAATCAATTTTGATTACGTAGTAAGATTCATGTCGACGTATTTACCTTTCTCACCTCACTGAATGTAAGAATACCGCACCTTGTCGGTGAATGGACTTCAAGGTTTGGGGAGAACACAGAATGAAGGCTATCAGGTAGATTTAAATAGCACTTAACGATACTATTGCACCAGAGGACACATACTGCACACTGATAGCAGCAGCAGCGGTTGAAATGTAAAACCTGTATGAGAATATATTTTTAGTTTTATCGCTATTAAGAAATTTTAATCAATCTTCACTCGCGCCTTTTTAAGCTCCAGTGGAGATGAATCAAGTCAGTCCAATATAATTTAAAGCTACCATTACTTGTTCTGCTTTTTTTTAAAGGATTTGCAAGGGAACTTTTATAATTCCTCAGTTTATTTATTGCGCTTACCTGAAGTTGAAAAATGAGAAAGTGTACCACAAAAAGACGAATACTTTACTAACTAGTTCAATGAGAATTCGAAGGAAACCTACTTTGTAAAAAATGGTGAATACTGAAAAGACCTTGAATGAATAGCTTCTTTGTACCAGACTCTAATTGTATTGCTAGCCGTACACTGCTCACTTTATGAATCATCTGATGTGTAACTAATGTTGAGCTGAAATAAGTTGCCAGATGCAAGTAAATAAGCCAGCAGAACAATGACACGGGAATGAAGTAAAATAAAGGAAATTTATGCTAAAAAGAATAGATAGAATGATATCTTAAGATATTGAAAGAAATGAAAAGCAAAAATTAAAAACAAGTAAACTGAGACGACAGTTTATGTAGGGAAAAAGAGAAGAGAACGAGAAAAAAAATTGAGAAAGAAGGAAAGAACAAGAAAGAAAGAATGACAGACAGAATGGAGTTATAATCTCTATTGATTTTGATTAATTTATTCTTGTCCTTTTTGTGCAGATTTTTATATTTTGCTGCTTTATTTGATGTTCTATCATTTTTCCACTTCAAACCACATTTTGTTGAACGATTTGGGAAATAAATTCTCTTGCCTCCTTTTAAAACGAAGCTGCCTCTTTTTGACTTCCTGCGAAAGTGAAGCACCAGTGATAACCAGTGCGAACGGACATTAAGCTTTGCGACATAAATTTCGTCTATCTTGATTACTTTCGACGAAAAATTACGACAGGTTTGTACCGATAAATTAACTCTCTTATTTTCTTCAGAAATGAATGAATCACTGAACGAATAAATTAATAAAATATCACGGTAAGAACCAACCACTAACTTACCTAGGCGGCCTAAGGCCTGTTTAAAATATTTTTTGATTTTCTGCTGTCGTGCGAAATCATTACCATGTACCATTCCATGATTAACATTCTCTTGCATAGAGCACATATTGAACACCTGAAGTAGCATAGGCTACATAGTTACACATCAAATCCTTTGGTTTTAGTTTTCTGAACAACTGTTTTAATACTTGTCAAATTATTGATAGAGAGGTACCTAGCAGAAGATGTTTCTGTGTTAAGGATTTATTGCAGGCCCGGAGGAAACATTTCCCGATTGGGAGGGGGGGGCTTATCAAGCGCCTCTGGGGAAAATCTTTGGTGCCCTTTCAAACCACTGTTACTCTTCAAAGGCAAGTTGAGAACATGTCCAGAAGGTACTGCGGAAACTAATTACGTGAAATTAGGTATTATGTGATATTCAAATCTCTGAAAATTATTGGGGGGCTGCAGCCCCCTTAGCCCCCCCTGCTTTCTACGGGCCTGTATTGTAAAGATTTACAATTAAATTTGTCATTGAAATCGCTAGAGACTGAAACGCTGGATATTGATAGTCATAAAAAGATGAATGAAAATGTAAGGCTAGAGGGAATCAAAGAAACAGAATAAGTGTAATGGTGTATTTTATGTTGAACTCATTGCCCCCCCTAAGTGGTTTGGAACTTACATACAGATAGCTGTTGAAGCAAATGTTGCATGGGGTACTTAGATACAGGAACTATCCTTGTTTCCATAAACTTGCAGTGGATGTTTTCTGATTAAGTTTGCAAATCTTGACATCGTTGCCCCATGATATTCTTTGGCGTCTGCAAGGGGCTATGAGTTAATTGATTTGACCAATTATGATCCACTCCCCTTGCTTTGTTGAGAAAAAAATCCTTTATTTTTACAACTCAGAAGATTTGAAAACCTAAGTGTTGAACCATTAAGAAGGCATTGTAGCCAACCAAAATTCTGAGGTCAATTCGCTGTAACCATTATTTGGAAAAATCTATCTGAGCTTTCAAGTCTAGGATCTGCTGATTAAATGATTAAGTGATTAAGTGTTTTGTCCAACATATTTTTGAATTTTAGGGAACAGAGAGCGAAATGGGATTTCTCAATGAGCACTTCCTTGATCAATATGTTAAGAAGCCAAATAGAGTTAGGGTATTCCAAGAATTTTTCCAGGTAAATACTGCATTACATAATTTTTTTTATTGTGTGAAAAAACTGAGAAAAAGACTAGTTAGGAACAACACTAAGATTTTAGTCCAAGCCTATCAAAATGTTTGAACTTAACTCAATGGTTTTGTGATACAAAAAAAAAAATGAAAAAATATGACAATACATGCATAATACCAAACAGATATGCTCTGTTTGCAGCTATATACATGTGAAAAGTCAAACAGTCTTTAAATTCGGAATTAATAATCCTTGAAAAATATTAATAAAATGTTTTGCTTTTACCCTGTTTGATCATAATTATTCTGTTTTTTGCTTCCATGTTTTTTTGTTTCCATTGATAGAAAGGAAACAAGCCAGTTTTTTTGAAGACAAAGTCAGATGTTACCATATACAAAACTCTGATGGGAACAACAGTAGTTGGACTTGGACTTGCCTTTTATTTCATGGGAAAGATGGCCTCTGGTAACATGAAGAAGACTTCTTGAAACTATATTTCTTTGCCTATTTAAATTTGGTAATGTGAAATGGTATTTTGTTTGCTAGGATCATTAATTTACCAGAAACTCCAATTAGAATGATTGTTAGTTACCTCAATATCTGTATATTCAAAGACAGTCTGTGCATTCTCAATTAAAATGAAAGTGTGATGCTGTTTGATTAATCTTGATTGTCTGTTATCTGATAACATAATGGCAAGGATCACTTTGGGCTTGTCTGAAAAACCTATCTCAGAAATGTTTCAAAACAACAAGATTACCTTTGTTTTCCTATAAAGAATACAATGTACATCTTTTATGCACAAAAGAATCAAGCATTTCATTTTTATATGGATCACCTTCTAGCCTGTATCAGCACACAGTATGCTTTAATGTAACACATTTCACATTTCCACTCTCAGAATGCTGATATTGAATTTGATTGGTCCATTTAATAATGGTGACCATAACCTTTGATTGATTCTTCTATAAGTGTGACCACAGTAGAAGAACTAGGTGATATCAAAGTTTAGATATAGTAACCAACTTAACAGATAACAAACTGATGAACTTCTAGTGTGATGCTAAAGCAGCCCCATCAAATGTATCCCATATATAAAATATCACCGCTTCATTTTCATTTCATTGCCTTTGATAAATGTAACTCACTCATTTAAACGTCCAACATCATTCACTATTTAAAAAATCTGACCTTGAGGAATTTGAAATGTTTCATGGGTCACACTAGGCACAAACACACACTAAATCATGTTTTGGGGCATTAAACTACTTAGTTTGACTTGGCGTGACTTAAGGTGAGCTAGAACAGTTTTTGAAGCCCCTTCTGTGGCACCAAATGGGGTGAATAGAAAATGATTCCAGCAAAGTTTTAAAATAAATCATCTTCCAGATAACAGGAGATATTCCAGAAAAACTTGCTCTTACGACATGGCATGGCGTGAGTAGCGATATAATCAAATGGAGCTAAACTCAGAAAAGTTGTTAGAGAAACTTCACATTAAAACCAGATATTTGCCAGAATTGTGTTCGAAAATTGGTCTTTGTCATTTAGACAATAGGGGAATTACCAACCCAAGCCCTACTGACCAATAGTATGATTGCATTCTTAAAAACATGAATCGACCAATCAACGATGATCTTGTAAAACTTCTGCAATGCTGTTTAGATTGGATTCTGTGGCTTGATGCTTTGATGATTTGATGCTTGCAACTGTCAAAATACTTCAATAAACAGTTTTTTCTCATATACTGTATTGCTCAAGTGCCATATTGAGATTACTGAATTCCGCGCAGGTTTAAACCAGTGACACCTGAACGTTTCGGATCAGTGACGTCGCCAGAGTTCCACTGTGTGTTATGCAATTCATCCAGAAATCCAGAGTCAAGCGTATGAAAAGAGAGGGGAAACTTCTTGCTACCTAACCAACTAAAGCTGGCAAGCAAACAAGCAAGCAAGCAATTTTTATTTGTCAACCCAGGCTGAGTTTCTGGCACTTATCAAGCGTACCCATTCACCGACAACGAAAGGATGGAAGCTACCAACAGCCGATAGTAATTGGTGGTACCCATTTGGTACAGAGTGCGAAGTAATAACAATCGAAAAATGACAGAGTGAAATGATAAAGAAAAAATGTCGAGTATTTTAATGCCAAATGAACACTTCTTTCACAAACAAGAATTAACTAGTGAGCACAGCAACCAGGGATGGCGCCAGAGGGAGGCAGGGGATCGTTAGCCTCCCGTCGGGGAAAATGTTTGTGTCTTTGGGGAAATTTTTAACGCTAAATTGTACTCTAGTGCTCAGAGAGATGTTCTCTTGTCTGTT
This sequence comes from Catostylus mosaicus, assembly GCA_964019065.1. Lineage (NCBI taxonomy): Eukaryota > Metazoa > Cnidaria > Scyphozoa > Rhizostomeae > Catostylidae > Catostylus > Catostylus mosaicus. Next base: position 10,903,857 of record OZ025184.1, on the reverse strand, counting down.
ATGTAGCCCCCCTGTCGGGGAACCTAACCCTCCCGTCGGGAAAATCCTGGTGCTACCCCTGACAGCAACACAAGTTATTCAGCCAAATCATTGGCGGTTGAAGGGGCATGGCCCCCATGCGACCCGCTTTTCATAGCCAAGAAGGGGCCCCGCACCTAAGAAATCTGCAAAAAACTTATCAAGTCACTTTTACTAGGAAACTACAATGCAAAATTTTGAGGCTTAACAAGCTTAGCGAAAAAGAACTTGAAGAATAATCTTGGTTAGCAAAAATGTTCGAACAAGGGCCCTGCAAGTAATTTCGGCCCCGGGCCCCGGGCCCCGCAGTCCCTTAAACCGCCACTGAGCCGAATAAAAGTGCTGGCATAGATGAAATTGCAGTTTTATAACTGCATGTTCTACATATGCTTGCAGGTCTACAAAAGAAAAACAGGAGAGAAAGGAACGCCTTGCACCAACATCAGATCAACAATCGTAGCTTCAGTTCATAGGACAACCTCAGCTGTCATTACCTAACCCAATGAAATAAGCAAAGAAAGTTAATCTATTATAATTATTGAATACCATCAAACGTTAAACATTAGCCAATAGAACAATCTATCAAAACAGGTAGATTGTATGTAGTTGATCGTGAAAATGCGTAACGAAACATATCAGAGCAATAAGTCAAAAAGTAAGAGAAATCAGTCCAAGAATACTCAGAGCCGACAAATCGTAGAAATCTACTGTGAAATCCTGACAGAACAGAGCACCGTCATAAAGCACTTCTTTTGAGAAATCAAAACGATATCCAGGTACAACTTCTTTTGCCTGCGCAGCGCCACATACTCTTTTTTCATGGACCAAGCTTTGATGTTCATCTTCATTTTAGGTCAGTTGACTATGGTTTCCTGGTTCATAGATGCTTAAAATCTCCCTCTCCCCTACCTCCATGGAATCATTGATTTGACATTTAGTAATATACCATTAAGGAAGGGCGAGTGCAAATGCAAGGGGGGATTTTCACCAATTTGGTGCGTACAAGGTAATTAAATGCCCCCATGAGGTATTTAAAAATTGCGACACAAGACGTTAAAAATAACAGAGTTTTCGACAGCATGACAAATTGAAAATTTGGTCAAAACGGTTACATGAAGATCAACGCGACAAAAAGACTTAAGGATTACGCGGCAAATATACTTGTGGATACCGTGCACAATATAAATCAATCAACCAACGATCTATACGTGATCCCTAGTGAGCTAGCGAGCTTGCGCAGTTTCAGAATATTTTTGGCGCGATCTCTCCAGTTAAGTACAGTTATGATGTAGCTAAATTAACAATCAAATTGCGAACAGGATACGTCTTTCAACCTCGTGGTGGAATAGAAGGAATCTGTCCAGAAGTGAAGACGACACATCGCCCCTGATAACTTGAATTGAGTCAATTATTATCACTGGAATCTACCATGGGCGACAGTAATGTAAGTTTTATTTACTTGACACATTGAATTTTTTGGGGATGTATGCATCGAACGTTCACGGCAAGGGTCCATTAACACGAAGTGGACATCCTGTATCCTCCTAACTGGCCTAAATGGTGGTCGATCAAAATAGGGCACGAAATTTAGTTTAGAACTACATGAATTAGTCAGAGTGACCGTAATAGATTGTTTTGATTAAGCTGGATGCTCTTTGTTTCCAAATAAAGCTGTATTGTCGTCGTTCTTGATTTCCATGTCATATAACATGTCGATCTTCGTGAGAACTGACGTGAGAAGTTTGCTCAGCTAAACGCTTACTTTTCACCTGAAATTCATTTTGCTCATTTTGTTCCATTGTTCTAATTTGTGTCTGAGGAAACTTTTTAATGAATTTTTTGACTCTATTGATAGTAAGTTAAGATTGTTTAAATTGTATCTTTATTTGGACCTTGCCTATTGTCTTACCTATAAATGATATAGAATTGTCGTAGGTAGGTAGTTGTCCAACCTTGTGATAAGAGAAATTTAAATTATTCCACATTTAAGTGGAAATAGAAACGATTTTGAAATACCACCTTTATATGTTACATCCAGCTGAATAGTGGTCCCTGTTTTAAATTTGGTCAAAAAAGTCCCTGCTGTCGGAAATCAATCATCATCTTTATCAAACTTATCAGGGAATGTAGCAATGTTTAACAAAGGGCCCTGGCTGCCTGAATAACATAAAGTCAGATTGAATGACTTACCTTGTTTTTCCAGTTCATTCATTCCATTTCAAATTCCACTGCATCCATACTTAGTACACTGAACAATTTCCAACAACTACAAATTGAAAATAATAGCATATAGAGTCATAATAAATGACAAGAAGGGTAGAAATATGACTATACATGCTCACAGAAGCTATATAAGTGGAGATCACCCCTTAAATTTGTTCTAATGACAGCCAGTTGTGTTTTTTGCAGTACTGTATGAGTAAAATAGAATTCAACTGAACTGTACCCTATATATACATTTTTAATGGCTCTTTGGCACTTTTAACATGATTTGCTTATTGCTCTGTTTCTCTGATCCCAGGAAGTAAAACCAGATGCCGAACACATCAATTTAAAAGTTATGGGTGCAGTAAGTTACACTATTTTTATTTTGCATAACATTCTTCATTTCAATTTTCATTTTTGACCATTTTACAATAATACCATGATCTGAATGTAACTCGTAAATGATTCTGAGCATGACAGAGACAAATTTTTCTTCAAAAACTGATGGGGTAGTTAATTCCTCTAAGTTTTATGGGAATTTTATGGAAATTCTAACTGGTATCAAAATTTCATTATTGTTATCAAAACTAGAAGATTGAAATTTGTTGCATTTGCAATAGATATGTTTATATATTTATAGCATCTGGATAGAGTGCCAGGCTCGTGCAGGTTCATATATATCAACAAAAATGACAAAATGCATTTGTGCTTTTAATAATTTGATGTTGTTTATTGGGCAAAGCCATTTGTATGATTAAGTATGATAAAGGATACAATGTAAGCAGATCATTTGGCCTCACTTTTTATACTCTTGTTGGATCATAGTCCTGTCTGTTGTACTTGTTGTCCAGCAATGGTTGTTCATATGCTGCCAATGTCTCTGTCTGGTACAAAGTAGATTGCTTAATATGTTCTGGAGATTCTGAAAGTATGCAAACTATGGAAGAGCACATTTTTGGGGAAATCACTGAAAGTTTAGCATGGTGTTCCTCTGTCCTTGGTATTCCTTGCAACAAAAATCTTTAGTTGTTGATCCCAGTCAGTTTGTTCTCAAATATAAAATAGATGTCGCTTAGATTATACATTCATATATATCTATGTATATTAGCACCTGTGTGGCCCAGTAGATTGGCAATGTGACTCTGAATGTGGTGAGCATGACTATATATATGTATATTGTATTCATGTATACTATATAGATACTTATTAAATCAATTAGGCAATGGCTGACATGGAGTATAAATACTAACTATAAGGGTGCTACCCAATTGTAAATGTTTAGTTTCGACCGTGGGGATAGAACCCATGGTCAACATATTCTGAGTCAAATGACCAATCCACTGTGCCACACAGGCACGATATGTTTATATGTCTAATTTAATTGAAATTAGGCAACCTATATATCTTATTAATATATTATTATTAATATTTCATTTTAGGATAACTCAGAAGTTCACTTCAAAATAAAAAGAACAACTCAGTTGAAAAAGTTAAAAATGGCATACTGTGATCGTCAGGTATGGTATTTATAGGTGTATTTTCAGGAGTTCTCTTGTTTTTTTCTGAAATACTGTTAAAGAGACCCTTAGAATGCTGTGGCCCCATTGACACCCCTTTATGACCAGCCCTGCTATGATAAATTTAATAGACAGGCAGTCAAGTTACCTTTCTTACTGGTTGGTGTAGGATTTGTCTTAATTTTAGTATATATATACATTTTCTTCTTTGAAGGAAGCTGCTCTAGAAGGGAAAAAACTGAATGATAAATTTTTATTCACACTGAAAAGAAGATTCTAAGACAAAAATGACTCAATGTATTTATTTTGTTAGTTTGATTTTTTTAGGAAGCATGTATGCCACCATATCTCTTTTTATTGCTTCATTAAAGAGGCTGTGTCTTTTGAAATGCCTCACACCAGACTAAACATTTCTTTATACATAAAATGGACAGAATATCTGCCTAAAATCTCAAACAAAGGTTTTTGGGGCATAAATCACTTTGTCTTAGGCACTTGGGACTGTTAACAATTGCTTTTTATTTTAGTGTATTTTATACTAGAACTGGGTGATCAGAAATTGACAAGGATACAATTGAAAATCAATCTTCTCTATGCTTGGGACAAAATTAATTTAACGTTTGTGCAACAGGGTTAACTAGCCAAAAGAAAAGATTTATAAACAAACAGAGAGAAGAATAAGATTGCATGCAACTTTTTTGAATCAATGTTGGGGCTCTGGAGCTGCTTTTTCACCAACTGTTATCAAGCTGTTAAGTTAAGAATTTAACAAGAAATTGCTTTAGCAGTGGTTTGAATTAAATTGGCTTGAAGAAAACTTTATGTGATAAAGCAAAAAACATTTAAATTCCATTGGAAGTGATTATCAGCCATTTGAGTTGAGTGGTTTTTTCCCTAATCGACTTTCTTGATTCCTTCATAATCTGTTTGTTTCTAAGATATCAATGAATTTGTGAAATTGACTTTGTTCATTAGCTGATTATCATTTAAAGAAGTTATTGGTCAATGCCTCATTTTATTTCTGAACAATTGAACATCTACTGTTAGAAAGGTTCCCATAATAGATTGAATAGAATGACTTTCACAGGTGTTTAGAAGCAAGTGTTTTGTGTTTTGATTTAAAAAAGATGTATGTGAAAATAACATATGCCAGGTGCTTGAAAAAAACAGCTGTAAAAAGGAAGGAGGCTACATTCACATTTGTGCCACCAAAACTTGAGAAGAATTGAAAAAGTTATTCTATATATACTATCCAAAAGAATTTATACTGAGCATTGATGATGATTTTGCATCAGCAAATGATTTTTGTGTGTACCTATTAGATTTCAACTGACAAATTTCACAATTCAGAGTTTTATAAAAAGATGATGAGCTTTTTGGAGCCAACAAAGAGCACCAGTTTGATGGTTTCATGTCATCTGACCCCATCAAGTTCACAATAAACAACTGAAATGGCTGACTCAGTTAAATATGATGATGCTTTTAGGTGTGAAAAATCGTTTGTCTCATAAGGTTTTTGGCCTATGTAGTTTGTAGCTAATAGTATGATTCATATGGTTACGATGATGAACCTGCAAATAAGGATAATGTCACAGTTGTTTTGGCATTCCCTAATTCTTTGGCCTTAGTAACTTTAGAAAGTAGTGTGGCTGATTCATTGCTAAAAGGCCTAACTTGTGGCCTCAAGTAATATAAAATTGATGCTTTAGTTATCAGAATAATCCTTAGTCCCTAACAAATAGAATTAGATTAACAGGATTGAATGTATTTGCCATTCTTAGCAGATTATGCCTGGCTGTGCTTTGTGAATGGTTAGGTTCTTTGTTTGTTATTATCAGTTCCTGGGTAAAGAATTTTTTTAATTATACCGATATTTTGTTGGCTCCTGTAAGCAATACAAAGCAGTCTTAGGTCAACACAGAAAACTTGCCATGCAAGTTTTTGCCAAGACGTTTTCGCGCTGCACTTTTATTAAAAACAGTTTTTGAATTTCAATCAAATCTATGTATTATGCCCACAGAGTTGGGTTGTTTTTTCTGATTTCGAACTTAAACTTATCAAGATTCTTGAACAAGTTGAGGAAGAAATTTGCTCATTTAGCCAAAAAACGCACGTTTTCCCCCTATAGTTGATTCATTTTTTATTCAAATGATCAGTCACTTTTTTACAGTCTCTCATAATCAGAAAATTTTAATTTTTTTATTTGTTTTTAAGCTATTATAGAATTTTATCATTTGCTCAAAGCTTACATTTAATAAAGGCTTAATCGTCGCAACTTGATTATGGTATCTTAACTTGATTAATTATAGCATCTCTGTTTTATCATTCATTGCTTTTTCCCTATTGCTAATTCATTTCATAATTTGTTTTTCCTGCCAACTCATACCAATTTTTCATTCACATACTCCTACACAAACAACCTCTTACGACAAAATCTTTCTTTCGGCCAACATTTTTCTCAGTATTTTTCACGCCTCCTCAACGCCACCCAACTCTTCTTATCCCACGTAATCTTTGAGGTAATCAAAACATAATCATTAGATATTTATACCAGTAAAATTTTGTGATAAGATAGAGAGACTTTTCGAGAATGAGTATAGAGAAAAAAGAGAAAATGCAACAATTGAGGCATGTGAGAAGTGTTATGGCTTCTGATTCTGCCTCTACCGAATACTAAACCACTACATTTAATTTGACTTTTTTTCTTGCTCAACACTATTGGTTTTTCTGTAGCAGCGAAAGCCAAATTAATAACTGCAAATATATTATTTATTTTCAACTGGCCTATTTTGTACTTGAACTCTTTGTTCACGAAGCTTAGAACATTGCCTAGCAGGTTATCCTTGGAAAATGACGACGTCAGTATAAACGTTGGGCATGTTTGAGTGCCTTCCACTGAAGGGCCTGCTTAACCATCATTTACTATACTGGCACATAAGAAACTCAATAAACTTATTACTTGGCAAAAACTTTGACTATATTCCTTTTTTCTAATAGGGAATTCCACACAATTCAGTACGGTTTCTCTTTGATGGGCAAAGAATCACTGATGAAATGACGCCCAAACAGGTAAAGTTAATATTCAGATAAGTCCTTGACACTTTCAGCGTTCGTTGTTTATTTATTTCAATTTATATCATGCCGATGCTTTCAATATTTGGAAATGTTGGGACAATTTCCTTTCCTCGCTATGATACTTGCATGATGTATCATGGAATTAAATTGATTTTGGTGTTTTTAATAGTTGGTTTTTGATTTCGTAATAGCTCTCTTGTACTGCAGAATATAAAATTTGCAAAAATGGTGGAACATAATTTAGCATACTGAGACGTACTTTTTCGTCTATGAATGCACAAGATCACCCCCAGATAGGTCGTGCCAAAAAATGTCAACATATGTTCTTTTATTCGATGAAATTTGTTCATGAAAGGGACAAGCTGTGTTGACATTTGAAATGTTATGATTTATCTAATATATTCAATATTTTGTACATAGTTGGAGATGGAAGATGAGGATGTGATAGAAGTTTATCAAGAACAAACTGGAGGAAACTGAAAACTAATCTGATATGTCAGAGATTACTAAAATAAAAGCAGCATCAAACTATCATTCGGTTGCGAAGAACTGATATTTATGTATCTGTTAAGCAATTCTTTAATGCACAGATATGCAGAAAATATGGTGTAGCATTTTATCTTAATGTTAGTAGAAGTTATTTTTTATGGTCGAAGTAAGCCGACAGCTTTAAGAAAATCAATATTGAACTGAGGCGTTTCTTTCTGAATACGTTTCGAATTAGGATCTAGGAAGTAGACTGATGTTTCGAGAAAACCGTCCATGTGATTAAATGTTAACACAAAACACTCCGTGTTCTACTTTGCCATATTTGTGTAATTCGAGATGGTTTATGTCACGTGATTTTCGAGCATAAACATCTAATGTGAAATCTTTTTTGAAGCAAGCATAGTGAAATCTCTGCTTAGTGTGAGGGTTTCGTTGATATATTTAATCCAAGCAAATACTTGAAGATAACCATTAACTGGATTTCTCTTTTTTTCAGAGTCGGCACATTAAACCATTAGTTTTTAGCTGGGCCTTTCCGTATGCTTTTTGTGCTTTTTCCCGATATTCTAAATAGTATTACATATATTCTAGAATCTAGAAGTGATGTGGGGTATTGCATCAGGTTAAAGATATGTTTCAAGTCAAATTAGGGAATTACCATTTGATTTAGGTTTCATTTTAAACTTTTCTTTGTGTAGCGTAAAATTCAACCAATGATTACGAAAAGGTATACCTTTCAGTGTGTGCGTGTTTCCTCCATCTATCGAGACATTTAATCGTCTCTTTCAAATTTTTAAAGTAACCACCACCAAAGATCAAATGCTCCTTGAGCCAAAAGTACTCATATTTTAAAAAACTTTAGGATATTGGTGCACTGTTCTATATAGGATGCTGCTTTTATTCTCGCAATTTTTTGAAAACACTATGTTTTTAAAGCATGATGTTGCTTTATTCCAGTCTTCAAGCTTTCTCTTGTTGGCTATTATATTTCTTGTGCAGTTTGTCAAAGTACAACGTAATTAGTTCTACTAGTTTGTCAATGCACTGTGCAGTAGTATTTGAAAGGACTTATTGCACATTTCATCTCTCTTTACTTTGCATGAAAGAGGTCGGTATTTCTTCTCTATAGTTTTGTTTCTTCGTCATGTACATTTAAGCTAAATTCGCCTTATTTCTCATGAACCGATTAAATAGTTTATGATGCTGTATTATGTACTTCTTAGAATATTGTGTCATGTTAAGCAACGTTGTACTATTATAATTTACTTTTATCTTGTATTTTTGTCTATTTATTGAGCAGTCTCTTGAGAAAGTCACAGCAACTGCTTGTAATCCTACGCGAGACAAAACCATACCCACTAGTTTATTTATAAAACTCCTTGCTTGAAATGTCTACTCTTAATTCTGGCTCTATTGTTACCAATGTCAGTTACCAAAATTCACTATTGCGAAGAGTAAAATCGTCATAAAAATATTGCTGCTTATCTGCAATACATATATATTTAATAATTAATGAAAATTACTGTCAACCGGTCTGCTAAAAATAGTGCCCGATGCCAAAGAAGCAGAGCTATACTAAACTTAATAACAGAACACGACGGTTTAAGTTGTACCTTAAAGTTTCACGCTTGATGCGATCTTCAGACAACCCTGTCTGTTCTGTTATTAAGTTTGTTTAATAATTATAATGATAAATGAAATATCTATATTGATAAAGAAATCCATTGGGAGACTTTATATCAAGAAAGATTGTGAAAGTAGGATTCTCTTAGTCTTAGAAGAATGATTAATTAAGAATTGACTTATTTTAAAACGAGCAGCTCACCAAAAAAGGGGAGTTTTAGGAGTGAATAATGTATCGCCCTCTAAAGAATCTTCATCAACGTACAAATATAAAATTCCCAACAAATGGAAATACTGCTCACTTTGGCTTTCTGTACAATGTAACAGCCAATGACCATTGCCTGGTTGACAGCATGTCACTGATTTCCTGATTGGACAACCCAAAACATTCAATGGAAGCTTTTCAAATAAACTCAGTTTTGAAACAAAGCAGTTACTTCTTAATTCAACCCATGTCTCTTCTTTCTTAAAACAAGGCTGCAATACTAAAAGGGGTAAGACAGGATAAAAAGATCTGGAGAGAGTCAAAAAGGGACAAATAGCTTTACTGGTCTGCAAACGTCTAGGTGTTTAATAATAATAATAATAATGATACATATTTATACAGGATAAACCCTTTTCAGCACAAATTAAGTACTGCTATCAACAAGGGTCCTATTTAAAGAAGCTTTTCACAACGTAAAATTTTAAAAACTTAGATAGTACACGAATTTTCAAACAAAATTTAGCGTATCTATTTAGCGGATGCTTGGGAGATATAAAGTTTAGCAGGGTCTGGAGGCATCAAGAGAAGTCTAGAAATGTCAGGCCTGGTAGGATCGAGAAGGTCCAGAAAGGTCTAGAGACATCTGAAGCATCCCAGGCGACGGCAAAATAAAGGGAATTAGAAGGGTCTCAGGAGGTCCGGAATGGTCGTGGGGAATCTCAAGCAATGTAGAAAGGTCTGCAGTGGACGAAAAGGCTTTTGTTAGGCATAGCGAATTCAAGAGAGCTAGTAAAGGTGTAGAAAAGTCTAGGAAAGCCTGTCGAGGTTATAGAGTCAAGAGCAAGGTTTAAAAATAAAAGGGGAAAACGGCGGTGACTTGGAGTGCTTAGGCGTATGTCTACGAATCCATTAACCGAGAGGCTCGGGGCTCGTAACAAATGTCGGAAACTTTCAGTACAAGGTGTTCGTTCATTTCAGCTGATCTACCCTTTTGGGTCGGAAATGGGCACTTAAGTGAATTCCTGGGGATCGCACTAACGCCTGTACCCACAGCAGCCTGATAGCTGCCAGATCCTAATGATCCTTGGTTTTCAAAAACATGAATAAACAAACAAGCAAACGAGAAAGATCTAAAGTGGCTTTTGGGACCTGGAGGATTGAGGTCCAGAAAGCTTTATTCTATTTTCGCTTTTCATGTTTGTTATTATTTAATGCTTTCATCATACTTTCTCTTGTTCGACGAAGAATGTCAGTGCGGGCAATATTAGATTGCTTTTAAAGTTACTTCTGTTTTTATTTACTTCTATTCACCTGCTATTCGTTATTTTTTGTTGATATCATTCATGAGCCTCTTCACAGAATATCAAATAGCCTCTTATTGAGAAATCAACACATTGTCTCAAGATGGCGGACAAGGAGAGTGATTGGCCTCCAAAGGCTCGAGGATACAGGCCACGGTGTTTCTTCGACCTGCAAATCAATGGAGTGCCAGGTAATTTTTCGAGTTTATGTTTTTAGAAATTCGTTATTTTTGTGCATTTCATGCACGTACTGCGATGATCACTGTGGTTCCCAGTCCAGTTTGGAATTTGCCCGCCGATCTTTGGCGTGCGCCGGGAGAGTACTGCACTACCATTTTAGTTTAGCGTAAATTCATTATGTGCGCTGATTTGTACGCCAAAAGTCAAGGCTACACGCCGGACATGTCTGGCACAAACACTTTTCCATACATGCAATGCAGTGGCGGCCTATAGAGGCAAAACGATACCAGGAGGTGGATTTGATGTATAGGTAGTTCCTTAAGCATAAGTTGCGATGCCTTATCAATTCAACATTAAAAACATTTTTATAGTTTGCAGTTTCCCTTGAATACTTTTTTTCAGGTTTGGTGGCTCTACTGTCTTCAATATGCAACTATATGATTTCCTTATCCAATATGGGATTATTTGTTTGGCTTCCCAACCAGCCAGTCTGCAGAGCCTGGCAACTGCAGGCACAAAATAATTTGCAGCAGATCGAAGTGCACCCCAAAAATAAAGTCTTGTACGCACACATGGTATAGTGTAACATATCAATATAAGTTAACAAGCATTTTCATACTGCCTGTGATCTTCCTTCTAAAAGTCAACACCATCAACATTAGGAATCATGAGAAAAGCTGCGTGGTGCACCCAAGAGAATCAGGTGTGCACACCGTGCATCCCTCAAATTTTTCCTTGCATGATGAGATCTTGCCGAGCTCTGCTATGCTCTGCTGACTGGCTTCCATGGATAAATAGATAAAATATAGCTATCGAGTACAACTGAATCATACTAAAGAAATTTTTGCCTCAACGGTAAAAGTACTAAAGACTATCTGTCCAAGGCATTTTATCAACATATGCTTATTGAGCACCTCATTAAATTTAACCCTCTCTCCTATTAGCATGCATGGTGGACTGTTGGAAACACTAAAACGTTAATCTCACGAGAGGCTGCTTTGTAGACAGCCTAAAATCCTAAAATATATATATGCATGTGTATTTTTTATTGGCTGAAGATGGCATGGACAAGTGGTTGAGGTGCAAGTTTACCTATCTTTGTGAGGTTTGAGGTGACAGTCAAAATTTGTCTTCACAAGCTGTCTAGCCAATCAGCTATCCATCCTATCAAGAATGGGAGTTTTTCCACCATTTCATGGAATCTTGAGGTCATAGTTGTCTTACCTGAACCCTAGCCTGGGTTAGCAAATAAATTATTTGGTTGCTTGCATTGCGGTGAATTCATTGTTATCTCAGAAGTGGGAAAAAAAGAGGAAAATAGACAGCTTAAACTGGGGTTTTTAATAATCAGCCTTTATCTTTTATGTCTTTACTGTTACCAGATATCATTATATCTTAATTAAATCCTAGCAGATATTATCCCAGGCCCTTTGAAAAGATATGTTCAAATGAGTGGCTCAAAATAGCTGAGGGCTAAATGAGGATCACTACTAAAAAGCAACCAGCATGCATTAACTCCAATCTACTCTGAACTGAATTAATCTCAATCGACCTTGATCCCATCCATATTGACTGTTCTGTAATAATTTGTTAGTACTGAAACGAGTTAAAGTATTAAAGAACCAATATTTTCCGTGCAGAGAAATATATTGGCTTGAATATGCCTTTGCTTCTGGATAATTTTTTGAATTGATTTTAAATGGATTGGTTTCATACAGGATGATTTGAAACATTTTTCAGGGGGTTAAAATTCTGATTTGCATTTGCCATCCAGAAGCCTTTTCTTATATTTATAAACATTTTTTAAGTAACTATTCAACAACAATAGCTAATGGTATACAATAAAGATGGCACAAATTTTACTTATTTTCCAAATACAAAAAGAATTTTGCTATTAGTGTCTCTTTTTAGCATAGAATAGGCATTTTTAAATTGTGAGAATGGCATAGCTAAACTGGAAAAAGAACTTGGTTGGTATAGAAAGGCTATTGCATGTCATCTCATATTCTTTTTTTGATGTATATACATAAACACCAAATTTATTTTTTTCTTTGACCTTTGTTAGTTTCATAGCTGATCATGAATTATTTCTCCAAATCATACTCTTACTGCTCTTAAAATATTATTTTGCGCTTAATTAATTTTGAGTGAACATCGGGTCTTTTTGTCAATAAATAAAGTTCTTGTCAAATTGTTCATCCTAGCTGGTAGAGTCATCATGGAACTCTTTGCAGACATCTGCCCAAAAACAGCTGAAAATTTCAGGTCATTATGCACAGGTAATTATCTCACATTTAATTAGCATTTAATCTCAGATGTTATACATTTTTTTCTCAAAGCAACTCCCTATCATGCTTTTGTTTCCTTTTCACTGACAGGTCAAAAATAGCAATTAAGTATCTTTATTAAAAACTTAATTGCAACTCAAGAAGTTCTGATAAATATTGGAGCAAAAGATAGGACATTATAGTTTTCATAGACCCAAATTTAGTATTATTACTGGCTAATATTATTCATCTTTATTACTTGATGATCTTGTGCACATTATAATTTATCTTATAGTTGCTAATGTATTTAGATGATACTTCTGTTATTGATAATTTTCCACAAGTTGAAGGCAAAAATATTAACTTTGGATCCTGTTGACTCAGGCTTGTATAATATGAAGAAGTAAAAATTTCACCAGCTCTTAGAAAAAATGTACAAAAGAAGCCAAACCTATCCATGTTTATTGATGTTTTCTGTTTACTGGTAGTGAATATTCCCACTCTACAAATTCTTATACATTTTGAAAACTATGCTTTTTATAAGAGGCATGACAAGACTTAGTACTAAAGGTTAAGAGTTATTTGATGATACAGCAGAACTGCTGCAACCATAATGAGTACTATTCAGAGACGTATATAGCATGTAGCTGATAATATTAAATATTGAGTCAAAATAATACACTGAAACCTGTGATAAAAGGCCTGTGAATTTTATGGTCATTAGAATATGCTCAATATACCACAGGTAAATCAGGCTATAATATATAAAACTTGTTTACAAATGCTTAAAAGAAATCTTGGAAATTTCTTTGTGCTATTACTAGCTGCTGCTAAAGTTAGTGAACATCTTTCTAAGATCACATAAAGCTCCAGAATGCTATAAACATGTGCATCCCTCCAATTCTATGGACAATATGTTCTCATAGCATAACTTAACTTGTAAATAGTGTATTATAACTTTCTTATTGCACTAATGTTCATTATAAATTCTATACATAACTTGTTATTAAGCTTGACTTTCTATATGAATTGAATATAATTTAATTGAAAGTATTATTGGGTTGAAAAATTTGCTGTTTTTTCTGGGAACCGTTCTTGGATAACAGATTTTAATTTTCAAACAGTTGATCATTTGGCAGAAGCTGTCATTTCGCGTGAAATTTTTGAATAATTCATTTCTGAAAATTGGGATACCGCCGTTTTCTTTCTAAATAGCTTTTCTTCTCCCTTGATCTCCTTAAGGTATACAGCTATCATTTGCTTTGCATCTTTGTCATATATGCGCCTGGCAATGTGACTGTTCAGGAGTTATACGTCACTTCCTTCATTCTCTTCCAAATCATTTGGTTCTATCACCGTTCGCTCGATAGATTCTGCTTCCTAAGGCGTTACATCTTCCTCTTCAAAAATCAATGTTGATAGACCTTCAACATCGAAATTATCCACAGAACTTGTATGTTTGCAAAGTTTCAATGAAGCCTGAACTTAGCTTTCGTCTCAGCTTTCCCTGCTCGATCGGCCAAGGCGTTCTCGAATGTTGTCACAAGGCGTGGCCACAACGAACGCCCTCAACGTCATCATTGATCATATTGTTTTGCGTTACTTGCAATATTTTACAAATTATTAGTTATAAAAATTGAGATTTCCAGTTAAACATCAAAGTCTAGTTCGATCGCTGGGACGAATTTCGAAAAGCAACCAAAAGATTAGGACTAATATGTGAAGCAATACCCGCCTTATAACAAGTCCTCAGCAAGTTATAATTTTCCATGTGGACAGAAGATCAAGAGGTATATTAAACAGAAAGTTTCATACAGGTCTCATGTATGGATATACGAAGCCTAGCCTGTTTTATTACTAGAATATGATACTTTTCTGGCTTTCTTGCAAGTTTTTACAGTAGACACTACATTACAGGAGAAAAAGGAGAAGGGAAGACTACACAAAAACCATTGCACTACAAAGGAACAGTGTTGCATAGAGTTGTACGAGATTTTATGATTCAAGGAGGAGATTTCAGTGCAGGTGATAATCAATTTTTATTCAGTTTGTAATTTTCAATACATTATTTGAAGACATTATTCAATACAAGATGTATCTTTACATTATTTGAGGTTGTTAATAGGGGACGGTATTTTTTTATAGAATCAAAAGCAAAGCGCTGTTAAAATGCTCGGATTAATCTTGTATATTTGAAAAACAAACATTTCCTTTTAGCATAAAAAAGGACGAATAACGTAAAATTCTCTTTTGGTAGTTGTTGATATGATAAAATAAGGAATAAATAACGGTTGGGTGATCTTTCTATGAAGCAGATTTAAGTTTCTAACATACTACCGAAATGGTTTAATACAAAGAGCAATGTGATACAACCTTGGTTCCTCGATTTACATTAGAATTTAAATTGTTTTCCTCGTTGATCGATAGCAGTAAATTCCCTCCCTTTTGATGCTTGCTTGCCTTTTTCAGGGAATGGAACAGGCGGAGAATCAATATATGGGGGAACTTTCAAAGGTTTGATTATGATTTGATTATGTTGTGAACTGTATCTAGAATGTAGAACCAGTAATGGCTTTTGGAACTGTCACAATTGTTTGTCCCCATGGAGTACTCAGGATCATTCTTACCTATGATTAGTTCGAGGAATTTACTTTACTTATAGAAATTTGTATGTGAAATAAAACAAAAAGTACCCTATAAAGAAATTATATTTTTGTACAACTAGAAGGCCTCTGTGCGGAGCGCGCAACACTTTTTAGGAAACTGAATCCAATAATTTTGGAGCTGGGAAACTATTATTTTTAGTAAACAGGAATATGTGAAAACTAAGGAAATGTCCAAATCCCCCCTGAAATAACGAAAGCTTCACTGTCATGAATACATCAAAGCACCTGCGTACACCAAGCATTTTGTTTAGCATTCACTGTCAAATAATTTCACATCAGTTTTTATCATGGTATGCATTAGGATGCCACGGAGGTGTCCACTTTCTTTGTGGCCCTTTTCATCATGATTTGTGATTGGCAACTGCAAACAAACGAATTCATTCTTTACAAGATAAAATGTAGGTCTCAATTTAAATTTCAAATTTGATAACACAAGTCTTTCATATCTCAGTTGAGTCTCAAGGAATAAGCAACATATCCTTAGCAAATAGTTTTTTCCTCATTTTCTCGGGGTTGACGACACTCTGCCTATTGAAGATTGGATATATATCGTTTTTTAAACATTTATTTGTTTTTCAGTTTTTTAAATTTAAATATCAGTTGATTTTAGATATAGTCTTTTTTCAGATGAAGATTTCAGCCTAAAGCATGACAGACCTTACTTATTGTCGATGGCGAATAGAGGACCAAATACGAATGGATCGCAGTTTTTCATGTATGTGTATATTTTCAGAAAACTCGCTTGCGGTATTTCGTTCATAGCACAGCAAATTGCTTAACTTTTTACAGGCTTAAACGATCCTTAAGGCGAATAAGCAAAATATTTACAGGCTATTAATGAGTAATGCAGCTTCTACTTGCAATATTCCCATTCTGCATCCATTAGAACCTTTTAATGCCTGATCAAATCCGTAGACATCAACCTCGCACCCACATGTAATCAATTGGACATACGCTATAAAATTAGAGAAAACAAATTTTTTGAAATATTAGCAATTTTATTGAAATTAACAAAGGCAGTGAGACAAATGTGATGCAAATGTAGTACGCAAATATTATGTTGAACTCAAATGCTTTCAGTCAATGCTTCGTCTCCGTTATTCGAATCTCTTTTAATTGGCTGCAGCCGCATCACGTATCGGACACACTTATGGATGCGCAGTTTGTTTAACTAAACAGTTAAGTTGACAATAAATAATGTATTTTGGTACACTTGAATCAATCAAGTTGCTGAATATTAATATCAATATTAGGCATTAGAGCGCCTGTATCATTGGAGAGTATACATCAGCTGCTGTGAATGGAAAAATGTGAATGTGGCTCATTTTCTGTCACTACAAAATAAAGAAATAAGCATGTAATTTATTTCATCTAGACGACATTTTCATTTTTAAGTCACACATGATACAGTAACGATTGTTATTTTTATTTTAATATTGATTTAATTTATTAGAATTTCTTAATTTAATCATTTTAATTTAATTTTGCTTATTTAATCTTGCTGATACAGGGGTTATTATGGATGCAAGCCAAGTTATGTTTAAGGGGGTAACGAAAGTTTCGTGTTGAGATAACCAGACGCGAATGGATTGTAAAGTCTTTATCGGAAAACTGTTATGTAGGCAATGATTTTTTTGGTGTTCTATTCAATGCACGTTCCCTTGCAATACCTGGAAGGTCACAAAGTATCTATACAGCATCTCCTTCATATTTATTGCTGCTTAATTTTCTCGTAAGAGTGAAAAAAAATGTTTATAACTCCTTCTTTTTTCTAACAGAACAGTGAAACCAGCACCACATTTAGATGGGTAAGTGCTTTTGTGGAAATTAATTTCAATGAATTAAAATCCGTTCGAAGTTAGTTCTGTTGCTTTATCATCATACCCATGGGAGCAATTAAGAAAGGATTGAATATTCACTGTGGGTGGAAAAGTTATGTGATTAATATATTTGCAATGCTTCTCTGACCACAAAGGCATCGAGTAATAATAAAAGCAGAGGTATACCAAAGTCTGTCAAGTAATCATATACTTGGTAGAATGCTATTTGTGGAGCCAACAATGACAGTCGAATGGCATTGCTTTGACAACTACCAAAAGGCTGAGGAAGCCACCGTGCTGAGAAAGCTGATTAATTTTTAATTTTGGATTATATTTTAATGTTTGCTGCAATGCTGGCAACAGATGATTTCTAAGCTATTTACCATGATCGAAAACCTTCATCCTTGCTCAAAAAAGTGTTGACCAAGCCTTGTTTTCATTTCAATCCTGAACGTTTGGTGCTCTCTGTTAGCGGCCGGATTATCCATGGTCAGAAGTGTGTTTACAGTGATAGACAAACATGACGATGAAGCTAAAAGGCAAGACCTGATCATTGGGAAGACTAATGAATGATGGTTATGCATTTTTTGATTTTTTTGCTAGAATAAGAACTCTTTTCGATAAGATACATTCAAATGGGTACAATGAATCTAGCAAGGTATTTCTGTGGTGGTTCAAATTCAACCAAACGACAATGAAAGTTCCTAATTTGCTTTATCGCTTGAGGAGGAAATTTAAAATTTGTTACAATACTTTCAATACTTTACTTTGAATGTTACAATACTTTGAATGAGTAAACAGTTGATAATTGTCAAGTCTCCAGCTTAGATGTAAAGGCTTTAATTTTATTTCAGGGCTTAAGAATGAAATAATAAAGAAATAATGTTTTTAATATACTATCCTTGATCTTTCACTCTAGAATGGGTGGGGACTTAGGCAATGGTAGCAATATTTCGTCCTTTGCTTAAAATAATGATAAAAGGAAAATTTCCCCTTGTTTGATCAATGACCTTACAACTTAAAAACGACGGTTGAGGTCATGACCGCTGTCCCTCTATGAACAACAAGAAGGACAGTTTTATACATCTACGCTTTTATCTTTCTACATAAATATATATATCTAATCATCGCACACTTTATCACCACTTATTAGGGTATGAATAAAGTAGATATTTTTTAATCTTCAATTCGACATTTTTCCTAGAAATTATCTAACACCGCTGGGTAATATGCAAATTGGCATCTGTTTACTCTCACATCGGCTTGCTTTTGAGTCAAGTGGGGATCGGTAATCCTACTGGGTGCCTTAAATTTCCACAACGTGTTTCGGTTTCAAGCAAAACCTCGAAGGGACATTTAAAGGCCAAGCATAAAGATCATATTTTGAAGGCTAATAAAAAAGTTTCTCTCTTTTTTTTGAAAATTCTACACACATCTTCATGTCTATGTATGTATGTAAGTAATATTTTGCCATGAATCAAAGTTTAAAATACTTAACTACTTAAGTACTAAAAGATCTTAATCAAAATATCTACAAGAGAACACTAATTAATAAGCAAAAAGTTAAAAGTCAGAGCACTCCCAGTTAAAAATGGCAGGGATAGCATTAAAAGGCCAGTGCGACTTTGTTTCCATAATGGTCCCTCCTGAGGTATCTTTTATAGGAAAAACGCTCCAGGAAAACAGAAAATATATCTATATTATTTCAAAAGTGGTGAGAAATGCTGCAGTTTCAAGATAATGGATAGACCATTTTTTGCTGCTTTTAGGATCTTGATAAAATATATAGGGACTAATTTCCTGAGTACAGAGGTCTTTAAAGTGTCTTCAGAGAGTTTCAAATGTTACACTATAGCAGACCAAACTTTCTCAATTCTCAACCTTAGTTTTACGAAATCATCAAATTTGGGCATTAGATTATCAAAGTTCTTGTGTTCATCAGTAACTATCACCCTAGCGTTTTCGTCAAAAAAAGGGAATTTAGTTTCTAATGATTTGTTGATGAAGCTAAAAGTATCTTAGTGAACATCCAAACTTTCTCAAGAAACCAGTCAAAAAAGGCTGTGTAATGATAATGATTGTAATGATATTTAATATTATTCAGGTTTTATTCCGAAAAAGTGATATTCTGTTATCGCATTAAAGTTATCCATCGCATGGATTTAGCCATAGATAAGTAATATTAGTTTATATAATTAATAGGTTGGGTAAAAGTGCCTTGACTGGTCTATTTTCCAAAAAGAACGGATATTAAAAATTAAAGTTTCATGGTCCTGACTTTTTTGTCTCCACTCTCTGTGACTCTCTTCCTCCTTCATTCTTTTAATGTTGCGACTTTCACAAACAGTGCAAATAAGTCTCCTCCACTCTTGTCTGTTATCTACGACGGTTTTCCATATATCTAATACATGACCACCTTTCAAAGCATTTTTGCAAGTATCGTTAAACCTTAGCTAGGGTCGACCAACAGGTCGATAACCATGAATTCACAGTCTTGACTGGTCTATCATCATTCCAATTCAATCAAGTAAGGCCAGGGTCACTTTGTTGGCCCTGCTACTTGTAGCATTGTAACGCAGTACAGTCTGTCGCATTAACAGGTGATCGGCGTCTAAACCGGCTCCCCACTGGTTTTTCCAGTGAGGAGGATGGCATGAAACACAGAAGGACAAAAATAAGACCTGTAAAATGGCGGATGAGCTCAAATTGAGTCAACAGCCATCATGCGCTGAACTTGAGTTCAACGGTGGTTCTGACAAGTCAACACGTTACAGCTCCGGCACCAAGCAACGAGTCGCTCCTGCGGCCATCTCAGCTATGCTTTGTTGTCGATGAACAGGACTTCTCGCCAAGGGAGCATCCCTGCGCCAATTAGCGTCGTCATCCAAGGCGTATGTATAGTTTTATGGCAGCACAAATGAGGGAAGACGATTTAAAAAATAAGAAATAATTTCTTTCCAGATTCTCCCATTCTCATTTCCATATCCTATTCGTACATGATGCTAGTTTTTACCTTTTTATTTCAGTGTCCATGTTATCTTTGGCCACGCCATCACTGGGTTTGAACTAATTCGAGAAATAGAAGTTCAAAAAACTGATGCATCTCACAAACCATATGCAGATATACGAATATCTAACTGCGGGGAATTAGTAAAAAAGTCCAAAGAAGCAAAGCCTAAAGGTAGAGTCTCCAGATAATTTCCTATAATTTTTCATCGTTCTCTTACTAGAATTCTTATCTTTATCACATATTTTTCGCTACGTTACAAAATTTTTGCCGGATCCTGTCTCCCGTCTTTTTAGATCATGTCTGATTTCATTCTTCGTTCCCATGAATACCTTTTTAAAATGAAAAAAGTGTTTCAATATCAATGCGATTGGGTTTTGCTATGAAGAAAATATTAGAACCATGCCTTTTTTTGTTGAATAACATGAGATATATCTTCTCTGATTACCATGATCTGTTTGAATTCCACAAAGAGGACCAATGCCCCAAGCCTATTACTTCCGCAGAATCCGTGTTGCCTCCTTATGTTCACTTCAATTTCCTTTGTATTGAATTGTTAGGCTATCTAAAAAGCCAGGGTTGTCTCTTAAGAAATAGAAGGGCCTAGGCAATATGACTATTTGGTTCTTTGATGTAGACCCTTTATGAGGAAGGGTTCAGCGTGGAAAGTTATTTTGGGGTTTAAAGCTATATTTCTGTTCAGACATATTAGGTGTCTTCGATATCTCCGAGGACTCTGTCAAGTTATAATTCGATTATAAAATGTATACGTTTAGGCTGCATCGCCGTCGAAGGTATCGTATACGTCATTTGTTTAATATGTTTAATATCCATCGAATATTGCTACGGGAAAACTTTTAAATTTTAGTCGATGGGACCGACGAGATATTGCACGGATATTATGATCCGCTTGTCATTCTACCAGTAAGGAAATGTCTTAATATTCGCATTCCAGGGACCACAGGTTTATGGCTTTGACATAGTGCTTTTAGATTGCCTGTTTTCATGCTATAGATTGATTTAATTTTAGTTGTTCGGAAAGAAAAAAGGAGAAAAGAACTATCTTCTTCATCAAGTGAATCAGAATCTGCTGCTTCATCAGCGTCAGAATCATCAGCTTCAAGCTCTTCAGAAGAAGACATACCGAAGCGCAAGAAGAAGAAGAAAAAGAAGAAAAAGGAAACCAATAAGAGTAAAAAGAATAAAGAAAAGAAGAAAGAGAGGTAAGAATCTGATGTAATTCTAAATCATTTCGTGTTGACTTTCGATGAAATGCTCACAGGAAATGGCCAACCCGTCTTTTTGCAGACATTTAGTCATGGTAAATGCATCCACAGCCGAAAGATATGAGTTATCAGCCCTTTCTTACTTTTGCTGGCTTTGCAAATTTGATTAATGTAATAAAAATTATTTGATCAGTGTAGGCATCACCAATAGAATTTTTATATGAGAATCGGCACTCAGCTTATTTTTGCATAGCCCTTTTTTTATCATGATCCTATGCTTTTAAACGTGTTCTCTAACTCATGTATGAGGGCAATTGGAATAATAAGAACCAGCCTTACATCAAACTAATTTTCGTATTTCTACAAATTTTGCATTGTTTCAAAAATAATAGTGTAAACGCACATTCCTTATAAAAGGTAAGGTAGTTGTTGTTTATGAGAGCCTAGGCGACTTTCAGCCTTTTGGAAAGGTATAGGTTTGACAGTCAGAGAATATTATGTTCACTTTTTTAGTAAAAAGAAATCAAATGGTGATGCTCAGAGCGAACCAGATGGAGACCTGTCGATACCTAATGTGCCCGCCAGCAACTTTCTATTAAGGCGTAGTAGAACACCTTCTCCTGTAAGAAAACTCAGGAAAGAAAGGTATGGATGTTTTATATTAACAACTTCCATGATTTGATGAAAGTTAATAATTAGAGTGACGACAGCAAATAACAGACAAAACGCTACTTTGATGGCGCATTTAGCTTCCAGCTACGATAAGTATGGTTTTTCCTCTGTATGCATATCTGTAGCTAATCAAATGTCACTATTTGCATGGTCATCAATGATTTTTTGTTGTCAGGTAAAGGATAAAGAAAATGAGGTATATGGAGAAGGAAAATTACATTGTTTCTCCGCCTATATACGATAAAGTTTATGTTGGCCGCTTTCAGTATTGAGTTGTCATTTCCCAACATGATAGCAACCTTGTTTTATCGCTAGATATCTTAGTCCAAGTGTAAATCAATCTTCAAAAGCATGCTTTACAGTGTATCTGTATGTATCTAAAATGTATCTGTATTACGCAAGGGATCCGTTCATGGGGACTTCCTCGTCAATCTTAGTGCAATTGTTTTGCAGAATGAGTATCCAACAGTTATTAGCCCTTGCAGATTATATGAATATGTTATATCCAAACATTGGTGTATTAGTAACAGTATATATCGGGGACAAATCCAGAAGGTACGAATTGAAATGGGACAATGCTACAGCAAGCCAATTACTAATAGACGCCTTTTCTTATTGCATTAAAGGACACTTTCTTTCCAAAAAGCTCTGCCTTCGAGACACCGTCCCTAGTGAATTCAGTTGCCTGATTTTCCACTGTGAGAAGTTCCAAATTTGACACCAGTATATTAAGTATGTTGTGATTCATGTATAAAGCGATTCACAAATCATCGTATCTATAAGCTGTTTATCGAATTTTTGCCATTTCTTAATGCCTTTGGTCCTTGCTCCGCCCTACATTAGTTTACCATGAAAATATTTCGACTTTCGTAAATCAACCCATCTTCAAAAGCCCATGGATTTTCAAAACAGAGATAAAAGGCTATGCTAAACGCACATTTTCGGCTTTTACATGTAATCTTTATCAAGTCATTGAAGTTATTATATTTGCCTGCCAAAATGCTGTTCTTCTTTGTTAAATAACTTTTCGCGGCTAATGAGATACCCAACAATGCTTAAAAGTCTGTTGATAGGATTAATTTAGAAGTTCATATCGTTTTTTACCTGAACTTAATGTTTACAAATTTCTTTGATGTAAAGGTTGTGCAAGGCACTTTCACAATTTAATGTATGGTGTGGATCATTTGCTCCTATTTTTTATTACTTTAACTCTTGTCTCATCCTTACCTCGAAGATTCACAGTGTCCCATTTCACCTGCATAAATTTCACTGATTATCACGTCTCAAAATGTCTGATTCTGGATTGCCATATCTTCGAATTGGGCGTGGTTAGCTCCTGGTTGTTGGACTAGGTTGAGTGAGGGTTGAAACTTCGCTCAGAATTTAATTGGTAGAGAAGGGAGTGCAATAAACGCGTGGGGGGAATGGGTTCTTATACCTCATTGAGACGTCAGCAACTACTAAGTAGTACTTGGGCCCAAAACAACCGCCGAATGAGTCGATAAATCTGAGAAGCAAATAGAGTTTTGAAGTGAAGTGGCCAACACTTTAAAGTGAACGTTTGATAGTGCCCAACAAAGTCATTATTAACTTAGTAAGAAGCATTGATGCCAACACCAATGCAAATCATAATAAATTTGGGTCTTTACAAAAGTGGAAGGTCGTATTTTTTACTTAATTAACTAGAGAGGGGACAACACTCATAAGAGAATGTAGCATGATTGAAAAGCGGTGGTAGGTATTATTTTGTAATAAATTAATTTCATCCTTTATGCTTTAAAATTATCTATGTAAATATGTCTTGCTGTAGGAAACAATCACCGAAAGGCTTCAGAAGTCTTGAGAAGAGGCCGCCATATGTTGTCCGTAGAAAAGCAGATACGGTAAGAACACGTCGTAGCGAAAACATATCTTTTATTAACGTCATTTTACAAGGTTTTAAAATGGATGAAAGCTAACTTTCTACACTCGTTGTAACCAATTAGTAAGCAGTGAAATGACTGGTCCAGAACTATTAACACGCAGGGAAATTTGTAGATGCTTAACTGCCCCATTAATTATGATATTTTTGCGTACATAATGGCCTTTTGGTATTATGTTGAGACAAAATGGCCTTTATGTTAAATATGAACAATTTCGTGAATTGGCAGTCAGTTTTTCACTAAGACTCTGTGACCAGAAGGGTCGATAGACCCCAATTGGTCAAAGCAAGTTGCCAATAGCGCTCGCTGTCTTTCTCCCGTGTTATTTGATTTGGTTATTCATTTTCAGCTTTTGATTACTATAAAAAAATGCTTTGTTTGTCGACTTAATTTTCCATTTTCATTCAATTCTGTTCGTCAAGTTGTGAAAGACGAAGCTGTTATTCAGTAGAAAAATAGTTGAGATTCTTCCAAAAAGCTCATTCCTGGTAGTACCATAATCTATTTATCAATATGCGCTTTAGTAAGTGTTCGATTGGAAATTAACAGCTGTCTGAATTTGTTTCACGCTGCTTCCTCTCTACGTTGTCTGTTTTCCATTTGAAATAAATATAGAGCTTGGCTGTGAGACCACGTTTCATTAAAATTTAGATTCGAAGATTTTATCTGTTACAATAATTCATTATCAAGGATTAGGCCTTGTGTTTTTTCATGTCCGTCAGATAACGTCGCTAATGACCCACATTAAAAGAGTTAAATACGAAACTTGGCACGTTCTCAACGGTTATTAACTCACGTACTGTTGACATCTTTCATCTCGAATACTTAACTCTCTTGGATCATATCTAATTTCTAATGGATCTTATATGTGGTTAAGGTTAGAAAATCTATCAGTCATCTCGGACATTGCTTTTCTTGAATGATTCTCGAATAATAATTTCCTTTAAAAGACCACTTCTACAAGGCTCTCTCGAATCTTTTTTGCCACCTAAAACCATGGTTTTTTCCAATGCTTCCTTTTCAACACTTCTTCTCTCGAATCATTTCTGATTTGATTCAAATAAAACTTAGACGAAAGCATCAAAAAGAAGAATTGACGGGGAGATTTACATTTGTCATTTTTTTTCATTAATTTGAAAACTTTACGTCATCATCAGTAGCTGGAGATGAATATACTAAGCACCCTAGATTTGAAAGAAAGAATATAACATTACCAAGACTGTTCTATATTGTTTTATTGATTAATTATTTTTTTTTCAATTTGCAACGGTTCGTTATTAGGATTGACCTTTGCTAAGAGCTGTGTAATTGCAATTTGCATATGGCATGTACGGTTCAGTGCATTTTTGTTTAATTTTTGTTCAGTCTTTAAAATTTCACTTTCTTTATTCAAAATGGGGCATTATTTTATTCTTGGAAGTCAGTAGTCAGGAAGAATTTCAACTTCCTTTCAGAGTCTTAGATAACCGACTATTATCCTACATGATTCTATCAATTTAATCAAAAGTTAAGCTGCGACCTGGATCATATCAAGTTCAACCTAAAAATACATTTCTTGTTGTTTTTCCACCATGCATGTTAATAAATTGGCTTGTGCCGTATTGATATATAGCTGAGATATATCATAAACTTATTGCGATGAAATAGTTCTATTATGAGGCATAACAGCATAGAAAAATTGCAATTTTCTAAAATTAGATCAAGTGAAATGCGCCTTATTGCAAACTTCTTTGGAAACTGCCATAAATGTAAAATATTCAACGAATGCAAAATGCTACAAATATTTAATGAATTTTACGGCGCAGACTTGCTCTACTTTGCTATTTCATTGCAGTTAATCAATAAGGATGTAAAGTAACTTTTGATTGAACAATTTTGCTCGGTACTCGGTACATTTTATGCTATCGTCAAGTTTCTCAGTATGAAGTAGTTTGTTATTGCGACTTTTGGAAGTTGTCTAAAACAGATATTGTTTTTAAACTGAACAATCAAATTTCGCGGTGCCTATTACTATAATAACCTGATAATTTTAACGACATTTTCAGGACGTACCCTCCTTTCAGGTCATGGAAAATTATATATTTGCTTGAAGAGCTAATCTCTCAGCTTCATGTGAGTAAACATGATTTCCTCTGTCGGAAAGAGTACATAAGATAATGAAGCACTGAGTATAGGAGTTTGATAGCGCCATTTCTTGGGTTCTGCTAACGATCTGCTGAGAATTTAAAAAACTCGCTCTTTGTGTTACTTGCTAATTGATTGCTAATTACTGCGTTTGTGAATCCTGCCGCAAAATTTTTCTTCAAGATTTAACTGAAACTGAGTAAGTAACTGGTAATCTTTTCTTATTTCTAAAGGTTTCGAAGTCTGGTCGAAAGCTTCGCGGTAGAGGTACAATGGTAAGTATATTCCTATAAAATTTTCTTGGTCATAATTGGAGCTCTTATAGCTATATGCGGTATTTGCAGTAATATAGCCTTGCTTTGCGGCTTGTCTCATATTCAGCAACAGTTGCAATTGTTCTGATTTTTAGAGGCAGTTCATTGTAGATCATTGCTCCAATGTTATAAAATAATTTGCGGGCATATTCAGTCCTAATTAGCTGCAAAGCTAACGATGTTTTTTGTCAAATATTTCTTTCTATCAGACCAGAGAGAGCTAGAGACCATATCCTCATCAAATCGTTTAAAAGAACGGTAGTTATGGACTTTTTGATGGCAGATTATTCGAAAGACTTTGTTGATTGTTTGTCTGTCCCACGTTGAGCACTTTTTTGGTCCTTCAGATAGATTATGCAGGAGAAATTTATTTTTATCATCGGGATATTTCAAGAAAGTGCGAATTATAGTCATTGCATTTTGCATTGTGTAAATATACTGAGAGAGCCTGTTAAGTTCGGCCAAACATATTTTGACCACTAGATATACCACTATGTTTTGAGCTGATTGGTCGGACGTAAGTTGGAATCATGCTTTCAAGTGTTAGGATAACCCATGGTTTTGGTAGCTCTGCAAAAGTGACATGCAAGGAAGGCTGATGATGTCATAGATAATGCTGGTAATTTGAATTAAAGAATGTTGATCTTAGTTCAACGTCAAGTATCAATCAGAATAAGAACAATATCATAGATAACGAAGATCTTCGATCAACAAAATATCCCTCCAAGATTCAAAAAATACCTGTTACTTATCCCCAACATATTATGATGACTCTTTACTTCAAAACGAAACAGACATAACATCAATTACATTGCATGACTCCAAGGAATTTCTGCGATGCTCCTAATTTAACATCTTTTTTTAAATGTATTGATGATCGACACTACATTCTCCATGTGCTCATTCTCCTTTCTTATTCTGCTCTTCGCAATCTATAAATATATGTATAAGAAATCATATGCTCCTGTCGCAAAGAAAGTTGAAAAATATTTACAGACATGCATAGAAATATGTTTACACAATTGTAATTTTCTTTTTTGATAGTTTTTAAGGCAATGAACCCCTATGTACTGGTTTTTTGGTGACATATCCACATCAAAATTAATAGTCAAATGCTCTAGTGGTGCTACGTTTTCTATGATGGTTTGAAATATACTAAGATAGATGGTGATATAAATCTGTTAGTGCTCAAGTTGATGTTCCATACCAAAACCTTCATTGGAAAGAAGCAAAAATGTTTCGGAGCTGGACTAAAATTGACGCACATTATATTGTGTCTGCATCCCTATTTCCTGCATTGCAAATAAGGGAGAAACTAATAGAATTTTCTTTGCTTGCACGTGCTTAGCGATGATAACTTTGAGCTAGGTCAAAAAAGCGTCATTTTGTTGATAATACACTCGGAAACACACGACTTAAAGCCACTTAGCACAGAATAGATTTGATTAGATAGACTTGAGACCGATTAGGTTCGAGTTTGTGCGAAAAACTCTCGAGACTAAATCTGATGTGAATCACTAGTGGAAATGAACTTTATTTTTTCAATGAATATCCGCGATAGCTATCTGCCCTATCTGCAGACTAGAAACATTGCGGAGGCCCACCTATTCTGGTGAATAGCATTTTGGCTTCAATAAAAGCTTCGCTTGCTTCAAAAAGTATTTTCACAATCTAAATCACAGAAATCAATACGTCTTTCACGTGTTCACTTTTATTGGTCATAACAATTTGAGAATTGTGGAAGTCAAGGTTATTAAAAAGAGCCAAATTACAGATTATTGCGAATCAGTGTTTTTGCAGGCAAATTGGCTCTTCACACTTATCATTTCCATATTTTGATAGACCATATCTAAGCTTCCACTTTGGTCTTGAGAATTAATGGTAAACAATGAGTTCACACTTCAAAGTTTCTATTACATCTATCACGACTTTTAATTTGGGTAGCACCCTTATGGTTAGTATCTATATTCCATGTCAGCCAGTGCCTATTTGAATTTATGTATAAAGCTTGGCTCTGACGAAGCCATTAAGCCGAAACAAGAAAAAACAAGTCCCGGGGTGAGAACTGCCTAAAACCACACTGGAGTTTTGCGACTATTTCATTGT
Source organism: Catostylus mosaicus (assembly GCA_964019065.1). Lineage (NCBI taxonomy): Eukaryota > Metazoa > Cnidaria > Scyphozoa > Rhizostomeae > Catostylidae > Catostylus > Catostylus mosaicus. Next base: position 10,875,120 of record OZ025184.1, on the reverse strand, counting down.
GCCTGTGTGGCATAGTGGATTGGTTGCTTGACTCCGGTGACGACGAACGGGGTTCGAATTGGGTAGCACCCTTATGGTAAGTATCACACCACGTAGATATACAACTGAGTCATTCCTCATCCGCATTTCATTTAATAGCAGAAAACACACTTTATCAGAAACAAGGTGATGTACTCTCATATTTAGTTCTAGTAGTTCTTATGGTTTATATTCTTATTCTCATTTATATTCTAAAGAAAGTACTATACTAGATGATTTTGCAGTTATCTTAAACAGATATTAGAGTTTATTGACTTAGAATCGAGAGTATTCCTCTATAACTGTTTGAAACGATAAATGTCCTGGGTTAAATGTGCAATAAACGGTCTTGCGAAATAGACAACTAAAAGATACTGACTTTCATTTTAAGTTTGCGCAGTATTCAGATAAACTTTAATAAGAAATTTGATAAGGATTCAAATTTCAAAATTAAATGGCATGTGCTCCATTTAAAGGGGCCCAGTTTGTTTTTGCTGAGCTTATTGCACAATTTCACGCGAGGTATTTCCTTGTTCCAAGTTCCTGTTTTTGTTCTGCATAGCTATGGACAGATTTAAGATCACCAATTTGATTGGCTAGTCCGACAATATCACCGAGCTACAGATGAATTGTAGGTCACGGTATAGTACGTACATCTATAGTATCCAAATTAAAACGCGTATGGAGTTCATACGCTTTGCCAGCAATTTGAAGAAGCAAATGATTTGAAAGGAACTTATATCTGTCTGCTTTTGAAGTTACTGACTGAATGTAACTAAGAAAATAGATTAATACTCTAATAAAAGTCCGAGATGTTTGTGCACGGAAGCCGATGTTACTGGGATATCCATGAATACAAGATATTTTTGTTTTCAGGTCATCTAAACGGCTTCATAATTGACATCAGGATTGAAGCATATATCCATTTCTGCGACCAAGGTTGTTTAGAAACCAATCTTAGCTCTGGTCGAGAGCTTCCTCGTTTCGATCATGAATCGTAGTGCAAATGGGTCTCCGGAAAAAAGTTTGCGGTACATCTTAGACAGAGACAAGGAAAGAGAGGGCCTGAAGCTAAATCTTTCAAATCCTATTTCAACAGATAGCCCACTCATCCTAGATGGCGCGCCGCTCTTAAGCGGCATGACCTTTGAATCAAGAATAATTTTTTGTAAACACCACATCGACGTAACGCAGCTCGTAGCTGAGACCTCAATGCTGGTTATCAAGGCCCAGGTTCCGATAAAGTCTGTCCATAATAACTTTTTAGGGTCTTCCCGGAAATTTCAAATAAGGCGACCGTATTTATAAGTATATTTTCCTAGCCATCCTTCGTTTATTTTGAATGTAAAGTTTCTTTCCAAGTCGAGGTGACTGACTCAGTTGTTAAACCCCCCCCCCCCCAAAAAAAATCTATTTATTTTATACCATAGAAAAATTCACGAAAGTTCTTTTGTATTGCTATCATTGATAGGCACTCAACTAACACATTGAGCAATAAAATACTTACTCTTAAAGCATGCTTATATATAAGACGTAAGAAACAGGAAAATCTCTGGTATGGGGGAACATAAAGTGATTTGGATTGTTGCATGTTAGTGCGAATGCCTGCAAAATGCGTAGACGGGGAACTGTTGATTTTGTGATACTTACATTCTCCAACTCTCCTGCAACAAGTTAACACTCAATTGGCAAAAATATGCGTTTACCGTGTTGTTTAAACAATACATATTTTGATAAGTAATTTAATTAGGTGATCAGTAAAGCACAAGGAGAATGAAATAAAGAATCAAATAAAGCATATCAAATAAAGAATCATATTGTTTCAACCGTCATGTGAGAGTTTAAGCAATTCCCTCCCCCTAATGCCAATGGTGAAAGCCACGTTTTCCCCGAAGCCTAAACGTGAGAAAGAAATCCAGGCACAGCAGATGATCACAACCGAATATTAAAGTTTCCATGATAAATTAGATAAAAGTGATAATTAGCGGTCTAAAACAGACGAGAAGGTTCTTTTGAGATGTTTATAGGGGATTTTCTCTCATTGTTGATTCATGTGCTACTGAGCTTTTCATGGATAAATGAAAAAGTATTGTAGATTGGTTTTCCTGTCTTTTTATCTGGATTTGTTCTCACGCATTATCTGGGCAGATGCTTTTCCCCAGTTTTGAAGTTGATTTGCTCTTCAATTCTCTACTGGCTTCTAACATTTGATCCATTACTTGTATTTTTCTACGAGCTAATATAGCTTTTTTTCAAGTGGCCCGCTAGTGCGGGCCCGCTTGCCCGAATGGACAGAAATTGTTAAATCAGCCTTTGAAAAACAAGAACCTTCAACGCTCACATTCCCAAGTGGCCAGAAGTCGGGGTTGCACCTGTGGCCCTACGAATAACAGGAAGGTTACGTCATGGGTCATTGCGAAGGAACAAATGAATTTGACGTCACATGCCATTCCGCAGGAGCACGTGACCTTCGGCTGTGCTTTAAAAAATTGTCCTTAAAAATTGGCAGAAAATTATGTGAAAAAATGCTCTTGAACCTGCGGTATGAAATCACTAGATGCAATCGTGTTTCTTATGTAATTTTCGAGATTATCTATGTTTTCTGCAAGTGTCTCCTCCATATGATCAAGCCTCGCATTTCAAAAAGTAAAAAGTACATCTGTTTGTAGAAAAATCCTCAATTCAGATGATTGAATCTCACATTCCAAAAAGGCATCTATTATTCAATAGAGCCAAGAATTCGATGTTTTTCCATGTTATACATCGATGTGATTGCGGAGTATATGCTGTTTTTGTCATGTAATTATTAATTTTGCCAAACCTTATCCTTGACAGACGCTTCTTCAACAGCCAATCAAATTCGTGCAATAGATTCGGGCAGGGATTGAGCAATGTGTGACGCGGGCCTAAGGCGTTTATCTTCAAAGTAGTCAGATGCCACTAGCAGACATTCTTACTGACATAGAGCATGCTGCAGACCAGGCAAAGGTCATTCTAGAACTCAGGTCATTTTTAATTCATGAAGTCTTGTGTTTCAGAAGCTTACATGTTGGTATCCGCCTATTAAGTTAATTTATTCATGTCCATTTTGAATTGGGTAAATACGATTTAAATTACTTACTTTTAGAGATATCGAACACCATCGCCTAGTCCTGAACGTGACAGAGAGGGTAGATACAACCCGCCACGTTCCAGAAGAATGGAACAACATAACTCAAGGTTGAGGACTTCCCCTTTGGCGTCCTACCATCGTCATTCGTCAAGACGATCACGGTATGTTTCCTTTCTGTTATATCAATCATTGTTTAAGAAAACTTGGCGCTGCATTTAAAGACGGATTTCTTGCGATGATGATTGGAATGAAATAAGATGAATATATACACAAAAGTGACAAAAAAAAGAAAATAGTGACAAATACGATGGCGGTTGATGATAGAAAAGTATGAAAAATAGCTTTTCCTTTAGGTTTCTACTACTCATGTATAGACCAAGGAGACCTTGGCGAAAATCAAAGTAATGAAAGCAAACAGCAATGCAACCCTGGTTTATAGATATATGATCAAGCTGGAAGGTGACCTTAACTGTAAACAGTGATAGCTTCAAAATAAACCTGCAAGATGACCTTGAAGCACGATTGAATTTTCACTAGAATGCCTTTTTTTCTCATTCATTTCTTTCTAATAAACCCTTCAGGTTACGATCCAATTGTACACCGCAATATGCCTCCACCTAGGATCCTAAATCTGCTTTTCACTTTTAAATCTGTTTTTGGAGTTTGGTTCTGAATGCAAAGATATCGGCCAACGTCATCAATTAGCGTATTCAATTTGCCAATTTATGGCTTCACCTGCTTACCAAGAAGTGCATTCGTTATTAATGCGATACATACAAGTAAGCTTTGAGTTAACACCTACCGAGAGTGCATTGGCGAATTCTTTAACAGGTTATGTTTTTACTCCTGTATAGGTCAAGATCAAAGAGGCGTTCTTCGAAAAGGAGGAGAGAAAGACGAAGATCACGATCTGCTTCATTTAATAAGCATCGGAGCAGGAGAGAAAGATCCTCAAGGTCAAGGTCGAGGCCAAGGTCAAAGTCAAGGTCAAGATCGAGGCCAAGGTCAAGGTCAAGGCCAAGGTCAAAGTCAAGGTCAAGATCGAGATCAAAGTCAAGGTTAAGAGATAAAAGTAAAAAGTCAGATGCGGGACCAAGCGCCCGTGAAGCCAAATCAAATTCTGTGGATAGAAAGTCTAGATCAAGAAGTGTCTCACCGTCAAGGTACAAAGAATCTAAATCAGAGCCTCTCAAAAGCCGATGGAAACGGAGATCTAGATCAAGAGATAGCTCAGGCTCTGAGTAACAATTTAAGATATCCGTAAATAGATTCAAGAAGCAGACAATGTTTAAAAAGTATTGCTGGAAAGAAAACACGCAGTAACCTTAATGGAATATCCAACATCCGCTCACGTCTAGAGCATACGATTTGGCTGTGAAGTTGTTTTCTATGTGGTAACACACTGACTAAGAGTATCAATCTTACAGAAACTTTGGAAACTGGTTAAGTAAAGCCTTTGGTGCTCTGCGATTATTTTACGACGGATGGGAAATGACCTCATTTTGACACACCTTTTTCTCCCAACATTTGAAAATACGTTGAAAACAGTATTTGTTAATTTAGGAAAGTGCACAATGTTTACAGAAAGCAGATATGTTATTTAGATTATTTTAAACGCTGTTTATGTTAGCGGCAAATGCGAGTGACCATATGTTTCCACCTCAGGATTTTAAAACCAGGAGATCTTTAAAAACATCTGTATTTTGGCACGTTTATTTGAGCAGCATGGACTTCACTAAGGTAACACAATCTAATAAAACAGAAGATACGGAATGGCATCAAACAGTTTTTGACTACGTAGAAATGTTTTCTTAATGCTACTGACAAACGCATAGAGATCTTTCTGTTTACCTATTAATCATTAGCTAAAAAATTATTTTTGACTCTGATGCAGCTAATGTCAAGCACAACAACAACTTTTCTTATTTTGCAGAAAGAGACAAATACCTTACAGGTAGTGCTTTGTTTTCATCAAACTCTTCTGATAATGAAAATTATGATGTATTCTAGCCTGTAAGGTTGTAAACATTTTTCTATACATCTAACCCCTCTGATTCATATATATATATATATGTATGAACTCAACAGCTAGCGAACAACCAGGGTTTCTCCTTTTCAGTCCAAACAGGAACATTTTATTTTCAAATTAAGCAAGAAAATTGAAATCTGATGCCACCTCCGGATTCCGGGCAAGCGTGTTAGTCCGCAGTCATACATTTGATTTTGTTGTAAATGTTATCATGTGTAAGACAATGCTCTGTTTGAACCATGTTTGAATGATAAAACAGCAAGGAAAACACTATAATAACACAAAATGGTCTAGTTCCACTGAAAATGTCCTTCAAAACCCTTTTAAAGAAAATCACTGAAGATTGTTTGAAAGTAGCCCAAGGCTCTTGTATATTATGTCAGGCAGGAAATTACAGGAGGGCAGAAAAAGTTAGAAAAAGATCAGCATTCGTTTTTTGTAACAAGCTGGACAGATGATTTTAATAGCACGTTAGCATTCAGCGGTGGGTTTGGCCCGGGGCGGTTGCAAATAATCTGATAGATATGACACTTTGTAGTGGGGCGTCACTTCATGCTCTGGGTTGGGAGGGTAATGGCAATTTTGCCCTGCAAAAATCACCCTCAGACCATCACAAAATTGTAAAAATTGCCCATTTTCTAGCTAAAACCTGCCCTGCAGCGCCTATTTTTGCCCTGCAAGAAGACGATATTTTCATAGTTGGGAGGGTGAGCCACCCCCAAACCCTCCGTAAAGTGACGCCTCTGACTTTGTATGGATCTCTTGCAGATGTAATCGTGTGTATGTAAGCATATTTAAAATTAATATCATCTATTCAAAAAGTTGTAAAAATGGGTTTAAAATTTTTATCCCGAAACATTATTGTTTAAAATAGATCTCTGATTGTTGTAGATTGTACTAGAATTGTGGTGGTTCTACATGTCCATAGGGACAGCTGAGATCTTGCCTGAAAGAAGACCTAACTGCAATAAGTTTTTAATGAGTAATGAAACGTTGCTAGTTGGTACTTGCTGTCAAAAATCCCACTGCGTCATCTGTACAGAAACATGAAATCATTCATGTTCTGTTTTCTCTGGAACGAATTAGCACCCCGTGGGATATTATTTGAGCGTGATAAGTAAGCTCTGTGGAGACTGCTTAAGAAACCTCTTAACCTTCATAGACCCTGAGATTGGTAGCCTCCGTCATAGATTGTGTAAGTAGTAATAAATGGTAGGTCGGAATGCAACGTTTTTCGCTGGAGAATCGTCCGGCACCGAATCCTGGTTTAAGCTAGAATCAATATTCACCATAGCAATAGCAATTGTCACCTTTTGATTGGTTCTTTTCTTTGCGACAGCAATAGGCTGAAGGGGAGAAGCCCATTACATGTAGCAGTAACTCGATGTTGACTATGGAATTGACTGTTTAAACTATGGTGGAATTAGAGACACAGCCTTCGAGAGCCAGTGCAGGCCCCGGGGTATTTCATTGCACCCGGCACCAGTAGGTGTCCGAAACGCCTAAGACTGTTTTTATGACAAACGTTTCATAATCTCCAAGCTCCAGAAAATAGAGATAGGCATTATTTTAATAGAAACGGAAAATGATATAAACACGAGGTCTTCAGGGCCCGGGCCTTGGACCTCCTGCCCCGCCTAAGCCCCCCTCTCGACGGACCTGATTAGAGGCGGGGTCATGGTCAGAGGTTTTTACATCTTGCCAGGGTCTGTATTTTATACATGATTTTAAGTTCCCTTGTCAAAGTGGTAGAAGACGTTTCCAACCAATTTAATCATGTCGGATAGAGTCGATTATTCTGTTTATCACTTGCTAATGCAATCAAGCCTGATTGATTTTTAGCAAGGTGTGTCTTAATTGTCTTTCCTTAGGTGCTAATCTGCCTACATAGTTCTTTAATTGCCTTAGTAGCATTTATCCAGTTTGCAAACAAATTTTAAATGAAAATGGGATTTACTAATCAGAGGAGCTGTGTCTCTAAGAATGTAAATTCATCACTAAGCCTCTGTTATTTACGTGTGAACTTTTAAATATATATGAACATCTTGTCTATGCAGCTTCGTTTTCTTTGACCAAATCATGGTCTTTACAATAATGTGCAAATTAAGGATGGTCAAATCGGAGTCCTTTACAGGATAAGGATGTAAAAGCAAACATTTTTCAGGTTGCATTGATAATTGTAGGTAAATTGGTCCACATTTTCTTCTACTTGGAAACGTTTCAAGTTTTTTCCACTATTTGAACTCTCGTTCAACAAGATTGAACGTTGCTGGAGCTTGCAATGGTAGGCATCGTTGGATAATGCGATCGAAAGACATCTCAAACCAGAACGTACTTAAACTCTTCATAGCTCAGAGACATCGTGGCTTGTAGGAGGCTCGTAGAACTCAAAAAGGATCTCACCGAGGCTTCTCCAATTTCAGTTTCATTTTTTATATCCTCATAAATATTCCATTTTTTTATTTCATTTCAAAATTCTCAGCAATTTTACAAGCGTTTATAATTAAACTTCAAGATGTTTATTTTACAACAAAGCAGCACAACAGATTATTAAAATACTAAAAATTCAACATCTAAATCATAAGGTTGCTGATGGACACATGAAAAGAACTCAAGAGAGCTTTCGAGCCATGTGCCCTCAGTGACGTTTTTATTAACGCAATAAACTTATTATATAAAATTTGATAACTTTATTTCCTTTTCAACATAATTCTTCATAAAACGGATGCAGTGGAAAAAGAGAAAAATAAAGAAAAAGCAGAAAGCACAGGGGTAAAGTTTTAGCCCCGATAAATTAGGTAGAATCAAAAGAAGGAGTATTTAATAATCATCTAGTAGCATAAATAAAGAATAATTACAACATTAGCAACAATACAAACTAGAAAGGTAGCACAGGGGCATGGAACTTTATAACAACCCTGTAGCATTAACAGTTGACTGAAGTCAGTTCCAAAATCAGTGTCGTACGAAACAAAGTAAGGAATTGCATTGTTATTGCACTAGTGTCTAAAAGCTCAGTTCTGCAGCATGTCAGCAAAGAAAACTCAATCTTTGACATTTCCAATGTTCAAAGAGAACAAAATGAAACAATATATTTACAGCAAGCTTGTTCATTCCATACGATGAATCACCACAGAGATCACGAATCAGTTTTGTTTGTCTCACATGCCCATATCCAACTCAATCATGCGAAAATTTTATCCCACAATCCTCGTGGTTCCATTATCCTGAGGACTGTCCATCACACTGACACGTGACCTCACTTGCTACATCGCATTTTTTTAATGAGAAATGTCTAACTAGGTTTGGTTCCTCACCCGACTCTCATTCTGACTTCCATGACAAAAATAAAAGACGCAATGTCATAGGCAGAAAATTACCCGAGAACACGAAATAATAGAAGATTATCATTGATCAGGAAAGGAAGAGGAGTGATCTATTAAGAGCATTGTGATGCATTCTCATACAGGGCCGTAGCTACAGTGGCTTGAGGGAGGGGGGGGGGAGTGTGACACCCCCACCCCAGGGAAAAATTTTTTTTTCAAAAACAAGGCGTTTTTTGCCAGGGAGGGGCATTTCGTCGGCAAATTTGCTAACTTGTCTGCAAATAAAGGATTGCACGCCCATTCTGTCGGCAAATTCATCGTAGACATCCCCCTGAAACTTTAGCGGCGGTCCTGCTCTCATACAAAGAATTTCATTCGAAGTTTCATTTGAAAGGTTTGGCAGGCCTTCTAACATCATATTGCGTTGGTAGTACCGAGAAGATCATGCCTTTGGACATTATACAAATGACAGGACACCAAACAGGCAGTAGGGATTTCATTCCAGGCCTTTAGACAGCATTTCCTTGACTACTCAAGTTTATACCCCGGAAGTTGGATGGCCTTGAAGTTTCTTGTTCTATAGCTTAAGTAGGCCATCATTTACTGAGTACATTTGGATTTATTGTACCCTTGCCTAAACTTATGAAGATTGAGTTTACTTAGACGAACGCGTAGCTGGGTAAGAATTTCCAGACCTTTAGGATCTTGGACACTATATACTGATTCAGCCAGATGGGGGGAATAAAAGGTAATGATTTATTCTTGAATGAATTTACTGAAGGTTATAGTCAAATATCTGGATCAAGTTTCTGCATGATGCAATTACTCTAATGCCCAACGCAACAATATATCTGCAAGGGTCTGGATTTGTTACCAGATTGAATACCTGATCTATTTTTTCAAACAACATTTCTGTTGAAAGCTGATTGGTTGGAGTATACCTGAACTTATTTTACTTTAAAGGCTCCTTTGCTCCTACGTCATCAGTTTTAATACCCTCTTTGAAACTTGCGAAATGTTTTAGATGTTAAAGTAGAGGGGTTAAGGGGACCTATGCCAAAGCGGGGCACAATTTTCGGGCAACGTGACCATAACAGACATTGTCGTAAAATGCTGTGCAAATGATGCTCAATTGATGCCCAGTTGGCTAGTGTTTCGGCGGATGCCCAATTCATCAAGTGTATTTATCATTAAAGGTTACCTAGTGTATATATCCAACTTGCCTTGGAATCAACTGGTTGACCAATGGAATTCAAACACAAGGACTATTTCCAATAAGCCAGTTAAATTTGTTAATTTAGCTTTTTAGCTAAGTATACTTTGTTGCGGGTGGTTGCGGGTAACATTATACAATGCCATCAAGCTACTATTAGAATTTTATATATGGGAAAGCAAGGAACGTCTGTCAAGCTCTGAAATATATTATTTATTCATTAACAACTGATAAAATTCATACACTTACAGACACAACTGACAGAATACACTTATGGCGCATGTTAGTTTTACATTGAGACTTGAGTATTGCCGTTGGAAGAGAAGTTAAGAACTAACTTAACTTGGAAACAGTCGCAATATTTTTGAAAGAAAAGTTTGATTTTAGTTTGAGCGGTAAGGCTTACGTTTTGGAGGGAAAATTGAAAGAAAAAACACAAAGCAGCGCAAGTTCTGTGGCTTATCGGAAAATCACAGTTTTACATTGATACATTCTGGGTATGGTTACTTTGTTATAGATAGTTTCCTAGTCTCTATCGTTGTGGCTTAACAGTTAATCCTTGTTTCATGCTGCATTGTTTGTCGTAATTTGTACGAATGGCATGATGAGTCATGACACCTTGCTAAAGTCACATACTCAACTAGGCAATTTGGCAAAGAACTCTGAAATCTTCAAACTTAATAGAATTGGACATAAAACCAAGGTCTATGGCACGAGAAATTACTATTAGGGTCCGAGAAATTACTTTGCATTCTTAAAATCTAAACTATTGGAACTAATATATGCCTTGCTTCCCTGACGAAGATCTAAATTTATAAGTTTGGAGGTCGATTGGCATATGTATTGCTGGAAAGCATTAATGTACACTTTCGGAAGCTAAAGTCGTTTTAGCGCATGGAGAGCTAGAGAATTTTCATGCCAAAATTATTTTGTTGTCAAAAGGACAGTAGATTTTATCTGAAGGCAAAAAGGTGAGCAATGCAACACTGGCAAGGAAATTAATTCATCTTAAGCAAAATATGCTGCACTTACTTGTTCTAGCTTGCAAGTCTTTACTGAGCAAAGTTGTCCCGTGCTTATTAATTAAGTAGCAGAAAATACATTTCATGTGTGGTAGAAATGGTCACTCCTGAAACGCACAAAAGTTTTATTCAGACTATAGTCAATGCACGAGGTTTTTTAATGTGAGAAAAAGGTTAATTGTTTTTGATTTTTGAGCATACTTTGAAACTTGCATGCACCTTGTTACAGAGCTGTAAAAACTTGTTAATATTTGAGAATAGGCCAAATACAGCAAATTGGTTAAACGGTAGAATGAATTATTAATGAAAAAGGATTAAATATGAATAGCCACATGATATGAAGCTGCAGTATTATCGATAAATAGGTCACTCAACCACATTGTCAGAGACTACTCTCCCCTTGATATTTACTTGCTTTTCCCCAGCTTTTAAAAACCCTAGTTTTTCTATATTTGGTCGGACATCTTCTTTATTCGATGCTTTGCAATGTCCAGCACGTTGGCATAATTCGGAATCGCATTCTACATCATTACAATATTTTCAATGTAGTATTATTTTGGCAAATTATACAGTCATCCGGAGAGTGGTCTCCAGCCATCTATAAAATCTAATCTAATCTAGCTAAAAGCAAAATGGCCTAGGCAATACGGTTATCAAAGCATGTCCTAGGGATGTTTTCTCTTTGCTTGGTCAACCGCTTTAACTGTTCTGCCGCGGGAATCCTTATAAATTATTTACAAGACTAACACAATAAGCTAAAGATTTGACCCAGAAAAAACGCTCGCTTAGTGCATTTTCTTCCTGGCTACCGGTTGTCACAGATCGGTTCATGATCTCCTCCAAAATTCGATCTTATCTTCTTGGTCTCCTTTGCGGGAATCTATGTTCCGGTGCTCCGATTGTATTTGGTGACACAGATGGCATGAATGGAACGAAGTGTTTTTTAAGTTTTTTCGAAGTTATGAATGGAAGGTGCCTTTCAATCATTCCCTCAAATTAATTATTGACTCATTTTCAACAAATCAAACAAATAGAGACCATTAAATGATGACACTGCAGATATAAACAGCGAAAACGCAATAAATGTTTTACTTATCTACAACCTTCTAATGATTAATTCATACATCTAATGATCTCTCGTCGAATAGGTGTGGCATATTTGATCTATCAACGTTTGAGAGTACCGCACTGAGGTTTTTCTAGCACTTTAAAAGGCACGGTAGCTTTTGACGGCATCTTTTGGTCAATGGAATTGTCACCTATCCAATATTGTTTTCTACAAAATGGCTTCACCTTATCTATTCATGCTAATGAATCTCTTGACATCGAGTTAGTAAAGATCATAGCTCATTCAAGTTATTTGTAAAAATCTAACTCCCTAAGCATTAAAGTTACTTTCATTAGACCAGTTTTTAGGTTTGTTGATCAAGGTTGACTGTTAGTACCTCAGGTCAATCTAGAGTCAATCAAAAATCAAAGTTGACTTTTAAAATTCAAGCTACTGGTTACATGATATTATATGAGTGGATAGAGCAAAAATATCTGGCACTCCCTCTTGTGATAGATGCATTAGTCCTATCTTAGATGCAAAACTAAAGCATGCAAGTCATGACATAAAATGCAATAGTATTTAATTTAGTTTGATTCCTAAGCAACTCGCTTAGGTGGACATGCTAGACCTGAAAGTGGCTACATGCATATTCTTGTGACCATCTTATAGCTGCAAAGCTGTGTAAACAACTGCCAGTTGACCTGAGGCAGTGAGAAACCACAAGAGATACTAATTGCTTAAAAAATATTTTTGTCATATACATTCTGTGAGTATTATCGTCGCGAGATAACCTGAAAATATCTGACGTAATATCATCAAGAAAAATACATTAGCCAAGAACAGGAGCCAACATCACACCAAAAGCTGGGAGACACGGGCAAGTAATTGAGCTATCTTGGGAGAAAGACAGAGATTGCAGAATGGGAAATTTTTGTACTTGCAGGTGAGAGCTTACTCAAAGTCAGTCTTAAAATTTTAATTTGCCTTATCAGGCGAATAAGCTTGAAGATCTTTAGTTCCGCCTTGGTTATAAAAAAATCATAAAGAAAATTCTGCTCGATTCACATGCAAGATAATTGGATAAAAAGTAAGAGCAGATGCACGAGAAAGTGAACCAAAAAGTTTGGTCGTGTAAATAAGTATTTGAGCTAGCCTTAAGTATAGGAACCAGCAGAAGTTTTCATCAACTGAATTAAAAAAAATTTGTTATCATCATTCTGTTATCATTTTATCTTATGATGTACGTCACTGCTCTCATTTTATTTGCCTATTTTTACAGCGAATATTTTTGCGAATAGTTTTGAGGTTCTAAAACTGCTGAGATGCCTATGCTTGACCAAGCCCTGATCTTAGCGTTGCTAAGTTTTTGCACATTTTGCATGTTTCATGGACATCGCTATGTGCGTTAATACACTTTGTTTCTGCAGACATACGTGGGCTTCTACCAATAACTATACTCTGTTTCACTGATATTTCGAAAGTATTCACTGATATTGTTTGTATTGGACGCTTGACTCAACGTCAATAAGGAGCGGAACCCTAGCCACTAAATAAATCAATTATTTTTACATGGGAAGAAACTAAGATTTATAAGATTTAGAATAAAAACTTTAAGCTATGAGAATATAGAAGAGGCAGAAAAATAAAACTTTTATTCTTAAGATTCATGAGAAGAATACTTTAATATCTTTCTGATTATGTTCTGTCAAGCAATGGTTACTAGGATAGGCTTTGCTGAAACCCAAATTAATTTGGACGGATCTTCCAGCCAGAATTACTGTCTACATCCAATTACTTAATTACTTCAAGTATTCCATGGACACCATGGACAAACCAGATGCCTTGATTGATTCTTTACAGTCTCATGGCACTGTTTAAAAGTTTTCTATTTCCTGCCCTTTGCCTTTTTAACAAAATTGGCAATTGTTAACATCGAAAAGGAGCTTACGGGATTTCACTATGCACACCTCAAAGCATGCAATTTGCGAGCTGCGATCATAATATCAATGGCAACTTAAAGCGCATGTACAGGCCCAAGAAACACCACCATGGAAGAGTAGCAGAATTGGCTTTAAAAGGTTTTCTATTCTTTATAAAAATTCATATAATGTAACATTAAGTTTCATACTTGCAAAAAGGCTTATTTTGCGAATAAGCCATAAAAATCAAAGCAGAAATTATGGAACAATGCTCAAAGAATTGTGCAGAAAACGTTGCAGCTAACTGGCAAGTCATTTCGAGGGCCTTATGCAAGACTAGGCAAAGCACTGCTTCCCGCAGCCTAAAATAACTATGTGTGATTCTTTAAGTATGGACAAACTGAGCATTGATTTGAAGCAATATTGATTAAGATATTCCTAGAATTCAGAGCAATGTTATCTGATGGTTGATAACACGTCGAACTTGGGTCAGTTCATTTCATCATGCAGCAAACAATCTTATTAGCTTAAGGTATCAACAGTTGCGATGAAACGGGCAAGTCGGTGACTCTTACGTGAATGCTGCGCAAATTCACACTCTAAAATCTTGTTGTGATAAATATTAATCGCGAAAGTTTGCAATGCGCTTAGAGCACCTCTATAATCTACTTCAAATATCAGATCCCGCTAAGAATAGAATGATGGTTCCAGCGACTTTGAAATTTGCCTATAAGAGCTTTCGCAAGATTGAAATCTGTTTAATCTACTCTTGCAGATCTTGGCTTAGATTGCCAATCATTACATTGCAAAATGTGGCTCGGACGCAAGAGCTGAGCCTAAAAAGGATAACAAAGAAACCTAAGAATTAAGTCAAAATGATTCCTTGGTACCTAATGTGTAGGGCCGACTTTACAGGGCCTCCAAATAGACTTGAAAAGTGGAGAGGCCAAACGTCTATGCAAGAAAATTACCACGTCACAGCATGATGAAGTCCTTTTAACAGCTAATGCAAAGATCTCCACTTTAGGAAAATGTTTATGATTTAAATCTCATGCAATTAAAACGATTTTTATAGCATGTGCAAATGATACTTTCAACTAACCTCAACGAAAAAGTGGAGGTGCCTCGAGCTCTAGGCTTTTGTTGATGTTAAAATTGTTGTTGAATCTGTAAAAATGAATAAATTACTTTTAGAGAGTTTAGGAATCTAAATTTTAAAGAAAAGACTCTAATACTAGTCCGACCTAGGTTGCGTGCAGCCCTCGTGTTTCTCGCGATCTCAAAATGGAGAATGAATTCAACTCAATCGAATTTTGAACTTGTGAGAAACAATTGGGGCTGCACGCAGGCTAGTCCGACCTCCTCGCAATAAGGATTTAACATAATAATACATTGTATGCTTCACAATTATACCATATCGTCTGGAATATGGGCACCATTGAGGCTTATTTGTTGCCATTGGCTAACAAAAGGGCTTGTATAAGGGAACCTCTTATTGGTTGTTGGTCGATTGCTTCATGAAAACGTTATTAGAGAAATGATACGTAACAGTTGAAGAAATCAATCAATATATTAATATATGAAGTTCAATGACTCATAATCCAGTGTTATTAAATGCCAATAAAAACTGATGATTCTTCCTTGCAAAAACTAACTGCAAATCATAAACAACTCAATCTTCTCTTGCAAATGCAGATTATCCTAGATTCTACCATACCGAAAGCAGGATTTGACAATCGTGAGCCTTTTTATAGCTATAAGATCGATAGATATAGTAAATACTTTTGCTTACATCTTATTGATTCACAACTTACGCCTTTACCTAGAAAAATGTTACATTTAGGTAGCACCCTTATGGCTACTATATGTACTCCATGTCAGCCAATGCCGATTTGATTTAATGTATTAAGCATGGCCATGACGAGGGCATTAAATCATAAAAGAGTTTCAAGAATATTAATTTGTGCCTGTGTGGCGCAGTTGACTGATCGTTTGACTCCGTTGACGGCTAACGGAGTTCGAATCACGGTCGAAACTAAAAAATTTTACAATTGGGTAGCAGCCTTATTGTTCATAAATATATATTCATATATATATATTGAATCAATTAGGCAATGGCTAACATGGAGTATAAATGCTAACCATAAGGGTGATGCCAAATTGTAAAATCTTTAGTCTCGACCGTGATGCGAACCCCGTTCGTCGTCACCGGAGTCATGCGACCAATCCACTGCGCGACATAGGCACACACACACACATAAACATCACCAACAGGCAGCTAAAATCCATCTAAAGAATAAAGTAAGCCCAATGGATATCTCTGTAATATCTTATCAACCCCTCTTGCAATAATTTTGCGTCACTGCATTACGTCTACATCTTCAAGCCAACCAACTTCCTTTTCAAGTAGCAAAGCGGGAAAGGGAGGTCAGCAGGATTCCATGATAAAAGGCAATTGTGACAAAAATAAGTATTAAGTACAACAACCACAAAAAGTATTCTAGTTTTTTCTAAAGATACAAGTTCTACTTCATCTAGCACTGCCTTTTTGTAGCCTCAATGAGGATATGGACAGTTCAAGCATAGAATTAGTGTTTAAAGTTCCCTATTCTCGTGAAGAATAAAAATTAACAGCTAAACAATATCTAGTCTGTGCTGTCTGTTATTTCGTTAGTAATTTGCTTTTTAGTTCGTTGTAATTATTTTATTTTAAGGACTTTGTATGTAGTGGAATTCTAAAATAAACCGAACTGAACTGAACTGAACTGTACTCTAACTCGGACTTATTATGCAAGTACAACTGTGATCTAGCCCCATATATGTCAATGTTGCCTTCCTATCTTTTTTTAAATTTGCATAAAAAGTTAACAAAAATGCAAGGTGACAACCATAACGCTCACATTTTAAAACGTGATTTTTACAAAAACAAATTGGATGAAGTTATTCATTCAAATTTTCACGTAACTAAAGCAATTAAGGATGCTTATTTTTGAAATCAATTCTTTCAACCTTTTTTCCAATTTCTATTTTATCAAAAGGGTTTATTTGAGAAAGCCCTCTGTATTAAAATGCGTTCCATTGAAACTCACTGCGTTTATTTCTCTCATGAATCAAAGATTCAAGCTGAAAGATTTTTATTTGAGGTTTTGATTTTCGTTGGACATAAGTTCCCGCTCTCTCTTTGATCAATAACCGACGCTATCGCAGTATTATGTGGACTGTCGGCAGAAAAGCTTATTGTAGGCTTACACGTATCTGTTATTTGGTGCAATTTCACAAGTCTTCTCAACAGACGGTTCATCAAGGCAAAATGACCCGTTGCTTCATGAAGAATTCTCAGTTGTTTACCAAGCCAAACCCGCACAACCCTTCATTTGAAACTGTGACCAATCGCCAGATGTTTCCATTTGTTCATAACACTAAATAGCGTTGCGAAGAACTAGCAATATATCATACTGGCTCCACTGTTAGCTTTGGGATTAAAAGTAATTGAAAACACAACGTTTAAGTGATGCTTTGCTCTGTTCATGAGCGGGATGAGGACTTTGGGTCAAGAATAGTTAACTTGCTAAAGTCTGCATTTAAATGCACCCTGATTTTGCGATTCGGAGGTAGAAGAAAACAGGAGAGAATGCACATGAATATTGAGGATATGATCTGGATTTTAGGCTTTGGGAGGGGTAGAAAATTTCTAATCATCTATATTCATTCGGCCAGTTGCTTAAATGCATTGCAGGGCCGACGCAAAGTTTTTTTTGCTCGATTGCTTGGAACATGTCCATCACCTTATAAATGAATTGCATTTAAAGCCTCATTTCTAGAAGGTCTTGGATCAAATACAATATGATGATCTTGCTAATTTAACTACACTAGCCGCATACTTTCGGACCTTCTTGACTTTCCTCAACTTTTTGTCCTTTCTTGTAAGTGAACTGTAATTATTATTGTTCGCAGCATTCATTAAGATCCTCTTGCTACGTTGCAAAAGAAGGATGGAGTCTGCTTAGTACTCTGCTGCTCTAGCAGTTCCAGAAACACGGTAGAGGAAAACGCGAGAAAAGTTTTACGCAGAATTTGGCTTAGAGTTACAGAGTTCCTGCAGATGGAGTAAACACCTAACAGTATTTTTCAAAATGATGAATGATCTGACACCTGAGTATACAATTGATCCCATTCAAAGAGTGGCACCAGGATTTGCCCGAAGGGGGGGGCTGGGTTCCCCGACAGGGGGCTAAATAACAGAATAGAGGGTATCTTTCTGTTGATTAGAACAAAATTTTTCGTTGAAAATTCCCCTACAGACACGAAATTTTGCCCGACGTGGGACTAACGTTCCCCGATGAGGGGGCTACAGCCCCTCTGCTCCCTCTGGTGCCACTCCTGTCCTATTCCCCAAACTCAATAGTTACATTACTGTCTTTTCAACCGAGGCGCAGTTAGGAGATTAAGGACAAGTACAGAAAAATTCAAATCTTTTTTTTACCCTTTCTTAAAAGAAGAATTAAACTTAACATGGAGATTAGACTTGCACCGTCGATTGCTTTCTGAAAAGGCTGGTCTTCACAATCGGCCCCCTCCGAAATTTCTCTTTGAAATTGATGATCCCATAAGAAAATCCCATCAAACGCAGTTTAGAGTGTGTTTTAGTTATTAACTGTCTAAGGTGAAGCCCACGCGAAGTGCGGGCTAAAGAGGCAAACAGTGGCAAATTATCCTTTCAAAGATATCTCACAGCCATCATGATCCTTGATATTCGATGAGAAAGTGTCGCATGGGATCACGGGAAGGTGACGTCATGGGTCACTGCAAAGGTGCACGTGTAATGCTACTTAAAAAACTAAGAGTGTGTTTTTGTGAACTACATTTCAAAAAATTGTTAGGGATACTGCAAATCCAATTTAGGATACTTAAAATGACGGTATTGAGACTGCGGAACACTTTCTACTGCTCTGCCTCTCTTTTATGCGATTGAACACAAAAAGCCTCACCCTGTTGTTTCGCATTACTACAACATATTGATCCTTCAAATGAGGTTTTAACGCAATATTTTTCCATGGTGATGAAAATCTTCAAAGTGATTTGATAAAAGTATATATGTGCAATACATTTCCGCAACTGGCCAATTCAACAAAAATCACAGGGGGTAGTCATGATACAGTGCTCCATCTCATTTTTGTTAGCATTATTAAGGGAACCGGTTGTTTTCATGTTACCTTGCTGTGGCTGCTCAGGACAGAATATGGTCGCCAATATAAGAGTTTAACAATGCACTCCAAGAAAAAAAGTTGTTGTCACTTTTATATTGAATAATAAAAATAGATATACGCCAGTAATGACCTATGGTGATATATAGCTGTCGGTGGCCTGAACTAGTCGTTAAGGCGCAGGTTTACGAATCAATCAGCCTAGAAGTTCACTGTCCTGGACCACAGCTAGACCATTTCTCCACATAGCTGTTCAGCCGATTCAGCTTTCTACCCTTCCAAGGTCGGTAATTGGGTACGCAGGAGAAATTTTGAGAGCACAGGCCTAAGCGCTCCAGGCCCACATCAGCTAAAGCGAAGCTGCCATTTATAAATTAATTGCTTTCTTGCCATTATCTCAGTCTCATCCAGGGTCGTCCTACATTTCCTAAGTCGTGCAAATGGAGGCAAAAAAAATTTAACTTGGCCGTTCTCAGTTGAACAATTGAGATAGCGAGGAAAAGCTGCATGATAACCGGGTTCATAAATTATTGAGCAGGTTTGAAAACAACATAAAAGCTGACTCTTAGCCGTTTTCATATTCAGAGCTGGAGTGGTTTGCAATCAAAGGCAAAGAACACTCGACAAGAGCAGACTGTTTGTTATCCTGGCCTTTTTCAGTTGTGGTAGGTTAAGGTTGCATACATTTTTGCTTCCAACTCTGATATTTTCATGTTAATTAAGTGCAAGAATACTAGAAGGCTGATCTTTAATTGGAGTTTCAGACGAAAATAGGTCAAATTTGTTTTTAAAATATATGCAAGTGTGCACTTTTGTTGGAAGAATCCGCTCAAGTTTTGTCTTGACGAATTCCGATTTAAACTTTTCAATAGCATACAAAGCAGTCCTTGTTTCTTCGAATATGCATTGAATACTATTGGATGAAACTATTATAACTAGTTTTGATATAAAAGATATCAAATGTAAAATAAGAAGGTTTCTTAAATGTAAGAGCGCTAGATTTTCAGCCAATCGTCTTTAAGTTTTTGTAGCTGTGATACATGGATTTTTTTAGATCTTGATGTGATGTAAATTATTCTTAGAACATTTTTCAATAGCATGTAATCCGTTTTAACCAACATGGCTTTTGCTACGATGTAAGATTACATTGCAAGAAACTCTGAAATGATTTAGCTTTAAAGGCTAAAATGGATAAGAAGCCGTCATTGGAAACATCAAATATCCTGAGTATTGCATCTGGTAAAATTATCATTAAAAGTTTTTGAAAGGATGGATGCCTTATACGTATTTGTAGCAGGGTTAATAATTCAGATAAAAAGTGTAGAGATTTACGCAATGTAGAGTCTTAGTTCAACCTTTTTGGCAATTAAAATCTCATCATGAAATGATCCCTATCATGAACCACATATGAAAGTTTTATGAGCAGAGAATTTCGCTTGCTTTGCCTTGAATCCATAAACTGTAACAACCAATCTGCCCTAAGCATGTCTAAATAGTTACTAGATAAGCTTTTTATGTGAATGTTAATGATGCTAAGGACTGAATAATGTTTTACATTATCTAAAAAATTCTAAGGTCGCTCGTCGCTCGACACCTGCTTCTGACTGTTTTTCCAGTTTGCATTTCCTGTTTCCTTTCGCTATGGTTTGAATCGTCTTCTTGGAATGTGAGCTTCTGAGACAAAAATCAATGTTTATTTTTCAATAAGATCAAATGTGCATTAGCTTTGTGATTGCTGGTTGAATTTTAACAGCATCTGTAGGCTTTTTGAACTACTTAGAAGGAAGAGAAAAGGTGTCGCATTTTTTGTTTGCAACTTTCCGCACTACAGTCTCTGATAAGTATTCACCAGCTACGTTATTATTATACTATAATTACATTTACTACTCGTCAGGGGTTCGTAGATGGGGGAACCATACAAGTAGACTAACTTGTATGGATAAATAGACAGTTTAAAGCACTTAAATCGCCATTCAGGTATCGAAAGTTCAGCCAACCTGTCTGTATCGAGCAGTCACATTAGGAAATTTTCAACTTTAAAGGACACGTTGTTCGAACATGCCTCGGACTGCGATCAAAGGCTTTGTGCGCCAAATCTTAATCTTTTGAGCTACCTAGCCGAGGCCGCAGATTATGGTCGTAGCCTGGACACGCTAGTAGCCCACAGTTTCCCTTCCTCCAAGCCAGTTATTTATGCCTCAATCTATAATAGAACTATTTAGATAACGGCTTTTCTTTAAAACACGGAGTGGCATTTATACATCTGATAGATGAAGGGCTCATGGACGACACAATCTTATTGTTGGAAACGTAAAAAAATCCATCTTGACAACAGAATCACAAACTCAGGAGAAATTTATCTCAATTTCAATGAATTCTGGACCAAGGAATATTGCATGGTAACATTTTTGTCGATTTCAAAGTTATAATTAACCATAATTTTCGTGCATATTGGCATTACTGATACCCTCAAAAACGCTCTATGCTTTTGAGGAATTGAAATGTTGTGAGCGAAATGCCAAATGTTAGCTAATGCATCTGAACATCTGATCTTCAAATCGATCAATGTTGAAAGCTGCCGATTCTCAGCACACGAAGTCTACAAAGAAAAAGGTTAAAACTTTTTGTTGCATTTACATTTTCAAATATTTCAATATTTAAGTATATCTTTCTTTTCATAAATTTCATCAGAAAGGTTTTGCAATCCTGAATTATCTTAAAATAAGCATGGCACTTGTATTGAATCTCTAGAACATGCTCGTTATGGAGTAAGGCTTTATTGATGAAGTGAGTTGGCTGTAAAATGGATGGTGTAATGAAAACACGAAGATTGGCGTTGAAATGATAAATCAACATCAATGTGCAAAGAATATTGGCTCGGACTTCTGTAACTGAGGAAAATTTAAAGAAAAATTTGATTAAATGTCTGCAAAGAGTACACAAAATCAATTTTATCCAAAACTAAACCCAAACTTACCCTTTTCATTCCACTAGAATCTATACACCGTCGATTGGCATTTAGTGTGTACAGTAACTTCCTTTATATTAGTTGATATTGGACGTATGTAACTTTTGAAGTCCGTTTCCAATTGAAATTTTCTATTCAATAACTAGCTATCACTTGGCTGTCAGCCGTAAGCCACTTTTGAAAGATGTTTTTTAAAAGTATTGAATCTGCCTGCATATCACCCTTTCATAATTACCAATTACCACAAGATCTAGCTATGAAAGAAAATATCGTTAACCCATTGATCCCATTAGCTTTTTTCATTAAAACAAATTAATTGCTTGGAACTCAATGATTTCTGTTGCTGGGTTTCGGTTTATCTCAAATGATCAACCACTGAATAAAGAAATCATGGATAATAGTTTTCTTAAAGGTACCTGCCACTGACATTTACTTGGTGTGTTTACGCCTTCGACAGCTGGCTCATGTGTAGCGGCAAATACTTGCTACATTTGCAATCTTTAATTATATTTGCTTATTGCATAACAATAGGAATTTCTTTAAGACTAAAACTTTCTAAGCCTATATACACATTACAATGTACAAGCTTTATAAACGTTATGATAATCACAAGATCAGCTCTCCTACGGTAGCTTTTTAATCAGTATTCATCGTTTTGAATACTTTGAGAAATGTTAGGCAAAACAAGCACTTTCGGCATGTGAAATAAAATTTTCGCTCTAGAGAACGATTTTAAACTATGCAGTACAAAACAGCTATTCAGAACAGTGTCCGTTAGAAAAGGTCCCAGATTTTTCATACAATAATTCTGAGACAATATTGATTGCAGTTAAAAGGCCTTTATATTTGCTCGAAAATTGACAATATTGGCTTGGATTTTTCTGCGAAGCGCAAACTTATATCTACATCATATTTGACGAGAACCGATTAGACCCCTGATAATCGCATTCTTGGGTTTGTGGTCCCGGCAGGTCTCTTTCATGATTGCAAAGACAGTACATCTTCAATTAAAAAGGTTTCCAGGTAGATAATTGCAGTTTGAGAGTGTTGCAAAATTTTATTAACAAAATATGGGCATCAGGGGCCACCTTCACGGTAGAATTTTGCAATGAAGCACGGAGAAAGCAAGCCCTCCCGGTAAAACAATCTTAAGCTTCGTTACTTAATGGAAAAGTCACTAATGAGTGAGTTTCTAGGTCGAAAATGTGTCGCGTCTGCTTTATCCGGATTGCTGTTAATTTCTTGTGTTTTGATGCCCGTAGAAGATCTTTATAGCTTACTTTTGTTTAACTCCTAAGTCCTAGCATTATGAAAAATATATTTGTGGCAAAATTGCCTCACATTTTTGGTGGCTTCGACAATCATCTACTTAAGTGATTTAACGCGTGAACCTTTTCCCAGCACATTATATGATTTTAATTAGATGTGAAAAGTTCAGAATAATTTCTTAGGTAATGTGGTAGGAATATGAGTGACTAACTAAACAAGTAGACAAGCCATTGATAGCAACTTCATTTTAAGCAACAAATCTCATAACAAAATTAGAAGCAAGATACGAGGGGCATTTCATTTCTTCAAAAAAGCGTACGAGACCTATTTAGAACAAAAAGATTTTTGAGGATTTTGATGGATTTTTGGTTGGAAACAAAAGGATTTTTGCATAAGGTGTACGAATTTTTTTGGAGTGAATTCCCCTCGGCAAGATATCTAGTCTTATGTTGTATGAAGTGGAAAAATTAATTCCATTCTTCTATTACCTTTAGATGATACTGCGTATGTTTTATGATAGGTTTGTCATGTTTAGCCTGCTTGTCGCCTTGGGAGATTTATCAGAATTAATTATCCTTTATTTTAATGAGTGGTATAGTGATATAAATATCTTATCAATTGCGTATGACGAACTTTAAATTCTCTGCAAGCTTTTTACAATCTAATTTTAATTGTTCTAGCAATGCAAAGCTAAACAAGATCTGAAGCTACACTTTTTAAGCACATCTCACCATATGATATAATAAATGAGATTCTTGACGGTGCGCGTAGATGCAATCCCTTCTTTCATCAAACAAAGCTTTTGTAATATCAGCTTTGTGAATTGTATTTTAACGAAGATCATAACAAGTTACTAATTAGATAACATCACACTCGATATCCTACATTTAGCAAAATTATTGGGTGGTTGCCAAATCCAATAGGTTAAACTGCAAAAGCTGCTATAATTGCAATGGGATGGCTGATGTTCTGACGATGGTTCTTATGTTTTTTACAGATTCTGCTTGTATTCCACATTGCTAATTAATCTAGCATCTTAAACAAGTTCCACAGAACTTCAAGTAACTGGCTTCATTTGTTTTCAGTCCTTACAATGCACATAAACATTGCAGTGCATGTCTCCTAAGCCAGGTGTCCAAAGTATCCGCTAGCATTTTTATTAATTATGTTCTATCAAACGCATTCTTCTTCCGCTTACTGTGAGTCAATTCATAGGATGATTTAGCGCAAGTTTGCCAATGATCGATCATCTACAGTCGAAACATAGGATACCACTAATTTCGATAAACAGTTAGAAGGATAGCTTATGTTACTAGTATTTTGATCCGCTGTACTCCGCTATATTGATTTTTTGACGATTCTAGGATGGAGATTAAGAGTGGCCTCTTTTAGTGTTACGATTTATGTGCTAGTAAACCAGTATTGCGCTAGAAATTCAAAACGATCGTGATAGGTGAACGATTTTAAAAAGCATGTTTGCTTACTAGAGCTGAGAAACATATAACGATTGAGAAAACCTAATCGTAAGAATCGTAAGAAAACCTTGTCGTAAGGTCGCTTTTAAACTTTAATAAGGCAAGCGCCCCTTGAATTAATCATTTAGACCGAACAATCTTCTCATGGTTTAGAAGAACGGAAAAAACAGCAGCACATCATGCTTTCAATTGAATCAAGAAGTACGCATTGAAACAAATTTAAGATGCGTTCAATAGAAGTTTACCTTACCATGGAAATAGAAGCTAGCACCAGTATAGTGCCGGATCTTTTGTTGAATGAGTTTTTAATCTAATTTAAAGATATGTCTATCTCAGAGTTATTGTCAAATATAAAGAATATGTCATAATTTTAGCGCAAAATCACCTCATTTTTACGATGAATTCTCTTAATGATGTCATAACTTTAGCGCAAAATTATTTCAACTTTCACGATGAATTTTTTCAATTATGCCAAACTTAAGTGCAAAATTGACTCATTTTGGATGATGAATTCTTCTGGCACTGGTCTCCATCATCTCAATATTTATTGTTTAAATTCATTTGATTTCTGAAATTTTCAGTTTGATCGAAGGTTTGAAGTTTAGATTGACCGATTCTCTGCAGCTTTGATATTGAAGCTTAATGGAACTATTGGACATTTCTTCAACAAACAGGGTGTCTGTTTTGAAATGTTTCTCTTACAGGCATCTATTCTGTAAGAAGGGTCTCTTGAATAAAAAATTTTTGAAAACTTGCTAATTAAAGGAAATCAATAGGTATCGAAGTGATCAATAAGGACTAAAAACCTACTGCAAGCGTTTTACCCAGGTTACATAATACCTTATAGAAACAGTTTATGGTTCATTTGACGATTATTTTACTTCTATCAGCGCTTGAAAGGGATCGCATGTGACTGAAATCTTTGCAAGATACGAAGTAGGTGGGATACCAAAAATCTCTAATTAGCTTGAAGAGCCGACTTAAAGATATTAAAAAAACATGCATGGATCTCAGTTTAACTCTAAAGTTTGAGAATTTCACATGTGCGCTGTAAATGTTCTTCGTTCTCCTGCTGTGTAGTACTCAACGTATACGCCATTTAACAAATTTGCAAAGCTCTTACGCGCTGATTAAATTGCGCTGATTAAAAATTTACATGCAGAATGAAAACACATGCTTTGACTGCAAACCAACCACATGTCTTTCAGTGCCATATCCCTGAATGCTTCACAGACTCTTTCCTTCTCTCCTTCTTTGAAGTCAAAACATTAATTCTTTGACGCAATCCCAGACACAATCTTTGTATTTGAACTGAACATTAAAAGCTGCTTCGTGCGAACTTCACAGTTTTGGTTCAATCTCCTTTGGCTGTGAAGGATTAATTGCTTCTTTAACTTCATATTCTTCATCATGATTGTCCCAAACATTAATGACAATTGAATAATTTGAAAAAACATACCTTCACGGCCTTCGTGTCTAAATGTGGTATCTCTTGGCATCAAACTCCTCCAAGTAAATAAACTATACGCAGGGGCGTAGTAGAACAAGATTTTTGGGGCGATTTCACGAATTCCCTAAGCATCAAAATCTATCACGCAGCAAATCAGGTTGGTTAGGGGGTCGGATAGGGGTGTGGGGGCACGCTGCCAAATAACTGCCTATGAGATGCTCTTTCATAGTTCATATCCTGACCTACTAAATCACCTTTGAAACATTTTCTAAACTTTCAGAAGTATTGAAAGCCGAAGAAAAAATGATAAATGATTAACATCAAAGGATTAAGAGTTGTTTGAGGGTGTTGTCAAGTCTTTTCTCCTGGCTACATATTTTAAAATCTACCACTAAGAAATCACCGCCCTGTTATGTACTTTAAGACGATAAAATTATGTACGAAAGACAATAAAATATTTGCTAACATTACTCTCTGAGTTTTATTTATACAGTCAAAGCTGTTCATGATGTCAATTAGAATAATTGGGGTTAAAGAGTCAAAGCGAATTAAATTCACAATCCCCTTCTCTGTCTTTTAACACTTTTGAAAAATGGCCAAGCTAAGATATTGCTAAGACATTATAAGTGCTAAAATCATCATAGTGTTGAATAATATAGATTCATAATCATATTTCATTCTAATTCCACTATATAAAATTCATATGGAGAATAATACAATTATAGACAGAACAGAATGACGATACAAACAAATACGGAAACAGTTGAAATATATAAACAAATCGAAGAACAATGGCATCTAAGGAATCATTTGAAGAAAGAGCTCCCTCAATGATTAACTTGTCTAGGAGAAACCCCCTTCCCACCAAAGATGGTACAAGGATTTGCCCGACGGGGGGTAGGCTATATAACAGAATGGAGGATATCTCTTAGAGCATAAGCACACAATTTTCCGTTAATTTTTTGCCGGCAGGCATAAAATCTTTTGGCTACAGCCCCCAGCCCTCCCTCTGGCGCCACTCCTGCCCCCACTATCCTAAGATATAAAGATATTAAGAAATTAGTGAGTAGAGATGATCATTCATGTTGATGGATTGATTGGTGTTCTTAAATTTTTTATAAAAGGGGGAATTTTATTTGAAACGCTTGAATTGTACTTGTGAGTACTGGACATGAACAATAAAGAGGGTGAAAGCCTTCCTATCCAATTGAATGCCAGAAATCGACTAAATGGCTTGCAGTTTCTTCAAACTTTGTTGGAGACGTTAAGTTCCATTTTGTCACCAGTTTTACGTGGAAGGGAAAAGGGGATTAATTATTAATAGAAGATGACTAATTTGATCTTACCAGGAATTTATGCTCGCCCAATATCGCATGCTATTTTATTTCTCAAGTGGTCATGGATGTTTTGTTGATATAGCATGTATTCAATGATGTGCAGTAGTGATAAAATTTTACTACGATATTTCGCTTTGAGTCAGGGATGTAGAAAGAAATTTCACCTTGATGG
The DNA here is from genome assembly GCA_964019065.1 of Catostylus mosaicus. NCBI lineage: Eukaryota > Metazoa > Cnidaria > Scyphozoa > Rhizostomeae > Catostylidae > Catostylus > Catostylus mosaicus. The sequence goes on along the minus strand of OZ025184.1, from coordinate 10,847,555 downwards.
TTTAGGGGGGGGGGCGTATCGAAAGGCAATTTTCATCGTCAACGCAATTGGTGTAAGATCTCTGATAGAAGGCAAGCTGCAGCGTTTAAATATGTTTTGGGGCTAGCTGCAGTTGAATATGGTTGTGAAAGGACCAGGGGCAGAGCCCCCGGAAAAAAATTTTTTATTCCAGCATCCTCCATGTTGACCTTTTTATGGGCATAAAGCAGGAGTGAGAAATAACAGGTACTTTTAAAGCTTTCATATAGTATGAGCACAAATCTCAATTGCATTGAAATATGCTTGTGAGCAGTTTCTTGAGATTTTAGGGCTATTTTGCTACCAATAATTCTTTCATGTATCTTAAATTCTTGAATAATGACTTTTGTCAGTTAACTGAGAATGAAAGTAATCCACATGTCAAGTGTAGAGTTACATTGTACAATGCTGTTCCATGCCAAAACTTTCCCCCTCCCTTTTCCAAAAGTTTGTTCTTGAGATTGGCATTAAAATGAAAAAAAAAATGTGTCTCTTTCAGGAAGGGGGCACCGGATCTAACACTTTTTTCATGTAATTAAGCAATCTAATGAATGTTCAAAACGAAAATCTATTCTAAAAAGCTAGCTAAAAGGGCGTTTTATGTGTTTTCCGAGAGTGTAAAAGGCGTATTCTTGGAAAATTTTTCAGGGCTACCCCCTTCTTTCACTTTACGTAACTTATAAGTGAACAGGCCCAAAAATTGCCTTTCGGATTTGACATCGAGTTATTCAAATTTTCATACTTTTTAGAAGATTAAAAGTCCTTTAGTGGAGTCACGCAAGCCTTGCATCATTTTATCACGATCGATGAAAGATACCATGCTGCACTGTTTTCTCCACAAGTAGTATCCTTGCAGGAACTAAGAACTGTTGTTTGAAGACTTTTCCGTCTATCAGAAACTCGCCAGTTTAACTTCCACCTGCTATTCTTTACCAGTTATAGATACTGACATGTGCCCCGAACCACAGACATCCCTATAATTATGTTACAACGGACTCTTGTTTTCATCTCAATGGATCCTTTCCGCTTCAGATCGCTTTAAATAATATGATTTGCTTTGACAATCGACCAGGAGTAAATCTTTTTATTGGATGACTTAGCTGATTTGTTGTTCATGCAACTAGAGCTGACTTTTCTATAATAGATAAGAGCATGTTTTGTTTTGTTTTCTCATTATCTTGAATTCTTCGGAGCAATGACATTGGGAACGCGAAGGTTAAAAGGCCTACAGAAGAAAATGGATGATTCTCGTAATTATCCTGGATAATTTCCTCTTTAGGTAATAAATCTAATAGCCGGTTAACTCCGACATCACAGTTTTTCGAAAATAGTTCTATGCGAACGTAATTTTATCTTAAAACACCGTTTATTTTCGTCTGAACTGGTGCAGTTGGCCAATACGCGTTTTTATTTCGCATGCTGTTGTTCACGGTAGGGTACAATGATTTTCTTTCTAGACTGCTGCATTTATTTTTTTACATAACTCTCAATCTTTCCAAACCAAAATGAAAATCTGACGTGTTTTTCAAGGCAGTGTGGGTAGTATGAAAATAATCGTAAATGTCTAACATAAATGTTAATTTTTACCAAGTTGTTAAGGCGCGAAATCGTAAAAATTTTGGCGCGCCATTCGCAAACTTTGCCGTGCACCTGTTCTTTTTTATAAGAAAGTGGTTTATAAGAATAAATTAAGATGATAAAAACATTTATTAGTATATAAAACAATTTAAAAAAGTTAACTGCAACATAGTACAAAAACAAATTAAGGCTATTATCATATATAATGTGTGAGATAATAAAAACATTATCATATAAATTGTATGCTAATTAGTATATCACTAGTGTAAAATTAAACAGCCACTCCCGAAACGGAGACTTTTAAAGTCTCCAGTTGCAGTTTGAAACCTTATAAGATCTTATGCGTTGTTTGAATATTAAATGATGTTTGATGTTGAACCGCATCCGGTTTTGCTTCAAGCTTCGTTTTACGGTCAGCATTTTCTCCAATACACATTGTCATTAGGTACTTTAAGCAAAGAAGGTCCGGCACCGAGTAAGGCGGAATACTGCGTTGTTTTGTTTCAAAAGCTATTACAATATCTTGGAAATCAGCTGCAATGAAATTGTCGACTGCTTAGTTAACTGATGAACCAAAGCATCCAAGGCCTAATTTATCGTAGTGGAACATGAAAGACTAAATATTTTCACTAAAAAAAAAACTAATCAACAACTTTTATTGATTAGTAAAAGATTTTTTAGATAGCAGAAGGTTATTTAGTACCTAATTATTTAAAGATGTAAAGCAATCGCTAGATTTTAGAGGCAGAGTAACAGTTTTTAGAATTCGATCAGCACGTGTCTAACTCTAATCACAATAACTGAAATATTATTTTGTGCTTTTATTTGCATTGCCCAATAATGCTACAAATAACACATTCCATTTCCTAGGTATCAAGAAATGATAATAGTAAGAGCTTTGCTGAACCTGAAACTTTGTTCATTTTGATGCATAAGCTTATCGATAATTGTGTAGCACTTTTGCAAACGTGTTCTTCATCAAATGCAGCACGAAAACAGCGCTTCAGTGACCCCTCCCCCCCCCCCCCCCCCACTGTCGTCTATCATACGTACAGAGATATTTTACTGATTTGCTAGTTGCTTATGGTTGCTGCAACGCATAGATACATTATACTGCCAAAGAAAGAAAGCAACCATCTATTGTTTCAGACATGATGGTGTAGATCAGGGTGGTTTCATGACGCTGCGCTGCTTTATATCGTCTTCCACTTCCTGGGCTTCTACTCCGTGACTTTGTAGTATCAAAGATATATGCGAAGTATGACGTAATGTAGCGTGACTTGTAAACAAGCTAGGGTAAGGGTTAGGCTAAATCTAGTAAGGGAGGTGCCAACTTACAATCTGTGAGGTCATTCTAATACTTGGAACCTCTAAACGTGGGAATGTTTAGTTTATCTTAGGAGTTTAATGAAGGTCAGAGAACAATACTCTCCGATTCACTGGCAACAAGTTCAATTATGGTTTCTCAACCATTTGATACGTGGCTGGCCTGGTAAGGGAACAAACATCTTCCAAAATGCGACGACTTTGTACTTTTATCAGAGGCAATGTAATAAAAAAAAGCTTTTCCCATAGATATCGATTAGCATGATAGTATACTGTGAACATCGCATTCTTAATTTCTCTGCCGATGCCTCCTTTTTTAAGGTCATTTGCAAATCTTGATATCTTCATAATAAAATTTTGATCTTGCAAGGGAGTGACCACTTCTCAGTTCTTGAAGCTTCAATTAGTTATTATAGAGCTAGACAAAAGTAACCGGAAAACAAACCTTTCTCATAAGACAATGGAAAATAGGCATGGCTTGAGTATATCATAGCCGTTTCTATTGTTTTTCGTAGAACTTCCTCCAGCTGGTGACCGTGTTACTGTAATGTTTTCCTGACATTGCTTTGTTAATGAAAGATAAATAATCTCCTCACCTGAAAAGGAATAGGTTTTAAATTGAAAACCATCCATCTAAAATCAGCTGTCTCTTTTTGCGCACTTAGCTCTATCAGAAGTATACACAAATCGCTTAGTACACGAAATTGTTCAAATAGCCAAACGACAGTTTAGTTGATATATTACCTGAAGGAAACCAGTCACAATAAAAAATTTTGAAACCTGGAACACTTCAACTTTTGGTTACCAAACAGGCAATTCAAGGCTTTTCTTCAAGCAAGACATTCAAAAGCTAATGTCCATAATCAGTCACACCTTCGTTTAAAGGAAATTTCTATTAGTTCCAATAGCGCCAGTCCAAATATATGATTAGCAGTATTACTACTGAGCAGTTAAATTATCTAGAAATTATTATGCTACAAAATACGAGAAGGATATTCAATGCCATATTTGCTGAAACTAATTTATTGCTTTTGTATTTCAAATCACGCGTAACGTAATTGCCATTTGCGATTATGCAACAGTCAATCTCTCATGAAGGAACCGATGATGAGAGATTCTAATTAGTTGAGATAGCCTAGCCTCCCAAGCCTATGGATTAAGCCAGTTATTTTTCTTGTGCCTTTACCGCTAAAACCATTTAAGGTTCCCGCCGCTTTTGTTGTTCTGTTCGATCAAGTGAAAATTTTCTTTCTTTTGCTCCTAGCTATCACGGCTGCTAATTTCATGTACATTTATCTATCTGGACAACTTCTCCTGCTTTTAATTTTTTTGAAAGAAAGAATTGTACCTTTTCACTCAAATTATGTTATCTGACATTCTCAATAACTAATTGATTAAAGTTTTCTCGATAAGGTTCGCAGATTGAAAGCTAGTTAGTATTTTTAATTCAAGCTGATGCGCTAATAGTATTCCCAATATCTGCAAAGAATATAAGAATAAAGTGTTATTTTTGCGTATGTAATAATGCTTTAAGTCTCAGGCCGCTGCTTGCAAAGCCACAAAGTTGACCGTTAAGACCTCGTTTAATAATTCACCTCCTGTTATTGCGTATTGGAACTTTCTATTTATTAACTGATGCTTGAACTCTCCGCATCATAGGTAAGATATTCCTTGTTTATGGTCAACCCCAATTAAAAACATGATTGTTTTGCTAAAATAAGATATGTATGTAGAGACACCAGTGGCTTTATCAAAAAATCGATTCAAGTTAATGAATGAATTTGGTGGTATAATTTGCCAACGGTATCCCAGCTTTCATTCAACCGTTTTCGTAATAATTTATATTTACTGCAAACATTATTGTTGCAGGTATATGATCATGATATCAAATTTATCGATGCAAATTGATTGATTCCTCTTGATTTCTTTTTGTGATTAGCATTCAAAATGTAAACCCATATCAGCTGATACAAAATTTTATTGTCTTCAATTAGCAGCACTGTTACGCTGCAGTCTTGTCAACTAAACAACAGCTGTGAGGTGCTTGGGAGCTAACTGCATTGTCAAGCGTACAGTAAAGACCGGCCAATCTTCAACGTTAACGTCAGTTTTTAAAAGGATTCAAAACAACAGGCTGCATCTACATTGTGTAAGTAATTTACATATACTACTTCAACACATTTCATTTAATTTGTTTCATCTCATTTAATTCTCTAGCATTATATATCTTAATTGCTTTGGTTGCTCTGGTTATCCCAGATAATAAAACACAAGCATTACACGATCACAGTATGAATAATTGAAGAGTATATGGGCTTATTTATGTAGGAAACGCTTCAGAACTACAAGCGACAAGATTTGGCAAGTTTAATATCTTCATAGCCTGAATTACGTTCTATGCTAGAAAGGGGTAATACTCGAATTTTTGATCTAGGTAGGTGAAGCAGCTTTATTAATGTATTTTGTAAATAAAGCTTTACTATCTAGATGACTTCGGCTAAAGCAGACTTTGTGCGGTTTTAATTTGTCTTTAATAAAGTGTTTCCTGAAATTCTCTATGCTCAATTTAACAATAGTATTGATCTTTTGATTTCAAATTAAACAGAACTATGTAATGTTGTCGCATCATTTTAATTAGTTAAATCACTTTCTAACTTTATTCCAATGTTATATTCGAAATGACCTGCTATGATAGATAGTGCTTTTCTTAACTTTTTGTATCCAGCCATCAAAACATGTAAATTGAGTTTTTAGTATCCAAACTTTTGTAGTGTATTATGTGCAATTTTTAATTTGTATATTCTAGCTGCAAAACGCAGGAGAGGATATAGATTTTTAAATTTTTTTTGTGTCAAAGCAGCAAAAGTGCACAATAGGTAAAGGGAAGAAACAGTGCGAGTCTTAAAATTTAAGCTATCGAGAGGTAAAAGAAGTAACACGACAGAAATGAGTGAATCAGAGTCGTTTTGTACAGCAAAAGCGCATGAGAGGCAAAACAACTGTAACTTTACTGCCCAAATAAAGATGGAACTGCGGCCTTGCATTTCATGCCAAGGAACTTAAAATGATTGAGTACTTTTGGCTAATTTTATTAAAGCCAACGTTCTTCTAGCTATACCTTAGACTCTTGTTCTCGCTAAATTGTGATATTTGCAAGCAATATTCACACCCGGGGCTGATAGGTTGAATAGATTTCATACATTTTTTTCGGATTTTTACTTCACCCATTAGCTTTAGTGCTGAGAGGCTAGGTGAAGTCTTGCTTCCATGGAACACTTCGTTTTAAAATTTTAAAGGCCTTTATAAAGGACCATTTCAGTTGTTAACCTAACTTTTACTTTCCTGTGCTTCGAATTTTCAAGACTGCTCAAACGCTTCGGCGTTTTGCTCATTTCTCAAAGCATATGAAATCACTCACATGCGCGTAATGTGGAATTCCTCTCCACTATACCCGTGGTATTTTGTTTATAAGAGGAAATATTACCTCACCATAGTGATATTTTGCCTGTCTATAGGTGAAATATCGCTTTACAGGTGGTGTGGGGGTGATTTCATTTTTGCCGTGTAAAAAGATCATAACGCAAGTTGAAAACTACAAAGGATTTGATGGTTAATCTTCGCATTTTGATCCAATGAATTTAATCACATTTTGTCTCAGTATACCGGGCTCTTTCAGTGCATTAACAGTTAATTTAAAAACAATCAATATTGCAAAAGATCGGGTAATCGATCATTTTCTGCTGCACTTTGCAACCAACCATGTTTATTAATGTAAATTCTGATGAATTGTCAACGAGATTGTCTTGTTTTCCTCTGCATATGAATTCGAAATCGAATTTTTACCACCATTCTATTAGTTGTGACTCTGAACTTGACACAGCTGAAATATTTCAAGGATTCTATAGCTAATTGGACTACATTATCACGGTCATATGATAAACTTTAGTATTGGGCTTTGGCCATATTCAATTACCCAACTTTAAAACGTTTGTTTGTACACTTTGCTTATAAAATACAATTTCATATTTTAATTTCAAACTGTAATTTCATATAACTTAAATATGACGTAGATCTTAAATTTTTAAGCTCTTGAAACTTTTGCTCAATTGTAATCAGTTTGCACAACAGTTATTAATAGGGCAGTGCAAGGAATCATCATATCAGAGCACGGGCATATTGATCCGTAGAATTATTGATTAAATGATTGATTGTAGAATAATGAGTGGAATATGGCGGTTGATTGTCGGTTTTCAGACAGAGGCTACTCTACCGACTGATGTAGAAACTTTGTGACGCAACCATATAACAAAAAAAAGTAGAAAAATGTTTCATGTACAATGATATGCCAGCATACATAATGAATGGTTTTATATATTTTGTCACACTGCATTTTCTACATCGGGCATTGTATCACTTGCTTCCTAATTGGCAGAACTATATTTAGAATCTGGTTGTCAGGCGTCTAATAAGTGGTCCACCTTTCTACTCTCAACAGATATGTATAAGGTTTGATGAGTTGTATAGATCTTTTTGAAAACAGCAGAAATGGCACAGCCGTTTTGTTTGCTGTAGCAACATGTAAATATGGATACGATGGTGTGTATCTGTATTTACTTAATAGATAGGGTGCGAGACATCTCTTAAAATTTGCCAAAACAGTTCGTGCAAAAGGAATGGACAGCTCCAGATCTTGACATCATGGTGGTCTTGCCACTGTAAAATATTGGAGTACTTATTTGAATGCATAAATTTTGGAAAGAAGTTCATTGCCTATCGCGGAATGGTATGGGCAACGATGAATCATGTTTATCATACAAGGTCAGTCATACAGACACAAAATGATGGGCAAAAAAGAATTATTGTCTTGCAGATTTAACAAGGTTGATCTGGAATTCAAGAGGATCACCTTTGAAACCTAATATGATCAACAACGAAATCGAGCATTGATGTAGTGAGTGGACTCTTTTGTTGCTAGCGAGTCTAGTCGATTGATGCTAGTCTTATCCATGACATGCTGGCGGGGTTTTGTAAAGGCTGGGCCATGATGAAGCTATAAGAAGATTTAATCCATTATCATATTCTATGACCAGCATTCTGGAAATTTGCAAGCAGCAATGACGTCCATTCCTCCGAGTTTCCCACAGACATAATTTCAAAATTCTACTTGTTATGTCACAGGAAACTCGAGTAGCCCTGGCCAAACTGCAATCGGTCTCGCTGTTGGTTTTATCAACCTTTGGTGTCCCCAGTTAGTAAATATACCTTTTTCTGGTGCTTCAAAAATACTAACTGAGGTACCTACCTTCGTAATAAATGTAAATGCAACGACAAAAATGTAAATGCAACGACAAAAATCTTAAAAGTGTCGAATAATTGAAAAGGAAGAAAATATGCTTAAAAACGCGGAGGAATAATAGCGAGATTACATTGATCACATGAATGTTACAACACATTTGCAAACCAAAACATCACTTTTCCAAAATGGTAAATGAATATAAGAAAGCAGCCTAATGTATCTGAAGACAGCTGGCTTAACAAGAACGAGATCATACCAAAAGACCTCTAGCCGAGAACGCCATTTCACCTATCATCACTGCCATAAAGATTTGAAGGAGGCGAAATAGTTTCTCAGAAGCTAATAAAATGAAACCAAAATTAAGGTCTGTTTTGCTTTGAACTCTTTTTCAATCAATATTGATTAAGCAGAAAATACACGGGTCTTTACTGCATAAATTCTGTTGCAGCAATCAAAGCAGCTTTATTTAATCAATAACCTGTATTCTTAGACATATAACTTCTAAGAAGTCGTGCAGCTTGTTATACATCGACAGTGGTTTAATCAAATTGCAAAGAGCCGATCGATTTTTACACAAACATCCCTCCTGCCTCAATATAATTGCAAATAAGCGCAAATAAGAACACTTTTTTTTATTGTCGTTCCTAAGTCTGTTTACGAAAACAAATTTGCATTCTTCTGCAAGCCGTGATAGAAGTACAGCATATTCAAATAATATGCGGCGAATACAAAGTAACAAATAAATCTGTTTACACGAAGCGCCTATAATCTATATTAGATCCTCACTTTTGAAATATCCAGCGTTACAATCAATCATAACTTTCCAATACCTTAAGATTTAATTGCAAGCGTTGGCCTATTACAGCTGAGGGCAAGTGTGGAAAACTAAAAATGCACAATTGAAACCAACTCTAATTCTTCAAGTGGTTTGCAAGATTCAATATCACAGTCTCAATATCTTGTCTAATACCTTTCTCACCAATCAGTTCCACGCTTCTAACATATCATCGTGCATGTTGCTATCGTTGTTATCACCTTCGCACTAGTCATCTTTATTGTCTCCAACTTCATTGTCTTACACTTCATTCTTCTTCGTCTTCATCACCATCATAATCTTCATCATCATCGTCACCATCATGTTTTCTTCTTCTGTCCTAGTCATATCCATCTTATTCAGTTTTATCGTCATATTCCTTAATATCTCATCTTTTTCCTTTTTGTCTTTTTTATAGTGGCCATTTCTGTACTCAATGTTAGCCCTCCACCGTACTGGTATTAGCCCTCCAGTGTACTGATGTTAGCCCTCCACTGTACTTAGCAGCCTCCACTGTACTCAATGTTAGCCCTCCACCGTACTGGTATTAGCCCTCCAGTGTACTGATGTTAGCCCTCCACTGTACTTAGCAGCCTCCACTGTATTCAATGTTAGCCCTCCACCGTACTGATGTTAGCCCTCCAGTGTACTGATGTTAGCCCTCCACTGTACTTAACAGCCTACACTGTACTCATTGTTAGCCCTACACTGTACTGATGCGAGCCCTCCACTGTACTGGTGTTAGCCCTCCACTGTACTGGTGTTAGCCCTCCACTGTACTGGTGTTAGCCCTCCACTGTACTTTACAGCCTCCACTGTACTGATGTTAGCCCTCCACACGCACCATGTTAGCCCTCCACTATACTGTTGTTAGCCCTCCACTGTACTGAACAACCTCCACTGTACTGAACAACCTCCACTGTACTGATGATAACCCTCCATGGTACTGATGTTAGCCTTCCACTGTACTGAACAGCCTCCACTGTACTGGGCAACCTCCACTGTACTGCACAGACATTACCCGGGGTGGTCACAACAACGTACTTCATGATGTTGTTGATATATTGTTATGTACGTGGTAATTTCCAAATATTCAAATAAAAGTAAAAAACTGGTGTGTAGAGGTTTTTAAATGGCAATGTTATGAAATTACTAACTCCATGATATTCAACTTTTGTATCATTTATCATAGTAAAAATTCATTTGGCCATTAGACAAAATTTTCAGACCTTAACACGAGCTATATGTTTTCACGATGGCCGACTCTTGAAAAACATCAGATTTTTTATATTACTGTTTGATTGTCAGTCAACATTTCGGGTATGAAAACATAGAGCTGACGAAATTCTGAAAGATTGCTACCCTGGCCCAAGATCTGTTACCAGATGGTTGGAGGGAATGATGAATGACTTTTGCCTCGACGGTGCAGTGGTAGATGTATCACTAGGTCAGAAATATTCAGTAAGTCAACTAAGAACAAGGTTGATATAGATATTCTAAGACAGACCTTGAGTTTCAAGAGAAGCTTCTTTTTCTCTTGTGCCAAGATTCCAAGTAACAAAATGAGCTCCAAATGCTATCCAAATCATACCCAATTAAAAGATATCCAAATGGTGTCCTGGAAGTTGATAATTTCCCAAAGCACGATCACCGGATATGAGAGCAAAGCTTTTGTTTGATCTTTACTAGATAGATAATTTGTGGTAATAGAGGCAGTAGGTTATGCTGACCGGGTATTCGGGAATAAAGATAATAATTGATTGACTGAAATAAAATATTTTCATATGGAAAAGCTAGATGATCACTCTTTAAGTTATGCAACGCAAGAGAAGAAATAAGTCGGCGAGTTTCAAACAGACCATTGTCATCTATGATTGCAAATTTAAGGATGCTCGATGAACTAAACTAGCAGACTACAGAGTATCATTTGACCCTCAATTTTTGCAGAATATCACATCTTGGACAGTTTGGTGTAGTAATAATCTGACTGCATTTGCTGACGTAACAGCCTGTTAATCATCACGCCATCTATCCAATTACTCATTGTTTACAATCAATTATTTAGGATTCCAGGATCGCTGAATTAGGTTTCTTGGCTACTGTTATCTGTATCAGCCATTAGACTGATCAAGTATATCTATCTCCCTTATGCATAAAGCAGTCATTCATCTCACAGTGATAAGACCATTTAAGTTGAATTCCCTTCAAACAATAAATCAATCATAGCAGGTAGCAAAAATTAATTTATAACATGAAAGGACTTTCAAAAACGTAAAAAATTCGAGAAATATGTTGTTGTTTTACAAAACTCGAGGTCTTGGAAAGAAGAAGCAAGCCTTTCATCTCATTTAGGTTAACTTTAACTGGTCAGTGTAAGGCATTTAGATTAGAGTCTTTTTTGTAATAAGAAAGTCTTAAACTCGTCGTTTTGCCAACAAATTAGAGAAAAAGTGATCAGACGATCTTAGTATTACACTAGCTAGAGCCAGTCAATGTTGCAATATCAGATTAAAATGCTCAAATAAATTATTCACAAAAAAGCGGGTTGATTTGTTTCACATGACTGTGATTTTCACCTGTCATAAATGAGTTTGATGAAATTTTGTTTAAACTTAAATGTTCTTGATTAACAATAGATAATATGCTAGCAAGAGATTGTTGAAAATAGATGACTTTATAACCAATTACGTTAGTGAGTTGCATAAGAAAGGGAAATGTTAGGTGCTACAATGATAATGGAATAGAAAAAAGCCAAACTATTGGTAAATTGGTAATGTAAAGCAAACTGCTTCATTTGTGTTTTTTTGGCAAAGAATGGAGCTGTTCTCGCTTTAGATTAAGATGCAACTGGCCTTAAACTGATGGCAGTAAAATGGAAAGGCATGATACAAGGTTGACCATTGCAAAAGTAAATTTTGAAACCAATCAAGCGCGACGGCCTGTGACCTCGTTTTCAATAGCACCCAATCTGCATAAGCTCATTCATCAACAAGAATGATACAAACATCTAAATGTCCCGCAAAGCCTTTAAAGTCGCCAAAAGGCTCTGAATGAGCTAATGATATGCTTGCTTTTTATTTTCAACATCGACTTAAGCGCAGAGTGGCTTGCTATTGCTTCTCACTGACCTAGACATATTTACACACATGCAAATCCTAGTCGCCGTTTTTCACAGTCATTTAGAGATTATGTCTTAATTTACGTGCTTTGGTGGCTCATAATTCCGTTTTAATCAGTTAAAAGATATCTTTACTGACTGTTTATCATATTCTATGCTTTTACCAAGTTAAGCTGGCGCGGTGGTAATAAGTATCTATTTGTATATGATTCTGCAGAGTTGTCTTATTACGGAGAATATCTTCTTTTTGTAGTCAAAAGAACCTGCCAAGAAGATGTTGACGAGCAATAATTCAACGTTCATGAATGACCCCTTCGGGAATTTTACAAAAAGCCATAGCTTACTGCCGTACCAACCGGGCTATCACACAACTCTAATTATTCTCAGCGTAATTGCATTTGGTCATAATCTATTGGTATTAATAGTATACAACAAGGATAGAAGCTTGCATACTCAAACAAATTTTATTCTAAGCAATTTAGCATGCTGTGATTTGATGACTGGTTGCATCTTTCTCCCATTAATGACCGCAACATCTTTCTTTTTAAACAAACCTTTGCAGTTTGCCACCAATGTATTTGCTGATATCACCGTGATTGGGGTCGTCTTGAGCCTAACATCGGTTACCTACGAGCGTTACTTAAACCTCTGCCACCCTTACAAATATCCGATGGTTGTTACAAAGTACCGTGTGCGCCTTCTTGTCGCTTTCATCTGGTCCGTCGCAGTGATCACATCGTTGGTTCCAATTGCCTGGTCCCACAGCATTTTTGGTCATGCCTCTGGGAACGAAACACAAAGCTTTAAAGTAGCCTATCAGATTCATTCTCTTATCATCGTAGTCATCTTCTTCACCGTCCCAGCCTTAGTTTCGCTTTTTGCCCTGATTTCAATGTTCTGCGTTATACGAAAGTTGACAAAGAATGACTGCATGATAAGTGCGCAAAACAAAAGAAAGAGAGAGAGGAGAGTTGTGCTTGTATTCTTGGCAATGTACATGTGCTTAATCATCTGTTGGACGCCTCTAACTCGCGTCCGCATTGCCATCGATTTTCATTTGCCTTTGAAGTTTGAGCGTTGGGTACTTGAACTATTTGTATGCCTGCGAGGACTGCCATCGGTGTTGAATCCATTGATTTATGTTTGGTGCAAAGAAGATTTTAGAAGAAGCGTTCTGAAAATCTGCAGGCTGAGGAATGGACGTGCACAACTTCAAAGAGGGGAAAATCAAACAAAGACTCTTATGACCTCATTTAAACACGACGAGTGAGCAGCACATATGACTAACTGTGTTTTACTTGATCTATCTTTTCCAGCTTTGAGATTTATTGCAGATTCACGTTGTAGTGTGCTCATATCAAAGTGACAGTGAAATATCAAACGATCATTATGATGTAATTCTAGACAAGAAAGTTCACAAGAGCTGTTTTATCAGTGCCCGAAATACTGATTTGGATGATACTTATTTGAAATCGTTACTGATTAATGTACTAAGCAGCATGATGTTCATTCTAGACTGTGGGTTTTCTGCAATATTTGCAACATTTGTTCATCTTTAAGTACTGTAGTATAATTTCTGCAAGCTTTTATGGCAGTCGGTTTTAATCATTAAAGCAATGTGATGCTGGTTCGTTGAAACGAAAACACTTTAATCTAATTTTACTACTTTGTGACCTTTAATCGACGTATCCACCTATTCGATGCTTAGTTTTTATACAGGATAACCAATAGTAATGATTATTAATCTGCAGATCAGTCGAGAAGACAAGACATAATCGCATTCCACTTACATTGACCAGCTCGTGGATCTCGAGTATGTTTCACTTTTGATAATGCCGAATTGCTGATAACTCCGATCGCCTTATTGAGCTGAGTGCCATTAATATGGTATTTTCACCCGTTTTATGAGTTATGATTTATTGTAATGTACCACTGTTGTTAAAAAGGGAGTATTAACAGTAACTAATAAATAAAACAAATATATACCATGTAATCATGTTAAATGGTTGCTTTTTTTCAGAATTGCAATATGACAGCTATCTAAAATATTATTCATTGAAATTGATGTGAGTGCACAATACCTTGATGCTACAATCCCCGAGGGGGAGATGAGATCTGTTCACTTATACATAGAACAATTTCGGGTATCTTTTTCTCCAGAAATGGAAAAAAAAAATTATTGGTGAAAAAAGACTGTTCTGTGGGAATTTACTTAAATAGTTGAAAGTTTTTGCAGATCTTGTTGGAAAGGGCTAGTCCCAGACTACTTTCCTCGTGTGCAGTTTTATCTAATTACACGTGTTAAGTTGATTTGAGAGGGAGGTCGGTTTTATAATGACACAATTCTGAGTGTACGCGAGATTCATCCTCAGTTAAGAGAACACAATTAACTCAAAATGTAACCAGTTTTGTATATAGTTATGATAAAGTCGTATACATGGAGTTTTTGTCAGAAGTCTTTCTTGGACGGAATCAAGTTTTTTACTTTAGAACAGATCTCATCAAAACGTTGTATAATATTCTAATCATGCTAACCTGTTTTGACCGTTTCTAGTCTTTATAAAAAGCCATCATGGCCTAGAGCAAAATGTGTGCATACTGAATCACATGGCATTAATCGATAGTGGTGATTCTCCTGGACCATTCTACCATGATCATGACCTCTATTTTTATCCCCAAACGATGATCTTATCAAAATGAAGAGTATCGAGGTACGGAATTATCCCCTAAGCGCACTATATGAGAACTGGGTTATATTCATTCAAATTTTGGGGTGACTTAGAATTGTTGTGGATTGTTTTGGATCTTAAGTACAGAGCTGTAGAAGCGCTAAGTTAGCTGTGATCTACCAAACAGATAGCATTATGACTACACAAAGCCCCGAAAGTTAAGACAACAGTCAACTTTATTCAAGGATTTACGGACGAAAGAGGCAAGCTCGGCCCAGTTTCAAAGGAGATTATGAATAATTTGTTTCTTACAGGGACTCTTTAATGACTCTTTTGAGTCAGCCGCACCTTTATAAAAATTTAAATTTACCAGAAAGGTCAATTCTAGAATTTGTTATCGTTTCCATTGCAAGATTACTTGGGGGTTTTGCTAAACCTCCAAGTACGGTTTTGCAGATACAAATAAAAGTGAATTGGTCTCCTATCATTGAAAGTACCGAGCACCCATTTTAATAGAAACATAGCCATCAGAAGCGGCCGTAGACTAAGGTTTTGATTTTGCATAAGGAGCGGCTCCTGAAGCATTCACAGACTCTCCCACAAAATTTATTAATAGTTTCAATACTTTTTCAACTTCTTGAATAAAGATCTCAATCTTTCTGGAGGGGGAATTCTAACCAGAAGGTTTACTCTAGGGAAGTCTGGAGGGATGCTGGAAATGTATTGAGGAGGTTTAGCAAAAGCAAAAACATTAATATTGCTCAGTAGTTTCTCAGCAGCATTTAGATTAATTTTGTAAGCATTCTGTTCGTATTACAAGATTACTAGTGCTTGTGTAGGTATAAATACGTAACTGGTTGCATAACTGTTGTTTTCTTAACTTCATTTCCTTGTTCCGTTATGTCTACCTCTGTTATTCAACATTCTACAAGTTATAATTAAAATTATATGAAGAAGCGGAAACGATATATAGCTCACAAAAAGGCCCCTGTTATGCCTCGAAGCCAATTGAGTATTAAACATCATATTGTGATTCAGGATGAGCGGAAGTCAATAACCAGATGCTGATTAAAAACGACGTGAAAAGAGAAATAATGAATGGTTTAATGTTTTATTTTGACCATGTCGCACTGATTAGCAGGTGGATTGATTGCACGTTAAATTGTCTATTGAATCAAGGCTTTCATGAATGGCAATGAACAGACTACATACTCTTTAGTGTAAAGACGATTGTGATGGTCCAAGTGCCGTCAGTTAAGAGCAATCTTGATTTCCCATCAGATGTATTATGACAAAATCGCAATTAGTTAGTCATTGCATGATATGCTTCTTTGAAAAAGCACTTTTATCTGCGGGAGTTTTTCCATTGCACTGGCGGAAATGTTCAAGATAACTAGTCTCAAAAACGATAAAAAATGTGTAGACAACTAAACTTTTGATTGGTAGGAGCAAATGCATCGCGTGACATTTTTTATACGGAAAGGGAAGGATACCCTATTTGACCGTCAGAAACCCTCCTACTTTCCATTTTCAATTCCTAACACTGCCTTGCTTCCCCTTTGAATTTTCTCAAACACATCACAATATTTGTGAACATTTTGATGTTCAATAGATTAAAGAACCTTTGCCAAATCTATTAGTGTTCGTCTTAAGTTATTGGATGGACTTCTGAGCTAAGAAAAACATTAATTTTCGTTATGAAATGATTACAGATAATATTTGAAGTGTATGGGGATTAACTGTAATACCGTGTTTTCATCATAACAGCAAAAGGTGATTTTCATGCATTTGTTGACTAAACGAAAACTTCGCGCAATAGATGGAGACTTTGTTTTTTAATCTAATTTTCCAGCTGCCCAGATAAACCAGAGTTTTGTCCACAAAACGCTTTATGTGGTTTAGAAAAATGCACCTTATCGCTGTCCAGCAGGCAACACAGTAATTGGTCAGGATGAATGAAATCAGAAAACGTCTAATACGTATAAAACACAGTTGATCAATGAACATTACTTTGCTGGCAGTTTGATATTGTCTACTCATAAACACCTACCTACTCAGCAAAATGTTTGCAGTAAAAACATGCTATATAGCTTTTTAAAATTACTGTGAAATGATGCCGGCCTTTAAGGACGACGTATTTGATTTGTTATGATTTTAGTGTCAATTTTATATGATGGTGTGTTGTGATATCTCAAATTTATTTGAGTACTTTTTGCTAATTTTTTCCAAGGGCATAACTTGCTTGATATCGTTGCTAAACCAGCAAAATTAATAGTCTTTCTACGCTACGTCATTTCTAATACAGATTATCTTTATTTTAGATAAATATAGTAACCTGTCTTGTAGATTTTCAATTTGGTGCTAAAAATTTGTGCCAAAAATTGATGAGTTTCTACTATAGGGTAGTATATATTGAATCAGGAAACTATCTTTGATTTCATGAAAGAGTAAAAACCATGCTCGGTTTTAAGGAAAGTTCACCATATTATCATGCCGCTGATTAACGTGTCATAAAACTAAACAAAATATGGTAATAAAATGAAATTTCAACCGATTATAATTCACGAAGAATTAATGTTATCGATGTACCACTTATGTAATAAGTTTGAAAAAGTATTAGGCTTGGCGCGGATTATTCATACTCCTCTGCTTATGAATTTGCTTATTAAATTGAACGTGAGTCTCGTGAGGATTAACTGAATGTATCGGGATCTTAGCAGCTGCATTGCCTAATTGGATGTCCCTTGGTACAGTTTTTCCTATTTATGTTCTCTAACATTGGAGAGACATCACTCGCCAGTATTATCAATTACGTTTTGCGTTCATTTTTCTCCTTTCCCTCCCTCCCTTTATTATTTTGAATTGATGTGCATCTAGTTTTCCGTTTTAATGTATGTTGACGATTTTATTAATCTCATTTCAGATTCGTTTGCCTTTTTCTTGGTTTCGGATTAATTGGCAGTATCTGGGAGTGTATCTGGCCCAATCCTTTCCTTTCATTAAGCTTGGGTTATCTAACGATAAATGTCAAGATTCAATACTCAACTTTTATCATATTTTTTCATATCTAAGGCTTTGCCGACTTAATCGGCTTTAAAATCTAAGGCAGAACAGGTGCATTTCTTATGAATTAAGCTTTCCTTGCCCATTATCTGCCAAGAAATCAACCTGTAATTCTAAATTTCATCTATTAGCTGAGCTCTTGGAGCAATAAGCATACGTCTTGAGCCGTACCCTTAGTACCAGAGACTCGCAAAAAAAAAAAGAATAAAGACAGTAGTACTTTTCTTTCTCATTTTTTTCTCATTTTTCTTCTTATTCATCGTACCCAGAGTATATGAGCCGATGTACCAAAAATGAAACCAAACAAATACCAAATTCAAGTTCCTTAGTTCGCAGTACATGCCTGCTATACCCTTTATCCAATATCTATATCGTTTTCCAAGAGGATTTTAGGCCTGTCTAGCGTCTTATTGACATCCAGCAATATGGTTAATTTAATCTCCAATTTTTCTACATAATTACTCTTTTTGTCTGCAGTATTATCAGTCAAGTAACTGTTAACGTAAATTTCTTGTCTTCCTGTTAGTACCTTGTTTTTATAGGTATTGTCAGTAACCGCTGTTGTGCTGTTCGTTCTATGAATCCAAAAACTTTGATATGGCACAAATTGTTCATGATTGTTAACGTCTTTCCAATCCAAATATTTATGCATCGGAACTAATCATGATATTTCTGTAACTTTTGTAAATACCCCCATCTCAAAATAAAGACAAATTCATGTTCATCATTTACCAGGTTAGTTATGCTATAATGCCTCGAATGTTAACAGTCTCTCTGTTTTAATATTTTATGAAATATAAACCGTTTCGGATTTTCTTGATGTTTCTTTCCACATAGATTAGCTAGATTAGGAACTACTGAGAAAAACTGCTTGTTTCGATTGTTGGCGCAGTTAAAGACTTTAAAATTTTAATTGGTTTTGATATTTGACGTTTGTAAATGCAGATGAAATAATCAATGTCTAATTAATATTGCGCTTGAATTAATTATTAACTAGTTTCGCATTACTTGAGGTTTCATAATCACTTGCCGTCCGATGACAGTGAAAAATTTGAAGGTAAAGATGAACTATAACGTGCCTGAAATTAAAACAAGTTTAGAACATGCTCAAATTAAAAACGAAACAAGAAAATAACAAAGTAATTTTTGAATTTATTTACTTTAACAAAACAACCTTGCAATTCCTAAACAAAAGTCATTCATAAGACATCGTGTTATGCCATAGTAAAGTAGCTGAGTGCATGTATAGCATGTAATGTAAATGTAATTGTGAATGCATTAAGCTAAACTGCACTCTACTGTATATGGAACTGCATGTAGTTTCCAATAAATTTTAGAAAAAAATCGCTCCTAAAATAAAACCAGTTCTAAGAATATTCGAGCCTCAATGTATGAAAAAATTAAAAACATCGAGCCTCATCAAAAATCATCTGGTTCTTATAAAGTAATATAAAAAGAATGTACTGAAAAAGCATGAAAAGTTTCTAAATGGTCTTGTTTCTAAAATATATAAAATCTAAATTGTTTTTGTACTTTTAAGGTTTCCGTTGAAAGCTGCCTGTTAATCACTAACTTTCTGAAGGATACACGTTATTTTCGACTCCAGACCTTTCCCACACATTTTGTCGGGATGGATGATTGCTCTTTAGAGGAATTTGGTCTACTGGGCAGGCTACAAACTTGATTGTAGGTGACTTCACCACATATAAATTTGAAAAGATTGATTCAAAATGCAATGATTGCCAGTAAGCAGGCAAAACAATAGCTTACTTGTATTTATAATCCGACAAATATAACCCTTGGAATCAGGAACGTAGCCAGAAGTTAAAAAAATTGGGAGGGGGAGCCAATTTGGGCAGTTTTAAGTATGAATAGAACATTACGTGTGGACGACGGTAAGTAAAACAATGATGTGATCTGGGAAACAGCGCTGTGGCATTTGTTAGTGTGCAAAGCTGTCGCTGAATCAACAATGATAGTTTTTCCTTTTCAAAAGGGAGGAGCAAAGGCTCCCATGGCTTCTCCCTGGCAACATCCCTGTTTTGATTTACATAGATCTTACCAAAAGTCAATAATACCAAAGTATTCAGAGAATTACCGGTATGCAAGTTGTTGGGGTGTCGCTAGGAAATATTCCTTGTAAAAAAGAGCTTGTTGGTGACTGCGTGTGTAGGAAACGTTGGAACGATCTATGTTGATGTTATGCACCCATGAAGTATATTACATGGCAGTATTTGCCATTAATTTGACTTGTTAAGAGCTGTTAAACGACGAAGCTGGTGATCGAGCTTAAAAAGAATTTCAATTTTTGTTTATTTCAGAGGATAAAGAACCTTTTATAGTATCCCATGGTGGACAGTGACCTTTACTGAAATCAATATGTGGTTACAATTGATGGATTTGAATTCAATTATGGCAGGGAGACTTTCGGTTATAATAGAATATACTCGATAATCATTTTGACACGATGGCTATCTTGGAAACCTTTACAATTCAACAATCTTATTCCATTGTGAATGTGCTTGTTGAATCGAAAACAATATAGATTCCTGGGGAGGTGGATTGCTTGCAGGGGCGGACTGGCTCCAAAATTCTCTTTCATACTCATCAGGCAGTGTCATTGCCAGTCTCGGGAATGCATAAAAAAAATGACCAACTGGTCTTTAACAACTTCTCTCTCGAAGTTTAAGCCAGAGATTTTGCAAAGCTTTGATAGTGCATTTTTAGGGATTTCCTTGTTTTTGAATTCAGGGAATCTCCTTGGGCCAAGAAAAGCAGAATCTCGGTAGAGATCACCCTGTTGTAGAAATTGGCGATGAAGGTTTCCCACAACTTCATCCATAACTGCACAAAATACATCTATTCTATACCACTCAAAAGGAAATGAAATCACTTCTTCGTTTTTATTTTCGTCTGCATGTGCTGTTCTTGTTCTTGCTCTATTCTTTGGTAATGAGGTGGAAAGCATTAAGTTTCTCTGGACGCTTAAGATGACCACTCTTACATTTTCTCATCTTTTCTTTGCCTTCGTTTTCACTTTGCTTCATGATAACGGTGGAGACAGCTCTCTGAGTTACGATCGATAGTTCAAGCTACCTAACTGTAGGTTATCATATGATAAGTGTGTTTAATAAAACAGTTACAATTTTTGATAATTTGAATTATAGGCAGGATATTTGAATTAGCTTGTCAAACATACGAATTAATTGATTTTCTTAGTATTGGGAAATAATGTATTTGACAGGAATTACCGCTAGTGACTGCAAGAAACAGAGTCACAAACAGTTTTATATTCTTCAAGCGACGCTGAACTGAAGGCCCGAAGAGATAACGTCAAATTTTGGTATCCCAGCTACTTATCACGTTAGAATCAGTGGGCCCTGGGCCTAGAATATTTCGAGCTATAAGGGCCCCAAAATTTTGGAGAAAGCCTTCGTAGTACTCGCTGAAATTATATTTGTTTGTATTCAATCTGTACGGCAAATAAAGAGGACCTTTACAAAACTATACGCTATACAATTCATTAGAAAAATTCAACATAGAAATTTTTTATTAACTTTTGAGAGCCCACCGGGCGATCGCCCGGTAGCCCGACCGGCCAGTCCGCCATCCATTCTAGTCTTTTCTCATTGCATGTCTACGCCCGAATTATTCAGATAAGCAATTCATTTTTCATCATTGCGTTTTGGACCATAATAAGTGTTTTAATTTTACGAATCTAGTCCAATGATTAATTGCCTGTTATCATGAGTTTTGCCTAGAGCTGGTAGATGAATTCTTTGCAAACCGTCTCTGTTTGGAAGTTATATTTTGCTACATCGGCCTAGTAGGTCTAGTTCTATTTGCCAAAATTATGACTAAAGTAAATAGGTAAGCAATTAAAAAGACTTGCATTACTAGGATAATTTTGTGAGAAGCATGTGGTTTTCTTATTAAGGAAAGCAAAAAACATAGGGGATATTTAGGCCCTGTTACCTTTCAAATCGTCGTCCTTCATATTGCATGATTATTCCAATCATTCCTCAAATTATGCAGCCCCACTGTTATCTGCTAACCATCCATGATTTTCACTGCATTTGTATGTTAACCGCAACAAAACATCAAAAACAGAGCAAAGATCAGTCAATGGGAGGCAGATTAAGCGTACATCCAGGTTTGAGGAAGGGGAGGCTATTATAGAGTATTCATCGTAGTTTGGCCTTTTTGCAAATTATTCTAGTTATTCTGGGCCTTTAATTATCAGGAACTTGCAATCATAAGCGATTGTTACCCACCCAACAATCACTTTCAAAGATTTTTGCGAAATTTGGAAATGGATGCATGCAAAGTAGTGAAACTTTCTTTTCAGCTTTCTCAGTGCCTCGAAAAGTTTGAATGCGATATATAGCTTCAGTGCCCATTCCAAACTGTCAGAGAGGAGACACATTCCTCATGCCCCCCCCCCCCCCCGGGGGGCACCACACAACTGATAAGCAGAACATGATCATTAGAATATTCCTCTCATTGATACAAGTAAATTTACAAATAAATGGGATTGATTAAAAATGTTGATGATGATGATGATGACGATGATAGTAATTATGTGTATGACGATGATGTAAATTGAGCACTTTTGGGTTTTGTGTGTTTGTATTCAACTGACTTTATTATCAATTTATTTAATTAGAGTTGTTTAAAGTACAAAGCTCCATATTTACTTTAACCAGGAGCTAGCAATAAATTTACAACAAAAGAAAGTAAAAATTTAGCTGAGTCTATTTTGCAGTTGATTGAAAGCATTTTGTAAGGAATAAAAAGGGAAAGGATGATGATCGTGATAGAAACTAGATTATCAGATTTATGTAAGAGACCACACTGTAATTTAAATGAAGCATGCTGGTTTCTTAAATATGCAGTGATAATGGTTGAAAACGTTAAGCAGTTCAGGTTGTAGCCTTAACTGTTTATGAGCTGATTACCACTGAATTATACCCTAAACAATGAGAGTAAGAATGAATTATGAGGCTGGAGATTAATGAAAATGAGAAATTGCTCTAACAGTGTTCTCTTGAAGACAGAATCTTAAGTATTGATAAGAATCTTAATCGAAATCATGGAATTCCGCAATTTCTCTTGTAAAATGCAAATTCTAACTTCGAGTTAGGAACCTGATCTGAATTGATGATTGCAGTTTGTCTTATATATCACTATTGATTGATGAAAATTCAATGGTAAATAATCAAATATCCGAATGCTACACGAAAACGTATTCAAGAGAGCGTTTTCATTTTAATTGTAGAGTTTTATTTGCCTTACATTGATGAAAAAATTGCGTGGCAATACAAAGAAACGAAATTTTTTGTATTTTAGTACAATGTATTTGCACATCGTAACTTTGTAATACAAAGAAACCAAAGATGATGTTGGTTTTGAATCTTACGATCACATACCAAATTTACATTTACAATTTGCAGATGGTGCTTGGTGCAAACAAAAAAGAATAATCAAGAATGAATTTGTATGGTGTAATAAATCACGTTGGCTAAGAATACATCTAGTTCTCACTGAACTAAGGCTTAGCCAATATTAACGCACGCTAGTGAAGGAGGGGGAGGGACTGTCCTCCTGCACATTAGCTTTGCTCCCCCTAGCAAAGCCTAGCCTAGTAAAATGTGAAAAGCAATTTACTTAAAATATGAAATCAAATGCTATGCCTGAACCAAGTCATTATGGAGTTTATAAATCGCTATTCCTTAAAACAAAATTAACGAAACTTTATAGGCACCTCTGTTAATTGATTTACCGGTACAGAGTGCCTGAATAAAGCAATTTTATAATGAATTCCAGGATAAGCTCATGACAGTAAGCAAACTAGCAATTCTTATTCCTACATTTCTACAACAGAAAGAACTATTACATTGTATTCCTATTGGACCTAAAATCATGGCAATATGAGTCAGTTTGTGCTTGATGATCAGAGTGTGTAAATGCTTATATGCTAGCTTTTAATATTTTCATGGTTTCTATTATTTTCAATTTCGTTTTAGATTTCCACTATTTGAGTAAAGTTCTATTGCGAAGCATTTTTGCAGGAGAGGATTGAAAGGAACCATGTTTACCACATTGATACTTTTGTTAGAACGAATGACAAGGAAAACACCTATTGCATTTCATTTCATATAATTTTCATTGAAAATCAGTGGCAAACTTTCATATTAAGGTGGTTTTTAAGGGGACTCCAATTGAAAGCTTAAAATTTGAATTATCTTATACATCAAGCAATCATGTCGATCTTTTTAGATTGGAGCTTCTGCATGTAGAAACTAGAGGGAGGTGGGGGGGGGGCGGTGAAAGGGCACTGGTTGTGCAATACAGCCACGTCCCACAGGATCCACACGTCCCACACATCGGAAGCTTTCATGATTTAAGCAGTGTTTGGCGAGAGTGTGCTGGTTAATATGCTAATTGAGTTTCACATTTATCATTCTACAATATACCACAAGAAGTGTCATCCATGAAATTTCAAAAACAAATCATTGTGCTTTGATTGCTTTAAGAAACTGCGTGATATCTAGTCTACTTCATGGATCGTGGAGAGAGGAAAATAACTAAAAGAAATCTGTTCTTACGTCAAATGTTTTAAAAGAATACTACAGGCCCGCTGCTTACTTATTCCAGCCAAGTTTTGCTGACCTGTAACCCTAAAGATTGTTAAAGATTGAACTATTCCTGTAACTTGTTTTGCATTGCTCGTAAATTGTTTTCACATGTTAAGCTCACTGGGCACTAATCTTTCGCAATTTCCAGTCTACCCAGTCTACCATCATTGTTATTTGATATGATTGCCCAAAGGTAGCCCGATATAAAAAATGAAACAAACGTTGGAATATAGTACTTAATGTCCTTCATCTTTAGTCACCTTTGTAACTGTATATGTAATTTTAGTCCATAATGTCACAATTATTTTGTTGTTGGTGAATGTATCTTGCTTTTTGTGGTATCGTCTTTGTGTTACAGTAAAGCATTTCGTACACAATGCATTTGTAGTTTGTCTGGTAAAATTTTACATTCAGAATGATATGAGGAAAATTCCATTTCTTTCGCTTCCCTAAAGACAATCTCGATATAGTACGAATAGATCTAGAAATTCAGGTTAGATTTTGTGAATAATTTTGAAGCTCGAAAACTTTGTGAGATCATGAAAAATCTATTTCAAGCGATCAAAGTGAGATCAAAGTAAATTGAACAACACAGAAATAGCACACAGCCGCAACATTGTTATTAAAGGCGGCCCGCCTGCCCACAACTGGCAACTTGCCTGCGATACTGTTAATATGAGCGTAACAGTAATAACGAATAAAATAAGCCAATTACATGAGGGTATGCCTTCTAAAATAGCCATTTAATTGCGTTATAAAAGAGTGTGACTTAAAAATGTTTCAGGAAGCATGTACAAATACCCTCATTTTTTTTCCCTTCACTCGATTTTAACCTCACCCCACTTTCAGATTGCTCCACGGTCCCTGTCTTTCGTGTCCCCTCATTTATTCTGCTCATTAAAAGCGTTACCAGTAAAAATGCCCATTTACTGTTATAAATACTAGCGAGACATTTGTCTCAATTAACTTTATCTGCTTTTAACCAACCAACATGGGAGAGTTCCATGAGGGCTTGGAAAGTTGATGCAAATATACACACTAATAGAATAGTTACAATAAGTCAGTCATTACTAGTTTGAAAAATGCAATATCAAATAAAAGAACACTGTAAGACTAACACTTCTGAAGCTTAAGATGTTGCCAGTCTGAGTGAAATGAAGCAAATGAACTTTTAGAGTTGCATACTTATCATTATACCTTCAAAGTGAGATAAGACAGACATGCATGCCAAGGCCAAGAACGTATTGGGTTTAATAGAGAACATTAGAAGTGCAAATCGTATCTCATCGATGGATAAAAGAATAAAAGTACCCGGCATTTTTATCGACGTAATTAGAAAAAGGTAAAAATGAAATAGGCTCCACATTGAGAAATGCTGTTGGGAAACCATGGATTCTGTAGTTTTCTTGGCACGCTAAGGGTATCGATAACCTTTCATTAAGAAAACTCTTAGACCTTAAGCCTTCTACAATTAACTTTCATTTTGAAAAGAAAGGTTATCTTCAGTATTTTCCAGCTTGGGCATATTTGGGCACGAGCTGAATGCTGTACACGTTGCCCCATCTTGATACTCTGATATTCGCCTTATAGTTGCCAATGGTGCTGGCATAATTTTCAATGGCATGGCGAAAATTCTCTTATAGTGTCGGATAGTGACGAATAGTTTTCAAATCAATACTTGATTAAAGACTTATCTACATTACTCAAGTAATTCAGACAGAGTTCTTTCAGGCAGTAGGAATTTTCAGGAAAACCC
This sequence comes from Catostylus mosaicus, assembly GCA_964019065.1. Lineage (NCBI taxonomy): Eukaryota > Metazoa > Cnidaria > Scyphozoa > Rhizostomeae > Catostylidae > Catostylus > Catostylus mosaicus. The sequence goes on along the minus strand of OZ025184.1, from coordinate 10,821,279 downwards.
CGGAACAGGGACACTTGGGCTGAATAATCTGAACGTTCTGTTAGAGGTGCTCAAATGGGGTTTAACACCCAGGGGGGACGGTGGTTGTGCGTATGGAGGGTCAAATTCTAGCCAGAAAAATGGATCTAGTCATCGGTTTGCTCCCAAAAATATTGGTTTTATGCATATGGCCTACCCAAAAGTAAGGATCGCACTTTTTATAGAGAGATGGATCAGCGCTTCAAGCAATTTATATATGTTCGATCTATATTTACATATAGTTTAAGAAAAGCGCAGGACATGAAAGCATTCCATTGCTTCGTCGTGTAGAATAATGCGACATAAATCCGGAATAAAGCAAACCGAACACAGTGCCCTTTGAACTTGTGGAACAAAGGAAAAATAAACAACGAAGTTAGCGAATTGACTGGTTGGCAATATTTTGGCAAGTTATAACTTAGAGAAGCTTTAACTTATCTCTGCTCTGTTCAGTAATAGATTCACCTTTGCTGTCTAGCTTTTGTGGCTTACGAGTAGACTCATAGCAGATTATTAACTTAGGCCAAGTTTTGGGAATGTGATGTATCCCTTTACGCATTCATCAAGATCCCCTGGCGTGCTACATGTATAGACGGTAACGTGATCAGCACAAAAAAAACATAAACTCCAGAAACTACACTGCAGATCGCAGTGGTCCAATTGAAGAAAACCCTCCCAAGTATTGATCCTTGTGGCATCACTTTACATTTGAAATATTCAAAATTGCTGTTAGGTATTGATCTAGATGGTACAATACAGGCTTGCAAGGATGACATCTTCCTAACTCGGAAAAACACCAGTCAATATGGTCTCAGATCAGTATGTTACTATGGAGCAAAATGCTGGAATGACATTCCTCTAGAAATAAAAAGGTTACCATCAGTCAAGATATTTCTTCAGAAACTGAAAACTTTCCTGTTTGAGCTTAACTATTGAATCAGATTATTGATAGTCAATATTTACCCATAGTTTCATAAAAATGTATCTGAAAAGAGGGGGTACTCTCTCCTCGATTAGCTTAGCTATTGAAAGCGTTTCCTCCTTAAGAATTCCCCTGCATACAAATCCTCTGGTGTCAAGTATCTTTATCTCTTTATGTGTGTTATTGCCTTATCAATTTATATTTAGTTATTTATTATTGTAAGTTTTTAATTTAGGGAGTGTTTGTATGTAGTAGTGGAATTTAAAATAAATGAATGAACTGAACTGAACTGAACTGAATGAACCGAAATCTACACTAGTTATGTTCAATATTCGACATAGCGGAGGGGAATTTCTTGGGGAATCTAGCAGTGTGCACTTTCTGAGATAATTCGAAAAAAATTCAACAGGTGCATCCTCATGCAATGCACTTTAAAAAGCCATAACTGCATCCTCATGCAATGCACTGTATTTAGAATTTTTTACAGTTAGTGCATTCTTATAGCTTGCTACCAAACTAGCTGAGAAGATGATAAAGGGAAACTTTATCTGCTTCAGCAAGTCAGATAAAACAGTTTGGTATATAATGTCATTATACAATCCTAAGCTGGTTATTCATTTTCTTGCACCTTTTGGTAATTATCCAGCACTTCGTATTTAAAGTGTTTAGGACTTCAATCTGTTTTAACACAGATGTACACATTTATTCAAACTGTTCATTACTTCATTTTGCTATATCATGATATCTTTATCTGGATACAAGATTGTTCTAGCTCAACCATCAATTACTAAGATTTATCAACTACTTTATTTACTTTACATTTGATCAATCATCTGAACACTTACTTCCTGACATGCGCAGTGCGCTACATGTGAACAGTGTGTGATGGCTTGCGAAATTGAGTTGCATTGAATAAATTGAATTTCGATAACTTTGGATTCGTAACATAAAATGAAAACGTCAACAACTGGTCATACGGAGCTTAACAAAAAAGCTCGTGGGACCGCCTCACCACTAAGCGATTCGTGGATTCTTCAAACTACCCCCTATACCTTGCGGATAAGAAAAAGTTTTTCCGACCATGGAGATTATGCGAATGACATTGGAATCCATTAGCGGAATGCTTTATGCGACATTAAGTAGATCAGAGGTTTTCCAAGGGAGCTGCTTTTGGATACTGAGCGCTGTTAACCAAACTGAGCACGATAACAATAAATGGTAATTAGTTGTAATCAGATGACCAGTGGTGGAAGATCCTTTCCCGTTAAGTCTATTAGTTTCCAAATACTTACTTCCATTCAAGCTCTATACGATCGGGTTAAAATTGAAATAGTTTCCACCTACGAACATTTCTATGGAGTTTGAAGAATCGCAGCTTAATGCATTGTTGCCGAAATTACCTCATTCTACCAAAACTTTCTCCAGGCTTTGTCCAAACCACAGGAAGAAGCAATTTGCACAAAGAAGCGATGTTAGCAACATAACTATTACCTTCAAGGTCTTGTTATCATCTATTAATCTAACGATAGTTTAGATAAGCAGGTCTTCTTAAAGCGAATATCTTCACATTACCTCCTTTTATGAGACTTAAAGAATATTTCTCATGTCAATTGGTTGTTTGATAACCTTTTAATAAATGGTCTCGTAATAATGATAATTCTCTAGTTGAAGGACCTAAGCAATTCTTTACTTCTGGAATGAATGGATATATTAAGTGAGTTACGATAATGATTGTAATCATTTTGTTAGTTTTGATCTTTAATGCAAGTTTGCCATGTATTTCTTTTGTCACAAGGATTCAGGTTCTATGAAGTGGTATGTTGCTGAATGTAGCTAAAGCTAGACCTCTTGGAATCCCTCATTTCTGGGGGAGTTCATCAATAAGAAAATCCCCCCATATATGTTAAGAATAATAAATCTCCTCAAAATTCCTAACACGAGGACCAAAAAGTATGGAAACGCATCTCTTTCATTCAGGGGAAACATGATTTGGAATCAAATTCAATCATTCAAATTAGGTTTTTAAAAAGTCTCTGTTCAAATCCGAAATATGATTGCAGGACATTGCCATATACATAATAGGAGAATCACTATCCCATTATTTTCTACAAAGCATTGTTAAAATATAAATCATCCGAGCAACTAATTTAATGGTCTGAAGAGACGACTGTGTAAGTTTTTAAGAGGCTTTACTGCAGCTGAAAATGCTAACTTCAAGGGCATTAAGTACATCAGCACATCGATTCTGAGTCCATCAAGAAAGCAACTCTACCACATTCGGCGATGGTCAAATGGCTGTATTTGTTTCATTTGGCGTTAAAAACCTTCAGGCTCTGCGATGGAAATGGTAGCCAATGAACACAAATCTAATGGGCTTGGGTTCAACATATCTCAATCGTTTGATAATTGATACCCTTGCGTATTTCAGTTTGACTTTTATACCGTCAATCAAATGCAGTTGCAAAAATGGTGGAGGTACAGCATCCAGTTCCCTGGCTCCAGCGTGCCAGATACGATGCGTTCCCTGAAATCTTGGAAAGTAAAATGATTAGTTACGGAACAATGAGTTGAAGTGATGATAGTGATGGGAGTGCCGATTTTGAGCAAGAATATTGACCTTGCAGATGCAAAAGAATGAGCGTAAATTTCATCTATTCTTTGTAAATACTGTTGCGCAAGTTAGCAGATATGGGACAGGTTTATAAGCATGTCAGGCAAATGCACGCACTAGATCTAATTCCATGTAAATTTTTTTAAAATGTAACTAATACATGTTAAAATGTTCGGATGGACATTTCAAATAACAATTGTATGCCGCATTATTAAAATTGTAAAATAGAGTAGTTCTGATTGTTGCATTTTCAGTTGAAATCTGAGTCTCAGAAATTACATTCACGCAAGTGCATTTCATTGTGATAAAAACATTTTAAAAATTTGTGGGGAAAATTGGAGAGAAAACCCTCGAGTAAGGAATAGACGGAGATCCCTGGTTATCAATTTCTTAACTTTTTTCAACCTCCCAGTCATATTCCCCGTTTATAATTATCTGAGCTTTTTCCACCTCCTCATGACGATGCTCGCTAACATGTTAAGTGACCCATAAAGGACAGCGGTGAAAAACAATTCTAATTTACTCAATCGTTCTGAAAAATATTAGAATATTGAAAATTTGTGAAAAGCGCAATTCAATGTTAGGCATTTATTCAAGATTTTTAAGTTCGCAGGCTCCTCGTTTAATCCCGATTTCCGTTTTATTTAATCACCAGTCAAATACCAAACTTTTCATTCATTGCAGACTCCCCATCTACTCCGGACTCCCTGTCTACTTCAGACTCCCTGTTATTCCGGACTCGAGAGTAAGAATTATTTTTATAGACTTTTGAAACGGTATATCTTTTTTATTTACATGGTTTTCAAGATTTTTGTAGATTGTTGCACTGATGGGCTTTTAACAAATGTATTCTAGCCAGTGAATAGAGCAATGCTCCCATCTCCGAAAATATCCTAAATGTATAAAAGGACTAGCTCGGTCAAGTAATGAATGCAAGTTAATTGCAACAACAACCAACCATTATTGATACTACTAGCAATATTGGCTGCATTCTTTAATGCTCCATTCAATTCAGGGGCGGATACAAACCGTCTTACAAGACTTATGGAAGACGATCAGATTTTTCGCAATTTCTTCCATAAAAACTCAAATTCTGATGAAATTAAATTGCACCGGCATCTTTTGTCCGAAATCATAACATCGTTAGCCATACCCTCTCGAAATATTATTGTTGTGTTTTCGCCTCACATAGATCAAAGAATTAAATAAAACGGGAGATATACTCTATGAAATTCTATCGCAAAACTCAATCTCGAAAAACACACTCACACAATAATACGCCTCAACGCTTTTTCAACTTAAGTGTCCATTGTTCTAGGTGTTATGAAAAAGCGTAAAGCACAAAGATAATTATTTAGGCGTAACATGCTTGACTACATAACACCTCCCCAGTAGCCTAAATGTATCCCTTTAAGATAGAACACTTAGAGCGTTTTTATTTTTCAAGCGTTCCGATCTTCGAGGTTTATCTGGTCCGTACTCCTCTCCGATTGGCATTCGAGGATTTGGTCTCTTCATTCTAAATGATTGTCCCGGATCATTTGTCACACATTGTTGCAAAGCACTCGCTCCCTTTTCAATCGTTTCTGTGTCTTGTAATTCCTCAAAAACTGTACTATAAGATTGTTTAGTACCAAATGCTGTATCACCGGGCTCATTATCTTCTACAGAACCGTATCTTGGACGAAGCTGATCGACATGTCTTCGCCATATTGGATCTTTTGGGTAAACTCTGACAGCTACACATCTCGGTCCGTAGACTTTGATGACAATGGCTGGTACCCAACGTGGGTCTTTGTCTCGTTTTAGCCCGCAGTAAAGAGCATAACAGGACATGCCGATTTTGTACTGTTGACATGATCTATTTGCTAGCCTCTGTGTAGCTTTGACTGTTTGCTTATTCAAACGCTGTTGGGTTTGATGAGTAGGAGATGGAATCAAGATGTCAATTGTTGTCCTTATCTGTCGGTTATTCAAAAGCTCGCTCGGAGAATAGCCACCTGCTAATGGAGTTCTCCGGTACTGTATCAGAAACTGGTTAAGAGCAGACCTTGGAGATAAATTAGAAATTATCATTGATTTTTTAAATGTTTGAATCAACCGTTCCGCTGCCCCATTTGTAGCCGGGTGATAAGGAGCTCCTGTTAAATGCACGATTCCTCTATATGTGCACCAGTCTTGAAATTCAGTTGAAGTGAACGTTGTCGCATTGTCAGTGACAAGAGCATGTGGAAAACTAAAATGTGCGAAATCCTGCTCCAACAAATCAATTGTAGCCTTTGTAGATGTTGAAGTTGTAACATGAATGCAAGGATAATTTGAATATGCATCAATGAGCACTAACCAATTTGAACCGAGAAAGTTAATGGCATGATTTTAATGTACACGACTCCGTGGTTTTTTTGGGAACATCCATGGATGAACCGGTTGTTTTGGAGGTTTGTTCTGATGCTCTGCACATGTTTGACAGGCATGACTGAGCTCATTAATGCAAAAGTCGATGCCTGGCCAGTAGACGGCTCTTCTCGCTAACTGCTTCATACGTTGGATTCCAAAATGTCCGATATGTAGTATATCTAGCACCTGTAGTTGCAAGCTCGCTGGAACACAAACACGTGCACCATAAAAAAGACATCCGTTAGAAACTGTCAATGAATCATGGATCTTTTTGAAAATACCAACTGTATAAACTGCATTATCCGCAATTTGGGTTTCTTTCTGTATCTTTGGTAATGGCTAGCCCTCGCGCGTATATCGCATTTTCTGACTCCTTTTGAAGTACTCCAGGATCTCCTGGATTAAGTTGTAAGCCAATAGTTTTGATTGTGTAGATGCTATCAGTATCGGCACTACTTTCCTTCTCATCAAACTGGGTGTCTGCACCTGAAGGAAGACGACTTAGCGCATCAGCATTTCCATGATCTTTGGTTTGCCTGTACTCAACAGTGTATTGATACTGGCTTAACATAAGTGCCCATCTTGCAAGTCGATTTGCAGCTAAAGAAGGTGTTGCTTTTGTAGGCCCAAAAAGCGATAACAATGGTTTATGATCCGTTACGAGGATGAATGTCCTTCCGTAAAGGAATTGATGGAACTTATTGAGGGCATACACGATTAATAAAGCCTCCTTCTGGATTAGACTGTAGTTGCGCTGAGCTTCATTCAAAATCTTGGATGCGTTAGCTATTGGTCTCTCACTGCCATCTGCGTAGCGGTGAAAAAGAACAACTCCTAATCCCACAGTTGATGCATCACACGCTATTCCGATAGGAAGAGAAGGATTAAAATGTGCCAAAACAGTATCATTACAAAGCATTTTCTTTACTGTATCAAATACAGCCTGCTCAATTTCTCCCCAGCTCCATGTAATATCCCATTCTCGTCACCAAAATCTTTTGTGTTTTCGCCTCACACAGATCAAAGAATTAAATAAAACGGGAGATATACTCTATGAAATTCTATCGCAAAACTCAATCTCGAAAAACACAATAATACGCCTCAACGCTTTTTCAACTTAAGTGTCCATTGTTCTAGGTGTTATGAAAAAGCGTAAAGCACAAAGATAATTATTTAGGCGTAACATGCTTGACTACATAACAATTATGATTCATTTGTTTGACTCTCTGCTGTAAATAGTGAATGGGAAGATTTCAACAAGCATCTTGCTGACCACCGACTTACAGTTAGGGGATATCAGAAGGATGATTTTTACTCACAAGAGACATTGCTTTAAGAATATATAAAACCACATGGAGTTTACTGTCAACATCTGCCTGATCACCGGCTTACCGTAAGTTGGTTGTTAGAAGGATGATATTAATCAGCATTGAGGCATGTACGATCATGTTGATTTATCTCCTTGTAAAAATCATCTTCCTTACATCCAATTTTCCCGGAAGTCTGTGTTCCTAAGCCACCCTGTTAGCCATACGAAGCTCTGTTACCGAACACTCTTAACTGCCATCTTTCTCAACTCCCGTTTACCGTAAGTCGGTGGCCAGAGTGATGTTTTCATCTAGTTCCGCCTCTTGTTGGAGACCTCGCCAATGATTCAATTTTGAGAGCTATTCGAGTTATATCTTGCAAGATGGATTATCTGAAGAGATTAAATCAGTTATCAAATCACAGTACCTTGAGACCCTCACAGACTTTTATTGCAGAACATGCGGTAAAGTTGAATATTTTTAATTTATTGTAGTAAGACGCGCTGAGAAGACTAGGTAGGCCCAGCAGAAGATTCACCGGGGTTTACATTCGTTCCTAAATCTGTTTTTGAATGCTAGCACCAGAAAATCATATTGCCCGCAAGGTACAATTTTATCAACGTAGCTCATACCTTTAATCGAAATAATGATAAAATTTGGCTCAAACCAGAGCATTTTGATATCTATTGTAACCACAGAGAAAGCTCCTGTTTGAAAATGTAGGCCATGTGCAATTTCCTCTGCAATTAAAATTTCGGTTAGACAATCTTCTGGTTATACTTCTATATTTTCCAAGGGCTTTGACATAAAGATAGAAATTATCATTAGTTTAATTAGCATTGAGGCTGCCATCAAATAATAAAGTGGAACAAAGCAAATTTTAAAGAATATAAAAATATTTGCTCCTAATAGCCTTTCACCAAATAGTTGTCTATACACTTTGCTAGGTAGAAATCATTTCTACTTGAAAGGAATCTCCAGATGCCAAATAGATTACCCCAAAGTGCGAATGACTCTGAAAATGCAGTTTTGCTATAATGATTTATTAATGGCAACCACTTAACAAGGTCAATGCTGATGGGAACTGCTTACGCAATACAGTATCTTTGGCCCAGACAGGTAACAAACAATTGAATCATCTTGGGCCTTGAACTCTACTGGATTATATTGCATTCAGAATCATACTCTACCTATCTACACTTTAGTGCTTTATTCGGCACAGAAAATTTCTGAACTTGTGCACTCTAGATTTTTTGCAGCCATGTAACATCCATTTTGCCCTTTTTACATTTATCAAAGCAATGAGTATCAAAAAACCGTATTAAAATATTTGTTGGAGCGATATACCATCGAACCAGCTCTTTTTATATCTTTAAAGTCGAGAGAGTATCATTGCACAGTATTAGAATATGTTTGCAGCCATGAACCATCGAACCTGCTCTTTTTATAATCAATCAAGTCTAGAGAATATCAAAGAAGGGTATTAGGATACATTTGCATCCATGCCTGTTCTCTTTCTATTAATGAAGCTTTGAGAATATCAATGACTTGTTGTTCTGCGCTAGGCATCCCTCATTAAGAACTATTTTTTTCTGGATAGACTCTGTCCCTTTTCCTCAGTGATTGTATTTCTTGCCGCTTCTAGTCTAAGGTTGCCTCAAGCTACTATGTTTTCTAAAACACTTTTGGTAGAACAAATTTTCTGCATTAAATTATCTCCTACTTTTGTCAAATGTTCTTGTCTCGAAATTTTACACTTTTGTTGCAGAGAAGTTGGAAAAAGTGTGATCTGGTAGTTTTTAGTGATAATGTTGGCACTTCTAGAGGCAATATCTCTTGTCTTTTCAGTAATAACTTAGATTGCTGTGTCAGGTTTGCAGTTTGTGCGTAAACCCAGAACGGTCTACATGTCTATATGTATGTTAATATTGTACGTGTTCATCAAGATCCCTAGTTCAGTGGCCGCACAGCTGTCTTAAAGTGAAGGGGGTGATCGAGCCGCAGTGATGTACCGGGGGAACCCTCGGAACATTTTTTAGATGGTGTAATGTATTGGTTGAGTGTTGCCTTACCAGAACGAAATCTTGTTGTACTGGAGCTGATGGCCGTAACATATATTTTCAGTTCTGTACCAAGTATATTAAAAGCCGTAACAATTTTTAAGTCCCTCAGTCGATCCATGAATATCAATTTGACAAGATTAGTCTGTGACATGCTGATCGACTGCACCTGTTCTGAGAATATTCCAGTCGATAATTAGTTGTTAGTCAAAAGTAATCTCTGTATATTGGGAAATCTTAACTAATTAGAGCAAATTTGCAGGGGTTTGGCCAAGGTCCCTTAGCTTTTTGAAATTCTGCCCAAAATGAGAGGTTAAGTTCAAGTATTAGACATGCCTCTTCTGAAATAAGTTTGCATACAGCCTAATCAGGAAAATGTCTAGCCAACCCGCTGTGGTAGAAACCCTGCCCTGCCTGCCTTCAGAAATTATAAATGGTCTCGTCCAAAATATGCATGGATTGTCACCTGTGGCCTTTCATTTTTAGTTATTGATATAATTCAAGACCAACTTAGGCAAGCTAGTTTTGTTGAATAATGTGAAAAGACTCGCGGCCAAAGACATCAATAATCTATAAAACCAACAATAACTATTATTATAAAAAAATTTTCATACATTATGTCTCAACGCTTATCAGGGAATAGCATTATTATATGATTGAGTAATACTAAGAGAAACATCAAGACCATCCCGTAAATATATACTTTGGCAAAACTCCTGTAAGAACTTGTTACTACAGATTTCAGGGAGTTAATGGCAGAAAATCACCCAGACAATGTCATATAAAGGTATTTTTCGTCACATAAACATCCTGCAAACAAACCCATAGTTTCTTTAGCTGAAGTACATCCACAAGTTCACCTGATTATGAATCGCAATGGTAAGGGGAAGGCTACTGATATACCGAGGGTAGAGGAAAAGGGAACAGACAAGCAATAAAACAATTTTACTTTTGATTGGAATCAATAATCTAAGTGCAGTTGGTCATAACGAACCCACTCTTATCTCAAAGTTGAAACATTATTTCAACTCACATTTGCGGTACCTAACATGTGCTTCCAATATGTATCGCTGCAAACATCATCTCCCGAGTTAAGTTATATGCCCTTTCCCCGTCATCGCCCCGAAAGTCCTGAAACGACACCAAAAGCATACACAATGGATTTTTCTTGTTATATACTAGACTTATGCAGGTATGCAGGTTCCTTGGGAACACTTTTCAACGGGTAGTGAATGGTTGGTGTAAGAGGGAGCACTTAAGTAAAATGCAAAGAAGGGGGGGCATATTCTTTTCTTAATAGCTCTGTAACAACATAACATTGGCTTTGGCATATTTACTGTGTAAAAGAAAGACAGAAATATCGCTCAGATAACGTAAAATTTGAGAAAAATTTGTTGTATTAATCAGTCAAAATGTTTATTGAAATACCTACATTTAATAAACCATTACACTCTTGAATTTACAACCAAAAAACCTCAATGTTTATATGCAATTAGTTGAGCTGATAAAGACAACCGGTGGCGTGCTTGTTAACGGCAAACAGAATAAAGATAAGGTTTATATATGGGTTTGAATGGGATAGACAATAGTGTCATTTGTTTACAGGTATCTTTAGAAACAGGACTAGATGATTGGAAGAGTCCATGCTTCATTTTATATTCGTCACATGGGAAATAATGAGACCTAAACTTCAATATATACCTAAAAAGTATCATTATCCGGTCTAAATAGATAAACTGGGCAGATTTAATGATCTGAAGAGGTTTCTTCTCTCTGAATACCAACACTGAAAGTGATCAATATTAATTTAATACCCACATACAAATTACGCTGGATGTCCCGCAGTCAGTTGCCAGGCTATTACAACATTCCTATACCATATTCCGAATAAGCCCTGTATTCTGGGCAGAAATATGAGAAACGTGGTATATAAATATTTAGTAAGTATCTGGTCGTATTTGTTTCATATTCCTGCTACTTTGCTCCGTACATCTGCCATTATTTCCCAATTAGCGTTGATTTATACTTTCAGCATTCGTACACTTTCATTTCCTCGTGCTAGGGCAAAAAGCCAGTTTTCAATCGCTGATTAAAAGTCATAATTTTAGGTTTTCACTTATAAGGCAGCTGTTCGCATTTTAACATGAAGCCCTCATATAATACTGCAGGGCACATTTCTGCAAATCAGCAGTCCATTGCTTCTACTGATGTTATTTGAATTTTTGCCCATTTGAGTTGCACTTGATCATACTTCATTGCTAGTCTATCTTACGTATTATCATAGATTGCTAAAAATGAGTTGGCAAACTTAAATACACAGAATATTTCAGATATTTGAAATGTTGTAGGCTGAGATGGACAGGGAAAACATGTTGGCTGGTTTTGATCAGCATATAAAGAGGATATTTATGTTAAATTTTACGATGTATGCCAGATTTGAAAGTGAGGCTGCCTGTGCAGCTCTATTATGTTACAGGCCATACGCACACAGTAGCAAGAAAATATAAGCATTTCCTTTAACAAAAACCATCATCAGGGGTGTAGTGGAGATGCAAAGTGCAGGTAGTGGCAAATTGTCAATCATAGATACAGTTTAACTAACCTTGAAAAATTCATCGCTAGAGTAGCATGTGACCAAGATCGTACGATGGTAGCATAGTTTTCTATCAGCATTTTGCTGCTTTAATTAATTATTATCGGTTTAACTAACCTTGAAAAATTCATCGCTAGAGTAGCATTTGACCAAGATCGTACGATGGTAGCATAGTTTTGTATCAGCATTTTGCTGCTTTAATTAATTATTATCGGTTTAACTAACCTTGAAAAATTCATCGCTAGAGTAGCATGTGACCAAGATCTTACGATGGTGTATTATCTATATCCATATATTAATAGTTTGCAATAATGTTTCATGATATGTGAATATGTTATTAAGTGATCATCTAACGTGATTTTGATAGAGTAAAATTCAAACTTGGAATTTATTTCTACGGTAGCTTTTGCTATTTTCCCGGCGGGTGTAGGTTTAAAACTAGGAATTCACTGTCTGTCTAAACTTCAATATATACCTAAAAAGTATCATTATCCGGTCTAAATAGATAAACTGGGCAGATTTAATGATCTGAAGAGGTTTCTTCTCTCTGAATACCAACACTGAAAGTGATCAATATTAATTTAATACCCACATACAAATTACGCTGGATGTCCCGCAGTCAGTTGCCAGGCTATTACAACATTCCTATACCATATTCCGAATAAGCCCTGTATTCTGGGCAGAAATATGAGAAACGTGGTATATAAATATTTAGTAAGTATCTGGTCGTATTTGCTTCATATTCCTGCTACTTTGCTCCGTACATCTGCCATTATTTCCCAATAAGCGTTGATTTATACCTTTCAGCATTCGTACACTTTCATTTCCTCGTGCTAGGGCAAAAGGCCAGTTTTCAATCGCTGATTAAAACTCATAATTTTAGGTTTCCACTCATAAGGCAGCTGTTCGCATCTTAACATGAAGCCCTCATATAATACTGCATGGCACATTTCTGCAAATCAGCAGTCCATTGCTTCTACTGATGTTATTTGAATTTTTGCCCATTTGAGTTGCACTTGATCATACTTCATTGCTAGTCTATCTTACGTATTATCATAGATTGCTAAAAATGAGTTGGCAAACTTAAATACACAGAATATTTCAGATATTTGAAATGTTGTAGGCTGAGATGGACAGGGGAAAACATGTTGGCTGGTTTTGATCAGCATATAAAGAGGATATTTATGTTAAATTTTACGATGTATGCCAGATTTGAAAGTGAGGCTGCCTGTGCAGCTCTATTATGTTACAGGCCATACGCACACAGTAGCAAGAAAATATAAGCATTTCCTTTAACAAAAACCATCATCAGGGGTGTAGTGGAGATGCAAAGTGCAGGTAGTGGCAAATTGTCAATCATAGATACAGTTTAACTAACCTTGAAAAATTCATCGCTAGAGTAGCATGTGACCAAGATCGTACGATGGTAGCATAGTTTTCTATCAGCATTTTGCTGCTTTAATTAATTATAATCGGTTTAACTAACCTTGAAAAATTCATCGCTAGAGTAGCATTTGACCAAGATCGTACGATGGTGTATTATCTATATCTATCTATTAATATTTTGCAATAATGTTTCATGATATGTGAATATGTTATTAAGTGATCATCTAACGTGATTTTTATAGAGTAAAATTCAAACTTGGAATTTATTTCTACGGTAGCTTTTGCTATTTTCCCGACGGGTGTAGGTTTAAAACTAGGAATTCACTGTCTGTCTAAACTTCAATATATACCTAAAAAGTATCATTATCCGGTCTAAATAGATAAACTGGGCAGATTTAATGATCTGAAGAGGTTTCTTCTCTCTGAATACCAACACTGAAAGTGATCAATATTAATTTAATACTCACATATAAATTACGCTGGATGTCCCGCAGTTAGTTGCCAGGCAATTACAACATTCCTATACCATATTCCGAATAAGCCCTGTATTCTGGGCAGAAATATGAGAAACGTGGTATATAAATATTTAGTAAGTATCTGGTCGTATTTGCTTCATATTCCTGCTACTTTGCTCCGTACATCTGCCATTATTTCCCAATTAGCGTTGATTTATACCTTTCAGCATTCGTACACTTTCATTTCCTCGTGCTAGGGCAAAAAGCCAGTTTTCAATCGCTGATTAAAAGTCATAATTTTAGGTTTTCACTCATAAGGCAGCTGTTCGCATTTTAACATGAAGCCCTCATATAATACTGCATGGCGCATTTCTGCAAATCAGCAGTCCATTGCTTCTACTGATGTTATTTGAATTTTTGCCCATTTGAGTTGCACTTGATCATACTTCATTGCTAGTCTATCTTACGTATTATCATAGATTGCTATAAATGAGTTTGCAAACTTAAATACACAGAATATTTCAGATATTTGAAATGTTGTAGGCTGAGATGGACAGGGGAAAACATGTCGGTTGGTTTTGATCAGCATATAAAGAGGATATTTATGTTAAATTTTACGATGTATGCAAGATTTGAAAGTGAGGCTGCCTGTGCAGCTCTATTATGTTACAGGCTATACGCACACAGTAGCAAGAAAATATAAGCATTTCCTTTAACAAAAACCATCATCAGGGGTGTAGTGGAGATGTAAAGTGCAGGTAGTGGCAAATTGTCAATCATAGATACAGTTTAACTAACCTTGAAAAATTCATCGCTAGAGTAGCATGTGACCCAGATCGTACGATGGTAGCATAGTTTTCTATCAGCATTTTGCTGCTTTAATTAATTATTATCGGTTTAACTAACCTTGAAAAATTCATCGCTAGAGTAGCATGTGACCAAGATCGTACGATGGTAGCATAGTTTTCTATCAGCATTTTGCTGCTTTAATCAATTATTATCGGTTTAACTAACCTTGAAAAATTCATCGCTAGAGTAGCATGTGACCAAGATCGTACGATGGTGTATTATCTATATCTATATATTAATATTTTGCAATAATGTTTCATGATATGTGAATATGTTATTAAGTGATCATCTAACGTGATTTTTATAGAGTAAAATTCAAACTTGGAATTTATTTCTACGGTAGCTTTTGCTATTTTCCCGACGGGTGTAGGTTTAAAACTAGGAATTCACTGTCTGTCTAAACTTCAATATATACCTAAAAAGTATCATTATCCGGTCTAAATAGATAAACTGGGCAGATTTAATGATCTGAAGAGGTTTCTTCTCTCTGCATACCAACACTGAAAGTGATCAATATTAATTTAATACCCACATACAAATTACGCTGGATGTCCCGCAGTCAGTTGCCAGGCTATTACAACATTCCTATACCATATTCCGAATAAGCCCTGTATTCTGGGCAGAAATATGAGAAACGTGGTATATAAATATTTAGTAAGTATCTGGTCGTATTTGTTTCATATTCCTGCTACTTTGCTCCGTACATCTGCCATTATTTCCCAATTAGCGTTGATTTATACTTTCAGCATTCGTACACTTTCATTTCCTCGTGCTAGGGCAAAAAGCCAGTTTTCAATCGCTGATTAAAACTCATAGTTTTAGGTTTCCACTTATAAGGCAGCTGTTCGCATCTTAACATGAAGCCCTCATATAATACTGCATGGCGCATTTCTGCAAATCAGCAGTCCATTGCTTCTACTGATGTTATTTGAATTTTTGCCCATTTGAGTTGCACTTGATCATACTTCATTGCTAGTCTATCTTACGTATTATCATAGATTGCTAAAAATGAGTTGGCAAACTTAAATACACAGAATATTTCAGATATTTGAAATGTTGTAGGCTGAGATGGACAGGGGAAAACATGTTGGCTGGTTTTGATCAGCATATAAAGAGGATATTTATGTTAAATTTTACGATGTATGCCAGATTTGAAAGTGAGGCTGCCTGTGCAGCTCTATTATGTTACAGGCCATACGCACACAGTAGCAAGAAAATATAAGCATTTCCTTTAACAAAAACCATCATCAGGGGTGTAGTGGAGATGCAAAGTGCAGGTAGTGGCAAATTGTCAATCATAGATACAGTTTAACTAACCTTGAAAAATTCATCGCTAGAGTAGCATGTGACCAAGATCGTACGATGGTAGCATAGTTTTCTATCAGCATTTTGCTGCTTTAATTAATTATAATCGGTTTAACTAACCTTGAAAAATTCATCGCTAGAGTAGCATTTGACCAAGATCGTACGATGGTAGCATAGTTTTGTATCAGCATTTTGCTGCTTTAATTAATTATTAACGGTTTAACTAACCTTGAAAAATTCATCGCTAGAGTAGCATGTGACCAAGATCTTACGATGGTGTATTATCTATATCCATATATTAATAGTTTGCAATAATGTTTCATGATATGTGAATATGTTATTAAGTGATCATCTAACGTGATTTTGATAGAGTAAAATTCAAACTTGGAATTTATTTCTACGGTAGCTTTTGCTATTTTCCCGGCGGGTGTAGGTTTAAAACTAGGAATTCACTGTCTGTCTAAACTTCAATATATACCTAAAAAGTATCATTATCCGGTCTAAATAGATAAACTGGGCAGATTTAATGATCTGAAGAGGTTTCTTCTCTCTGAATACCAACACTGAAAGTGATCAATATTAATTTAATACCCACATACAAATTACGCTGGATGTCCCGCAGTCAGTTGCCAGGCTATTACAACATTCCTATACCATATTCCGAATAAGCCCTGTATTCTGGGCAGAAATATGAGAAACGTGGTATATAAATATTTAGTAAGTATCTGGTCGTATTTGCTTCATATTCCTGCTACTTTGCTCCGTACATCTGCCATTATTTCCCAATTAGCGTTGATTTATACCTTTCAGCATTCGTACACTTTCATTTCCTCGTGCTAGGGCAAAAAGCCAGTTTTCAATCGCTGATTAAAAGTCATAATTTTAGGTTTCCACTTATAAGGCAGCTGTTCGCATCTTAACATGAAGCCCTCATATAATACTGCATGGCACATTTCTGCAAATCAGCAGTCCATTGCTTCTACTGATGTTATTTGAATTTTTGCCCATTTGAGTTGCACTTGATCATACTTCATTGCTAGTCTATCTTACGTATTATCATAGATTGCTAAAATGAGTTGGCAAACTTAAATACACAGAATATTTCAGATATTTGAAATGTTGTAGGCTGAGATGGACAGGGGAAAACATGTTGGCTGGTTTTGATCAGCATATAAAGAGGATATTTATGTTAAATTTTACGATGTATGCCAGATTTGAAAGTGAGGCTGCCTGTGCAGCTCTATTATGTTACAGGCTATACGCACACAGTAGCAAGAAAATATAAGCATTTCCTTTAACAAAAACCATCATCAGGGGTGTAGTGGAGATGTAAAGTGCAGGTAGTGGCAAATTGTCAATCATAGATACAGTTTAACTAACCTTGAAAAATTCATCGCTAGAGTAGCATGTGACCCAGATCGTACGATGGTAGCATAGTTTTCTATCAGCATTTTGCTGCT
This sequence comes from Catostylus mosaicus, assembly GCA_964019065.1. Taxonomy (NCBI): domain Eukaryota; kingdom Metazoa; phylum Cnidaria; class Scyphozoa; order Rhizostomeae; family Catostylidae; genus Catostylus; species Catostylus mosaicus. The sequence goes on along the minus strand of OZ025184.1, from coordinate 10,803,916 downwards.
TTAATTAATTATAATCGGTTTAACTAACCTTGAAAAATTCATCGCTAGAGTAGCATTTGACCAAGATCGTACGATGGTGTATTATCTATATCTATCTATTAATATTTTGCAATAATGTTTCATGATATGTGAATATGTTATTAAGTGATCATCTAACGTGATTTTTATAGAGTAAAATTCAAACTTGGAATTTATTTCTACGGTAGCTTTTGCTATTTTCCCGACGGGTGTAGGTTTAAAACTAGGAATTCACTGTCTGTCTAAACTTCAATATATACCTAAAAAGTATCATTATCCGGTCTAAATAGATAAACTGGGCAGATTTAATGATCTGAAGAGGTTTCTTCTCTCTGAATACCAACACTGAAAGTGATCAATATTAATTTAATACTCACATACAAATTACGCTGGATGTCCCGCAGTTAGTTGCCAGGCAATTACAACATTCCTATACCATATTCCGAATAAGCCCTGTATTCTGGGCAGAAATATGAGAAACGTGGTATATAAATATTTAGTAAGTATCTGGTCGTATTTGCTTCATATTCCTGCTACTTTGCTCCGTACATCTGCCATTATTTCCCAATTAGCGTTGATTTATACCTTTCAGCATTCGTACACTTTCATTTCCTCGTGCTAGGGCAAAAAGCCAGTTTTCAATCGCTGATTAAAAGTCATAATTTTAGGTTTTCACTTATAAGGCAGCTGTTTGCATTTTAACATGAAGCCCTCATATAATACTGCAGGGCACATTTCTGCAAATCAGCAGTCCATTGCTTCTACTGATGTTATTTGAATTTTTGCCCATTTGAGTTGCACTTGATCATACTTCATTGCTAGTCTATCTTACGTATTATCATAGATTGCTAAAATGAGTTGGCAAACTTAAATACACAGAATATTTCAGATATTTGAAATGTTGTAGGCTGAGATGGACAGGGAAAACATGTTGGCTGGTTTTGATCAGCATATAAAGAGGATATTTATGTTAAATTTTACGATGTATGCCAGATTTGAAAGTGAGGCTGCCTGTGCAGCTCTATTATGTTACAGGCCATACGCACACAGTAGCAAGAAAATATAAGCATTTCCTTTAACAAAAACCATCATCAGGGGTGTAGTGGAGATGCAAAGTGCAGGTAGTGGCAAATTGTCAATCATAGATACAGTTTAACTAACCTTGAAAAATTCATCGCTAGAGTAGCATGTGACCAAGATCGTACGATGGTAGCATAGTTTTCTATCAGCATTTTGCTGCTTTAATTAATTATTATCGGTTTAACTAACCTTGAAAAATTCATCGCTAGAGTAGCATTTGACCAAGATCGTACGATGGTAGCATAGTTTTGTATCAGCATTTTGCTGCTTTAATTAATTATTATCGGTTTAACTAACCTTGAAAAATTCATCGCTAGAGTAGCATGTGACCAAGATCTTACGATGGTGTATTATCTATATCCATATATTAATAGTTTGCAATAATGTTTCATGATATGTGAATATGTTATTAAGTGATCATCTAACGTGATTTTGATAGAGTAAAATTCAAACTTGGAATTTATTTCTACGGTAGCTTTTGCTATTTTCCCGGCGGGTGTAGGTTTAAAACTAGGAATTCACTGTCTGTCTAAACTTCAATATATACCTAAAAAGTATCATTATCCGGTCTAAATAGATAAACTGGGCAGATTTAATGATCTGAAGAGGTTTCTTCTCTCTGAATACCAACACTGAAAGTGATCAATATTAATTTAATACCCACATACAAATTACGCTGGATGTCCCGCAGTCAGTTGCCAGGCTATTACAACATTCCTATACCATATTCCGAATAAGCCCTGTATTCTGGGCAGAAATATGAGAAACGTGGTATATAAATATTTAGTAAGTATCTGGTCGTATTTGCTTCATATTCCTGCTACTTTGCTCCGTACATCTGCCATTATTTCCCAATAAGCGTTGATTTATACCTTTCAGCATTCGTACACTTTCATTTCCTCGTGCTAGGGCAAAAAGCCAGTTTTCAATCGCTGATTAAAAGTCATAATTTTAGGTTTCCACTTATAAGGCAGCTGTTCGCATCTTAACATGAAGCCCTCATATAATACTGCATGGCACATTTCTGCAAATCAGCAGTCCATTGCTTCTACTGATGTTATTTGAATTTTTGCCCATTTGAGTTGCACTTGATCATACTTCATTGCTAGTCTATCTTACGTATTATCATAGATTGCTAAAAATGAGTTGGCAAACTTAAATACACAGAATATTTCAGATATTTGAAATGTTGTAGGCTGAGATGGACAGGGGAAAACATGTTGGCTGGTTTTGATCAGCATATAAAGAGGATATTTATGTTAAATTTTACGATGTATGCAAGATTTGAAAGTGAGGCTGCCTGTGCAGCTCTATTATGTTACAGGCTATACGCACACAGTAGCAAGAAAATATAAGCATTTCCTTTAACAAAAACCATCATCAGGGGTGTAGTGGAGATGTAAAGTGCAGGTAGTGGCAAATTGTCAATCATAGATACAGTTTAACTAACCTTGAAAAATTCATCGCTAGAGTAGCATGTGACCAAGATCGTACGATGGTAGCATAGTTTTCTATCAGCATTTTGCTGCTTTAATTAATTATTATCGGTTTAACTAGCCTTGAAAAATTCATCGCTAGAGTAGCATGTGACCAAGATCGTACGATGGTAGCATAGTTTTCTATCAGCATTTTGCTGCTTTAATTAATTATTATCGGTTTAACTAACCGTGAAAAATTCATCGCTAGAGTAGCATGTGACCAAGATCGTACGATGGTGTATTATCTATATCTATATATTAATATTTTGCAATAATGTTTCATGATATGTGAATATGTTATTAAGTGATCATCTAACGTGATTTTTATAGAGTAAAATTCAAACTTGGAATTTATTTCTACGGTAGCTTTTGCTATTTTCCCGGCGGGTGTAGGTTTAAAACTAGGAATTCACTGTCTGTCTAAACTTCAATATATACCTAAAAAGTATCATTATCCGGTCTAAATAGATAAACTGGGCAGATTTAATGATCTGAAGAGGTTTCTTCTCTCTGAATACCAACACTGAAAGTGATCAATATTAATTTAATACCCACATACAAATTACGCTGGATGTCCCGCAGTCAGTTGCCAGGCTATTACAACATTCCTATACCATATTCCGAATAAGCCCTGTATTCTGGGCAGAAATATGAGAAACGTGGTATATAAATATTTAGTAAGTATCTGGTCGTATTTGTTTCATATTCCTGCTACTTTGCTCCGTACATCTGCCATTATTTCCCAATAAGCGTTGATTTATACCTTTCAGCATTCGTACACTTTCATTTCCTCGTGCTAGGGCAAAAAGCCAGTTTTCAATCGCTGATTAAAAGTCATAATTTTAGGTTTCCACTTATAAGGCAGCTGTTCGCATCTTAACATGAAGCCCTCATATAATACTGCATGGCACATTTCTGCAAATCAGCAGTCCATTGCTTCTACTGATGTTATTTGAATTTTTGCCCATTTGAGTTGCACTTGATCATACTTCATTGCTAGTCTATCTTACGTATTATCATAGATTGCTAAAAATGAGTTGGCAAACTTAAATACACAGAATATTTCAGATATTTGAAATGTTGTAGGCTGAGATGGACAGGGGAAAACATGTTGGCTGGTTTTGATCAGCATATAAAGAGGATATTTATGTTAAATTTTACGATGTATGCCAGATTTGAAAGTGAGGCTGCCTGTGCAGCTCTATTATGTTACAGGCCATACGCACACAGTAGCAAGAAAATATAAGCATTTCCTTTAACAAAAACCATCATCAGGGGTGTAGTGGAGATGCAAAGTGCAGGTAGTGGCAAATTGTCAATCATAGATACAGTTTAACTAACCTTGAAAAATTCATCGCTAGAGTAGCATGTGACCAAGATCGTACGATGGTAGCATAGTTTTCTATCAGCATTTTGCTGCTTTAATTAATTATAATCGGTTTAACTAACCTTGAAAAATTCATCGCTAGAGTAGCATTTGACCAAGATCGTACGATGGTGTATTATCTATATCTATCTATTAATATTTTGCAATAATGTTTCATGATATGTGAATATGTTATTAAGTGATCATCTAACGTGATTTTTATAGAGTAAAATTCAAACTTGGAATTTATTTCTACGGTAGCTTTTGCTATTTTCCCGACGGGTGTAGGTTTAAAACTAGGAATTCACTGTCTGTCTAAACTTCAATATATACCTAAAAAGTATCATTATCCGGTCTAAATAGATAAACTGGGCAGATTTAATGATCTGAAGAGGTTTCTTCTCTCTGAATACCAACACTGAAAGTGATCAATATTAATTTAATACTCACATACAAATTACGCTGGATGTCCCGCAGTTAGTTGCCAGGCAATTACAACATTCCTATACCATATTCCGAATAAGCCCTGTATTCTGGGCAGAAATATGAGAAACGTGGTATATAAATATTTAGTAAGTATCTGGTCGTATTTGCTTCATATTCCTGCTACTTTGCTCCGTACATCTGCCATTATTTCCCAATTAGCGTTGATTTATACCTTTCAGCATTCGTACACTTTCATTTCCTCGTGCTAGGGCAAAAAGCCAGTTTTCAATCGCTGATTAAAAGTCATAATTTTAGGTTTTCACTTATAAGGCAGCTGTTCGCATTTTAACATGAAGCCCTCATATAATACTGCAGGGCACATTTCTGCAAATCAGCAGTCCATTGCTTCTACTGATGTTATTTGAATTTTTGCCCATTTGAGTTGCACTTGATCATACTTCATTGCTAGTCTATCTTACGTATTATCATAGATTGCTAAAAATGAGTTGGCAAACTTAAATACATAGAATATTTCAGAAATTTGAAATGTTGTAGGCTGAGATGGACAGGGAAAACATGTTGGCTGGTTTTGATCAGCATATAAAGAGGATATTTATGTTAAATTTTACGATGTATGCCAGATTTGAAAGTGAGGCTGCCTGTGCAGCTCTATTATGTTACAGGCTATACGCACACAGTAGCAAGAAAATATAAGCATTTCCTTTAACAAAAACCATCATCAGGGGTGTAGTGGAGATGTAAAGTGCAGGTAGTGGCAAATTGTCAATCATAGATACAGTTTAACTAACCTTGAAAAATTCATCGCTAGTGCAGCATGTGACCCAGATCGTACGATGGTAGCATAGTTTTCTATCAGCATTTTGCTGCTTTAATTAATTATTATCGGTTTAACTAACCTTGAAAAATTCATCGCTAGAGTAGCATGTGACCAAGATCGTACGATGGTAGCATAGTTTTCTATCAGCATTTTGCTGCTTTAGTTAATTATTATCGGTTTAACTAACCTTGAAAAATTCATCGCTAGAGTAGCATGTGACCAAGATCGTACGATGGTAGCATAGTTTTCTATCAGCATTTTGCTGCTTTAATTAATTATTATCGGTTTAACTAACCTTGAAAAATTCATCGCTAGAGTAGCATGTGACCAAGATCGTACGATGGTAGCATAGTTTTCAATCAGCATTTTGCTGCTTTAATTAATTATTATCGGTTTAACTAACCTTGAAAAATTCATCGCTAGAGTAGCATGTGACCCAGATCGGACGATGGTAGCATAGTTTTCTATCAGCATTTTGCTGCTTTAATTAATTATTATCGATTTGGATAAAGTGAATAATCAAGCTACTGAAATATTAATAACTGTTTGTATATACCCTTGGCAAGTTGATGTCTCTTGCATTCTGGAACCTGCCGATGCGAGACAATCATAACATGAGAAGAAAGAAGAGCTTGACATTTCCTTTGCCATGCAAGATCTCAATAATGTAAGCTTTTTCTTTATCAGTTGTAGCTCAATTATAGGAAATTATCCATTTTTCACGAGTTAACTTTATTACTTTATGATAGCCCTTTTATGAAGCTAAATACAGGTGGCTACAGCTATTTGAAGAGGATTCTACACAATTTTAACAGAAGTCACGTTGAACTTGCAGCTCACATCAAACGCTATCCAACAAAATCATGTCTCGTAAGAAATAGCCTTGCGTATAATCAAAACAAAGTTTTTGTGCGTTCTGATTAAAAATAAAAGGGGGAGACCTAATTAATGATTTAAAGTTAAGGTTCATTTAGCTTTTAATAATGTTCTGCAAGTTTCACAAAACCACCTACCATTGATACATTCGCAGACCTACCATTGAAATAAGTCATGACATTTTCTTCATTAAAATCTCAATGTAAATCACCTTGTATTTTCAGATTGACCTTTAACCAAATCATATTTTTAGGCAGAATGTGGTACGCATGGAATTTAAACCTTCTGGATCATAGAATTATTATTAGGGTCAAAACTGTATCACGCTTTCAGCTTCTCAACGCAACATCTCAGATCGATTTTTCAGCCTCTCAGATCAGCTTTCAGCCCCTCAGATTTACTTTGCCGCTTTGAAGGTTGGCCTTTCTGCTTCTAGTACAACACTAAGATCATCTGCTCAGCTTTCCCGCCCTCTAAAAATCCACCTTCCGGCTTTCGCAAATTTACCTTTTTTTTGTTCTCTCGGATCTAATTTAATGCTTTTTAACTTCACTTTTCTAGATTCCCTTCTTCCTTCTGCAGCTTTCCTTCTTTGATTTTCTTTTCATCCTTTCTCAGCGCCTCTCTTTAATTTGTTTTGCCATTATTCAAATCTCGCTTATTCGTTGAAACGTTCTTCTACCTTGTGCTGGATTAATATTATACCAAGTGTTGGAAAACCTGAATGAAAGAAAATGCAAGGACTACGAAGGCCATCATGAGGTATTGCAAAATGCTAATTTACGCGCGCAGGGCAATTCATCCTCAGAAATTTTTGCTGATTTTAGAAGCTTGATTCCAGATCTTATATATCTTATGGTCATCATGCTCTAGTACCTAATAAAAATTGAATTTGGGAGCTTTATGTCGGTGCATTCATGGTTTAGCAGAGATGCGGTCTGACATCGAAAAAATCTCGGTCCCAAGCGAGTTTCCAGCCATCTTATATAAGTTGAAACTACTAATTTCCCTACCTGAACGGGATAACATTTAGATTGGAATCACGCATGCGGTGGGAGTAAGGGTGATCGAGAAACAATATAGCAGTGGATCGTGAGCCGAAAGATATTTAAAAAAAGACGATCAATATGCTTGTTACAACGTTTTTCCACCTTTGATTTTTGCGGGGAATCACAAGCTAGTCGTGAAGTACCTTGCATCCTTTTCCCTGCAAGCCAGCATTATTTTTTGCATCTTGAGTTGTCTGATGGTTCAATCCCTTGCTTTTGCACGAGCAAAAGAAGGAAAGCAAATTCAATGGGGTTGACATAATGATAGGCTAAAAGATAAGATCCAACGCCTTTTATAAAAAGAAACGAGTACCGAAGGGGGAGATTTTCTACTCAGTTGTAATATTTGTAATTTCAAAGATAAAGACCTGTCAACTAAGCAGTGGGCTCAATGCGAACAACGAGCCTAGTATTTATCATTAAAAAAGAAAAACAAATAGACGCAAGTGATGCATGTGAAATATTTGGGAAAATGAGAAATAGATGGAAAGACCATTTTCGTCTGAAAATTAAGTACACGATCAAATGGATTAGTGGTGCATATTGAATAGACTTGCTAGAATTGAGAATAGGAGAAAAGACGTTTACTGCTTATAAAATAAGAAAGTCATTAACATTCATCGTTGTTCATATTGGTTTTATTGGTTCTGAAAGTCAGTGATGCACAATAAAACCATTCATCATTGTTTCAGAGCCAGGCCTCACCAAAAGTTTAGTCAGAGGTATCAGCCACAGAATAAAAACATAAAAATTTGCCTCATTGTTAATACGTTTCGCATTTCATTTTAGCTTCTTACTGCTACTTTGGATGTCAACAAGATCAAGTTGTACAATCCTTCGCCTGCCATGCAACACAGTGGCAGACTTTTCCATATTTAAACTGGGTCATATTCTGAAAGGGCATGAGATTCATCAGCATTCAAACACCAATGATGTGCAGTGTATGATCAAATGCATCGAATGCCATAACTGTAAGTCGTATAACATACATCGAGGAAAACAGCTGTGCATTATCAATGACAAATCTTTCGAAGACAACAAAACAGCATTGATCCCAGAAGAAGGATGGTTATACAAATCAACTGACTATTCCTTGAAAAAGGTACAGCTTTATTCAGGCCCAGGGAGTGTACTCTAATATAAACATGACAAGGGGCTCGGCCAAAACCTTTTCACGGATACCCAAAAAAAATAAATATCAGCCAAAATGGAAACCAAAAAAGTAAAATCCTGACAAGAACGAATCAAAAAAATATGTCTTGCATTGCCATTTACAAAATTTTAAACCCAGAAAATAAATTGAAAATTGACGACCCTAATATATAGCAGAGTATTTCTCAAACCCAAAAAAATAAGAAAATAAAAAATTGAAGACCCAAAAAAAATAAGCCAAGCCTCCATGTCAAAAATTTTAAGTATACACCCTGGCTGTTCACACTTAATACTGCTCTGGCAATCAGAGGTGGTGACGTGGGGGCAGGGAAGTTCTTAGCGAAGGAGGGGCGACTGCAAACATTCATGAATGATTTTTTCTGCCAATTAAATAAAGCGGGAAAATTTTGGACGAGTCGGTAGGGTGCAGGTCTACGAACTAATTAGCCTAGAAGCTCGCGGTTCGAGACCACAGCTTGACATGTTATCAAGAAACTGTTCATCGCTCCACAAAATCAGCTGCGTTCCCGAAATACAATCCTTAGGAAAACCAAAGAATTGGAAAGTTTTTAAATATATGTTATAGATATTTGTATAGTTTTTTCATTGCTGCTCATAGGGTTTTGTGTTAAAACATGATAAAATGAATAGATAAGCAAAAAATAATATCGTTAAGTTGAAGAATTTTGTTGCAGGTTGGTCCTACCTGCAAGTCATTGGATCCATGTGGTCCTAATATTCTTTGCCGAGATACATGTGAAGCGCCTTTTTATGAGTGTGTTCACTGCGATAATCAACATTACGGACTCCATTGCGACAAACCGAAAGGTAATAATATACACATGATCTAAACAGCTATAAGGAATTAATTGACCATCATTGAACGGAACTAAAAGTAACGTGATTTTAATAGATCCAGGCGCCTTTGAAAATGCAAACAAAAATCAAATTATTTACAATGAGATGTAATTAATACTAAGCCGTGTGTTCCTGCCGCATCTTTATAAACTTCTAAATTATTATTATTGACCTTAATCATCAATTGCTAACCCACATTCGCTGATCATGCATCGTTTTTTCGTAATTATGCACTAGTTGTGGCTTTGATAGTCAGAATGTTAACGTGGCGTGCGAAAGAAACTGTTCCTTTTTCTTAGGCGGTACAATTATAAGGTGATAATTCACGACAGATTGACTATACTTTTAAACATTCGTAACTTAATTCATTAATGCTTTCAACTTTAACTATCAAGAAAATCCCAGCCAATGCCAAATATGGAGAGACGTATCAGCGTCACATAGAGAAGATACGGATCCTCGAACCCTGTCGAAACATTCATGCGAGTGAACCAGCTTCACAGTACTGCTGTCAGCTTTGAGGCACCTATTGGAAGCATACGCTACCTTAGATTTTCTTCGTCTTTTTCATTGTTTGCGTCATCACCTTATCATAATCAATTTATCTAAAGTTGGCGTTACATAGCTAGATGCAATTAAAGGTTAAGCCTTCAACTAACCAAACTAATCCAAGCCAACTGTTAAAAATCAAAATAAATACAATATTTGCATAGTTAAAAAGATAAAAATAGGTTATAAAATAGATGGCATAAAAAGATCTTAGAAGATCCTATTAGCAATTCATGAAGAGCTTGTGGTATCGGAAAATCCCTATCATTTCTAAATCAAAAACATAAGTTACGGTTCTTATAGCAACTTTGAGCCATAGCCCCTTGGAACATAAATCATTGATTAATAACGATTTTATCTACGGCTAGCAATACTTTGTAGATCACTGTTTGTTGCCATCAGTGTTTCATGCATACCTTTTTGTACTTTGTAATATGTCAACATTATCGATTTTGGCTTCAAATGGATTTGTCCAGTAGATAAATTGATTGACCTGTTTTACTATTCATCTCTCAGTTTCTTCAATTATTAGTAAACCTTTATTCCACCTGAAATAGTTGCATGAGGCAAAGAACGTACTAACAGACACCTTGACAAAGTCTTATTTCAGATTCTATTTACTGAAGTATTGAATGATAGATATAACTGTATCTGAAACCAATAGCCCATTTCATCCCATGCCACCAATGCAATTATGTTTAGGAACCTTTTGCCCAAGTACATGGCGTGTTTGACACAATCTAAGACCATTTTAGCTTAGTGTCACAGCTTGCCACTGCTTCGTGAGTCGATTCAAGCATTTATTCAATCAAAGATTGCAACTGTTTCAGATACAAATGAATGTAGCAGCTCGCCTTGTTCCAATGGAGGTGTCTGCGTAGATCTTCCAGCAAGCTACAAATGCAACTGTCAAGCTGGTTATACAGGAAGAAATTGCGAAAAAGGTGAATAAAAAGCAGCTTTCTGTGCTAAGATTTCATATTCATGAGCTACAAACAATTTTTTGTTTTCCATGATAAAAGCAAGTTTTTTAATGAAGCAGCGTCTCGCAGTCATTGTAATAGGTGAGCAGGCATGCAGGCAAAAAGGGCGTGATTGTACTTATATTTAGAAGAAAGAGAGGGAAGCAATACAGGTTCTCCTTGACATAAGAATGCTAGTTTACCTAAGTGGTTTAGCATCATGCAGTCAAAGTCCAAAGAAGTTGTTGACCTTCCTCCGGACGAAAAAATACCAGAAGGCAAAACTTCCTCACAAGACAATGGAGAATAGGCATGCTATGATGTGTAATAGGAGTTCTTTTTATTTCGTTGATCTTCCTCTAGAAAGTGACCGTGAGACTGTAATGTTTCCCTGACTCTGAAGGAATTCCATGGAGTCATAGAATGTAATAAGCTATGTCATGAGACAACAGACTAGAAACTAGTAATATCATTACTTGCCTTTCTCATCCTTCCTGCTGATATATTCTTTTTACAATTCTCATCAATTTTAAAACATTTCTCATTTGACCGAAGACCCCCTTTTTTAGAGACTAGGAAATGATGATTTGATGATGTTTCTTTACTGTTTTACAAGTGGGCAAAGAGTGTAAATTTCCTCTGACATTTGAACTTTGCATCAGAACGTAGCAACATGGAAAAACGCATTTTAGTATTTGTATCAAGACATCAGAAAGTATCTGAAGTAAATATCTTCAATACTAAGTATGCAATATATATCTGTCTCTTACCAGAGTCTCTTACCTTCAATTTATATCTGTCAGTAAAACCGTTTTATCAGTGCTTCTTGCATAAAGCCATTCAATGCATGCACAGCTAAGTCTTTGTTTTTTATTTCCTTTTTTGTCAGAAATCGACGAATGTTACAGTCTCCCTTGCGTCAATGATGGCAAATGTCAAGATCAAATTGGTGGTTACGTTTGCGCGTGCAATTTTGCATATACTGGGAAAAACTGTGAACAAGGTAAGGAAAGAAATAAACATTACACGCCTTCTTGTATGCTCTTATATTGTGTGCTCTCATGCTCTAATACAGTGCATTCATCTGTTCAGGAAAGTTAGGCGCCAGGATGCCATTGAATTCTGAAAACACAAAGTTTGAAACTCGCATTTTAGGGCCCGAAGAACTGCATTGTAAGTTAGTTTTATACATCCTGTCCATCATATCAAGTTTGAAATTAGGTGAATGAAAATTACATAAGGATATGCCTTGTGTTTTGCGCAGCGGCTTGCTACATAATTATTTGATTCTTGACTCTGCATTTAACTCTGTCTCTTTATTTAGATATTAATGAGTGCCTTAGTGGCCCATGCCAAAACGGTGGGCAATGCAATAATCTCATTGGCAAGTACACCTGCAAATGCAGTTCAGGATACATCGGAACGCACTGTGAAGGAGGTTTGACTTAAGTTTTTTTTCCTAAATAAAAGTCAACTTGTTGTTAAGTATTACTGTGTGCTTTACGGTTTAGGGACGTTTCTTTGTTTGTTACCGTCCGTAAGAAGGTTCAAAGTCGCTTAAGAACGTTCAGTTGTGCAGCAGCAATTTAACAAAGGTTTGATATATGTGTGTCGAGTTCAATTGCTAATCTAGTGTTACACCTAGGAGTTTAAAAGTCTCTTCAGATTTGATAGAATATCCTTGAAAGTCAATCTCCATGCCAAAAAGTGTGTATATGTAGACATTTACCTATCAAGAATTCGGAAAAGAGCGATGTCCACTAAAAAAATTCACGATAATACTAAATAATGCAAACAGGGGAGGAAAGGCACTTCAAATGATAACAAAGATGTTGAATTTTCGGAATTTCCCAATTTGAATACAAAATTAAACATAATGTTTATATGGCGTATAAGAAAGTTTGAATTGTGCTTAATATAACCAACTAATTTCTGTGAATTTTCGGCCTAATTTGAGTGCCATGTCATTCTGGAGAAGCATGTTTAAGAGGCCGTAACAATAAATGTATTAGTGCAAATAAATTTAATCTTTTAACCGGTTTGAAATTATGCAATGCTGGCTGTTTCGTTTGGCATTGCATGTTCTCTATAGGCCTGCGCAAGTGAAAGAGGACTTTTGATAGGTCTCCATGGTAGTAAAGTTTCAATTATGCTTTTGCGGCGAGGGTTGTACTAAATTCTTGACAATACAAAGTTACTACTGAACCTACATTATCCTTCAATTAATATTATGCAGATTGCAGGATGTCAGTCTGTCTTATGCGACATGGTCAATGGATATTCAAAATGAATATATATATATTTACAATGATAAGTTACAAAAAGATGGTGTCAAATTGATACTTTTTGAGGCATAAACATAACTTAACCTACTTACCTTCTCTGCCTGAGTAATTAAAAAAAGAATAACTGCCTCATTATCTGGGTAAAATGAGTTTTTCAAAACGTTTTTATGGATGAACCTGTCTTTTTAATCACATAACTGCAAGCTTCGAAGCAAAAATTGCTTGATACATATTCCTATTCCCAGTCAATTAATGAAATAGAATTCTTCCGGAAATACGTTATACTTGAAAATGTGAAGTAAAACTTTCCATTCATGCTATGATGATAAGGTAAGGTCTTAAAAGGCACTATCTCACAGGTAGCAAGTTCTTTTCTCAATCATTAAAATTAAATGAACCTTGGAGTGGTGTTTTTCTATACCTTGAAGAAGTTTAATTTTGAAATCACCACTTCTTGATTCAAAATCTCTTGCGATTTTAGATATAGATGAATGCTTAAACAGCCCATGTCAAAATGGAGGCACGTGTACAAATACATTTGGATCTTATACATGCCAATGTCGCCAAGGATACGAAGGAGTCAATTGTGCCAATGGTATTCTGACTTTTTTCCAACTTAAAAATAAATAGCATTGCAAGATGCCTGATTGAGAATTCGAAGATTATCAAATTAGTTTCAGCTTCTAAAATAGCAGTTGCTGCATATTTGTATATCTTTTGGAAATGCAGAGGGCAGCAGGGAGCATGAGAGATGTAGACTGAAATACATCTTCAGCCTCCATAGAATATAGAATAATCTGATTGTTTTGTTAAATATGTGATCCTCAGTACAATCAAACTATAAAGCTAGCACAATCATTATTTAACAGTATTTCAAACTATCATACTGTAAAAGGTAAGATTCAAAGAAGGATTTAAAGTCTCAGTAACTTAGAAAATTTGTAAAAGTATTCTCAGGCCTGCGTTATCATTTAATCTTGCACGCCAATTTTGACTATTTTTATAAAGAAAATGTAGATAATATGTATGCTTCTCTTATGTCTCTAAAAGAGAACTGAACATCAATCTGATTCTTTTGCTAGCATTATCAGTAATGATGACGTGCCTAACTTCACAATAATTTTTCTATTTGGAAGGCATCGCCCCTTAATTTAATGAAAGTGATATGAAATTGGATAGAATGACTTGCCTGGTTTTGCGGTAGGCTCATTGTGTCATAGTGCTAACTTTTTTGACTATTTGCAGATGTAAACGAGTGCTCAAGTACACCGTGTCAAAACGGAGCGACTTGTACCAATACAATTGGTTCTTTTACATGCACGTGTGCCAAAGGTTACCAAGGAAGTTACTGCTCCAATGGTAATTTTCAATCGTTTTGTTTAACAGTGAAGCGTTAAAAAAGATTTGAAATAAAGTAACACTGCTATAAAGGAAATTGTATTTTCTAAAGAAATAACTTGAAATTTTCACCAGAGTGCTAGATTTGATAGATTTTTATCATTTTTTAGTTGTATTCTAGCTTCATTCTAAAAGCCAGGTGGTAGCCATGACGTTGCTTCTCTCTGTATAGTATTGGCTTCGACTTTTATTAGATCTGCAGTTAGTAGATTTTAAGCCTAAACATGTATGTTGGATGCAAAAAAACAAATTTCACTTAACCAAAAATAGGTGACATTATGTGCAGGATCTTTATCGAAATGTCTCGAAATATTGTAATACCTAATCTCTAATATCACAGCTCAACAAAACCCAATCCTATATGTTGGCCGTTATTAGATATGTGAATCATCTGCAGTTAAATTGCTGGGATTCAGCTCAAGCAGTTCTCGATTCATTTTGTTATGTTTTAGACGTAAATGAATGTTTAAACAACCCATGTCAAAATGGAGGCACATGTGCAAACACATTTGGATCTTACACATGCCAATGTCGGCAAGGATTTAAAGGATTCAATTGTGCTAATGGTAAATTGTCTCTTTTTTCATAACAAATGACCTGCAAGACACGCTAGCTTTGTTTACAACATAAGATGTATCTCACTTATCCAAATCTAGCATGTTTTGTGAGTCTTTGAAAAAGTAGGGAATAACAAAATTATAATGTAAGTAAACTGAATCCATTCACTTGAAAATTCCTATTTGATTGAATTTGTAACTGCAGAATTAGGCTTTCTTGGAACGCTCTCAAGGCATAGTTAGCTTAAAAACCGATTCAGCATGTCATAGACAGCAAATCATTCTTTGCATGATCTTTTAGTCTGAAATCGATGTTATTTCTTTGCTACCGGTATGCTGGGTTGTTTCAAATACGTTTATGTTACTTTGGTTTTTATCAACAAAACTAACAAACCATCTTTTCCTGTAATCTTATTTTAAGTTATCATAAAAAGCTCTAATGGCTTGAAGTAGATGCAGTATATGGCAGAACCTACTTTGTTTTACTTTTCAGATGTCAACGAATGTTCCGCTGGTCCTTGTCACAATGGTGGCACATGCACAAACACATTCGGCTCTTATAAATGCACATGTGTAAAAGGTTATCAAGGGAGTGACTGTTCTAAAGGTAATTGTTTTAAATATTTCATTGAGCGACAAAACAGCGAAGGCTTTAACTAAAAGTACTAATCATTATGTCAAACACTCTAAGATACTTGATAGCAAATTTGAAACTTGATGCCAAGACATAACTTTAGGATAATGTCATAATTTAAAAGCCTGAAATTGGAACGGAAAAATCTTAGCAGTAGTCCCTTTAAAAGGCCAACTCATTTTGTCAAACTACTAGTAACACGTAACATGAGGTAGCCTTATAATATGTCTCTTGAACTGCTTTAAAATTTTCTTTCAGAAGAAGAATCTTTTCTGGTTTCCAGCTTTTAAAAAAATTTAAATAAAATAGGTGACCGCAATTTGTGGGTGTTGAGAAATATGAAACAAAATAATTATGGCAAAGATTTGATATTTTTGTGCCCATTTTGTAATGTTTGTTACATTTCTTACAGAATCACAGACTCTTTCTATTTTGTTGCTAATGACCGCATGCTTTTTGTGTTGTTTCAAACTTTCGGTTCCTTAGTATTTAGTTCTATGTCAATCTGCAACATTGGTTTTCAAATGCTAGCCCCAAATTTTTAGATCCCCCGAGCTGGGTATGG
This sequence comes from Catostylus mosaicus, assembly GCA_964019065.1. Classification (NCBI taxonomy): domain Eukaryota; kingdom Metazoa; phylum Cnidaria; class Scyphozoa; order Rhizostomeae; family Catostylidae; genus Catostylus; species Catostylus mosaicus. The sequence continues at coordinate 10,787,825 of OZ025184.1, read as the reverse complement.
CTTATGGCTGATAACTTGATTATTGTTTCTGAATGTTTTCCACATGCTTGAAAGAGGTAAGCTGTAGGTGGTGGAACATTTCTAGGTTATACTTACATTGCCATTGCAACTGTGATTCTACAATTCATAATTACAAGGAAATTTAATGGTAGTCCGCTTCTTCGTCAGACATCTGAAACTCTTATTATTTCATAGCTAACTTCTACTCCAACACTACCTAAATCGAGAATGTGCCCTGACGTTATTTTGCGCAGATTTCCCTTTGTCTGCATCATGAATACTTGTTTTTGTGTTGTTGCATAAGAAAGCTATCGGTAACTGTATCATAATATTTGTGCTCATATCATTTGCTCATAGTATTCATTTTTAATACTCTCCTATCACTAGATGTCAACGAATGTTCTAATAGTCCTTGTCTTAATGGAAGTACATGCATGAATACAGTAGGGTCTTATGAATGCAAGTGCGTACCAGGATGGCAAGGAAAACACTGTGGACAAGGTAAGAGCTTCAGTTTCAAGCTGATTTTTAGATCAGGAATATGAATGGCTGACATGAATTAATTGTGATGGAGAAATTGTATTAATATGAGACAAATTATTATAAAATCGCGCAATTCTGTTGTTTCCACAAAAAGTGTGTCACTTGGAGTAGCATTTCATCGTATAAGTCTCGTTTCATAACTCATCATAAAATGGATCTGCTATCAAAGCATCAGATGAATAATTTTTGGCAAATGCTTCCTGGCCAGGTGCCATAGACAAACTAGCTAACCAATTTTTGCGTACCCAGTGTTTGCGCAGTAGATATGATATGCTCAGCTTCTAATGAAGAATGTGTAATAGCTCCATAGAAAAATCAAAATGTATCTTTGAAAATCGCAGAAATAATGCACATCACATAAACGCAGAAGCTGAGAGAATTCTATGTAAATATAACTGTCCATAGCAAAAATAGACATGTTCGTATCCGGCTAATGTTAGGAGTGGCACTTGAAAAAAACACGTAAACGAAAATATTTGAAAATGCAGCGCTATTTCATTGTGCATGCATGTAATAATTTAGGTTAGGTTACTTGATGCGGATAACTTTACAAAAGTAAGAATCGATACTTATCATCAAATGTGACAAACATTTTTCCCATCAAATGTGACAAACATGTCTCAATTTTGAACTCGAGATTCCTTTAAACTTGAGTTATGCCTAAATGTGTTGAATCCTCTAAATGTGATCATTGTTGTTTCATTCAGCCATTATTTCAATTAACTTTTTATGAATGCAAAAAGCTCCTCTTTAGACTTATCATGAATTATATTGTAATCGGCAATTTCTTTACAGATGTTTATACATTTTCTAATGAAATTGATCCTTATCCTTAGATGTGGACGAATGTGCAAGTTCGCCATGCGTTAACGGGAACTGTAAAAATCAATTAAACAAGTACTACTGCGATTGCTACAACCTATGGGGAGGAACTAGGTGTGGTAAGCAAAACATTTGTTTATTAATGAGATGAAACCGTCATTCAACGAGATGTCTACCTTAGGGTGCTGGAGGTATTTGCTGTTTAAAAGTGTTTTCATGAAAGAAGTCAGAAAAGTGCTTAGTAGAGAATATTGACCGGATAATATGAAATCTTTATGCAATAAAATCTACAAAGTCTGATTTAATAGTCAAACATCAACCTTTTCCGTGAAAATGTCATCGTTTTATAGATATTCAAACAAATGTTATTACATAGCGGATCTGTAGACTACTCGGGAGATCCTTCACATCAGACAGGATTGTTCTGTTATTGCCAAGCAGCACAATGATAAAACGGATTTATTTAAATATTTCAGGCCTCTAGCCAATGCTTTTGAGCTTCGGTGAAACTGATCATTGTTGATTTTTACACCTAATCTTTTTAAAGCATGTGATGATCCAAATGGAGCAATCGGCCTTCCGGAACTAAAACGTTTTCAGTACTATGCTAAGACAGGGGTGGTGCCAGGATTTGCCCGACGGGGGTTGGGGGTTGAGTTCCCCAACAGCGGGCTAAATTACAGAATAGAGGGTATCTTTCGGTACAATTTTCCGTCAAAAATTCCCCGACGGGGGGCTAGCACTCCCCGATGAGGGGCCACAGCCCCCTGCCCTCTCTGGCGCCACCCCTGAGCTAAGATAACATTTACACTAATGTTTTGCAATATATTATTCATACATACATTTTAAGAAATATATCAGTACTGATCTTTTTCACCTTTTATAGGAATAGGTTTTTTTAAGATTACCACAAAAATAGGAAATTGATATTCTGAATTTTAGCAAAATATTTTTAATATTGAAGTCCATACCTTATCTTTTATTCACAGACAAATTCCTTGGTTTTGGCTGACTGTCTCATGATTTCACTGAGGAATGTACACAAATAATTTGGTTTAAAAGCAGATATAATATCCTTGCAAGGAGGAGTAAACCTTTTGAATTTTCATTAAGAATTGTATTTCAGAAATGACTTAGGATCCTGCTTTGTTTAATCTTTGAAATACTTAGAAACAAAGTTAAAAATTAAACAGCAATATTGGGCCTGCTGAAATCTAATTCATCCATGGAGGTTCTTTTTGGACACAAATTTACTTTCCGCGTGTTAAGTAAATGTTTCATGCAGTTACAAGATAGCGCTACGTAGAATGGTAATGCATTTTTAAACCTTAGCTGGTAGCATATAAAGCACCTGAAACCAACTGCCAAAGGATTTCGCACAGAAGAGCAATAAAATCATTTCAAAGTTTATCTCATTTTATGATTTAATATGGCACATATTTTTTATGCATTTGTTAGTGCTATCTTTCTGTATTCACCTTGAACACAAGTCAGACGATAAAATATGGTCATCTAACCACGAATTTTTGAGCCCCCCCCCCCATTTCAATTTTCAATGAATATTTAATTTGAATTGGGAAATATATAAAAAAAAATATTTAAAAAAAATCGTTCCATTAAAATTTAATCTAGAATAGTCTAGTGTGCACTGTAGTTTTAAATTTTTACTGTTCATGTTTGACACTGAATGTATCTTTAAATTGGTGCACGACCTTCTCACCACCATATCTGGCTAAATGATTAACTTTTCTCTATCTATTGAAGGCATATGACAGTTGTAAACTAACATAGCTCAAAACTAGTTCATCCTTTGCAAAATGAAAATATTACACCAAGGAAGAAAAGAAATATAACGGAAAAACAACACACAGCATCCTTTAGGACAGCTGATGCTTGCGTTTTACATGCCCATATTCCCAGCTTAAGCTACTTTAAATCAGATGCCCATCACCAAATGATACGATGTGATTGCTATTTAAAACATGTCAGTATTATATTTCTTAATATACTATTGTTCACATACACATAAAGATCGAGCGCCAGCCAAAACCGTCGTCTTCCAATGACTTTAGTGCTCCATTAAGTTTATAGGTAGATAATTCCCCTTAAGTCTTCGATGCTCAATTTATATAAAGACTGGGCCTTTTAATTGGATAACGAATACAAAGAAAGCCTCAAGCCTTTACAGTTTGCAGACCCTTCTTGAGACTCGGCCCCACTCCCCCCCCTCTCCTCTTGACGGCACTGATTCCAAATGCTGAAAAAGTGACAGACGTTTCATACAATGTAGAGTCTCAGAGTAAACCTTAATTTCCATTGGGATAAATTGTTGTGGAACTATAAAAAGCGACCGAGCTGCGAAATGCAAAAAGCATACCAGAAAAGTTATCATCACTAGTATTCTCCTGTTAAAACGTTTAGTTCAAACCTGTTGGATCAACTTTTAGAAAGCATCAATGATTTATAAAACTCCAATGTCTTGGCGCATTTTACAGCAAGAGAGTTGCTTTAAATTTTAGCTAGAAAAACTACAATGCATGGGTGGAGTAGCACATCTAGATAGCCAGGAAATCGTTTTGACAATTGGCCCAGAATGATCCCAGCTGCTATTCTGCGAATTTGATTTATCAAATCTATACAGCTAATTTTAAAAAGCAAAACTGGGTAATTGAAATATTTCCAATGCCCATGCTACCGAATCATTCCAGGTACCTCAAAGAATTCTCGCGTCCTGAGGGGAGACACGTCATCCCTGATTAAATGGCTTACTATCAGTGGTCTTTATTCACGACCATTGTTGTCTACAAGTGGGACTTTACTTAGTTAATGCAAAGAACTGAAAAGCCTGTAAGACGTTCTTCGATTGAATGCTCTGTGTATCGCTTAAATAATGCATTTGCCATCTAACAAGAACCTCTGAATCTTTTGACTGCCATGTATTTGACAGTGCCTTGCGCTGAATGAAAACAAACAAACAAACAAACAAAAATTGGATAAACAAGTGAGATTTCTCTTTTAAAAGATTGAGATTTCTATGCATCGAATTTGTTTACTGTGAAACGGAACAGCTGAACATTTGTGCGAGGGAAATAATATTGGGCGATTACATTTCGTTTATTTCCATTTATAGAATATTTTGCATCTCGCTTTTTCATTTGAAACTTTCGAATAAGCTCTGCAATACTGTTTTGCACATTTGTTTTGGTTTCCAATGTATTGTTTGAATTATCAGAGGTTGATTAAGGAAAGAAAACAGGTTCATTACATCTTCGATATATCTTATTAACTATTCATACCAAACCTGCAAAGCCGTGCGTCATTTTATTCATTACCAAAGAATAAAGGTGGCTTTTATCAGAGAATGCTACCAAACGAAGCCTATTGACTGTCTTTTAGAAACAGAGTTCAGGTAAGATAATATTTTTTTGAAAATTCCTTCGAAAGTTAAAGATAAAAACTGATGAAAATGAGAGACTTTGTATCATTAAACTGCAAGATACTTGCTGACGATGTTATCATGCATATCGAATGACTGATTTAATAACTACTGATGATTATTGTTAAAGCCAGAAATTTCTTTTCCGCCACAACCTGGTACAAAAAATTACTTTAGACTTTTCCAAGACAAGACAAGAGCCCTAGCCTATGATGGGACAGTTATTTTGATGCCGCTTTCTAACTGATTCATTGTTTCGTAACTGGTTCAGCCCTTTCTGTTTCATATACACAAACCATAAAAAAGATTGCTTTGTACTAAAGTATAGCATCAATTTGCTTCTCAAGCATTTTTTTGTGTTGGATAATAGGCTCAAACATATAAGAAGTTAAAAGCATAATGTTTATGAAAGAATGCTCGATGGAAATATTGCATGAACGCTCGTCAGAAAACGTTTATAAAACTTGCTTCTTTAGCTAAAAATCCGAAACAAATTCAGCGCATTTTCGGTTCCGCATAGAAAAAATGCCAAGCGTACTTACTATCTTTCACTAATATTCAGATAAACGCATTAAAATATTTCCTGCTATCACAGGAAAAGAATCAACATCGAATTCTGGCAAGGTCACAACAAATCTTATTACAATACACGAGCACCGTTTTGCGCCATGTGGAGAGTTTGTACTAAATAAAGAACAGGACGAAAAAGGTACTTTCAGCAGTGACAAGTTGTAACAAAGTTACCAAAGATGGCTTTATGTTAAAGTGTTAAACAGAACAATACCAAAACATAAAAATTAGCAGCATTTGCGGTTCAGATTGAAGTAAGCGCCAAGCACTTTGAAATTATCCGTTACTGCAAGTACAAATCCTTTCAGCTTATGCATTCACTTAGAGTCAGGGCTGTCAACGAAAAAATCGTACAAATTGTGATGCAAGCATGAAATTGGTAAAAAGGGGCAGTTTGATACGCTGACTAAGATGGGATGCAGACCCCGACTGGAAAACCACGCCTTGTTCTATTTTTAGACTGGGGTATGAACTAATTATATAACAATAGCGGGTTTTATGGCTTGGGGTTTGGTACCCCAGTCTAGAACTAGAACATTATTGGAGAACTGCTGTAATCATTAATCAAAAGCAGCTATCATACTGACTGAAAATTTACTTGCGGTTTTTTCTGTGTAACCAAAGGCTTTTCGTTTATTAAGAATCCTGCAAAAGGCCACGGCCTAATTAAATGCTCTTTTTAAAGCTGAACAAAAAATGTTTTTAGCCAACAAGCGATATGTCATTCTGTTGAACTGTGATTTTTACTTTTTCCAACTAGCTGTCTGTTCGTTTGGACAGCACTGTTCTCTATGCAAACTCCAACAAGAATTATGTGATGAAAGAAGCACTAGTTTTAATTCCAGAATCGATATCTATACGAAAAGCATTAATTTCATTTATGCAAAAAAAGATTTTGGTATCTTTGAACTATTAAAGCGGGAATAATTTTACCATGCTTGTGGATGAAAATGTACCATTTCATTTTATTGTGTGCTGCTTAAAGCTCCTTTCCAAACAAGCTTTTAAATTTCTAATTTATCTTAATTCGTTTGTCAGCATATATTCCACCCTTTCCAGCAGGTTATGCATTACTGGCTCGGAAGCAGGAAGTCTACACATTACACTTCATTGTTGATATGACATAAACTTACCTTTCAGAGTAAAAGAGATCAAACAAGGAAGAAACTAGTTATTAGCATCTCTGATGAGTTACTATAATGCCTATTCAATGTTTACCTGCAAAGGCGTGTATTAGTATATATGAGAACAAAGGTTGCAGGTGTTTATCTTCAAAGGAAACTTCAATCTGAGACTTCGAGATTGTCATACATAGAAGAAATCAGGTAAGATTTCTTTAAAACTTGGGTTGAGATAACTTTCAAATCTAAGGCAAGAAGTCTTTTCGAATGTTATGTTTCTCAAACTTTAAAAATATGAGCTTATGTTTTATCAAACTGTACGATAAGAATATGACACATTGCATGATGAGTATTACATTTATCCCCAATGCAAGATCTAGCAAATGCTAAAATGTCACTATTAAGCTACAATGGGATAGCTACAATGACTGTACCTGCGAAAGTAATAGATTAGAGTTTTAACACCATTAACGACAATGTTTGATCCTCAGTTCTGTTGCATATGCTTTCTCTCTTCATCAGCTCTTTCATCAAAATCTGTGCATATAGATCTTGCCAGGTAACAGATTCTATTTATGTTAAAGACTTACACTGATGAGTCGCTCACTTCGTCTTAGATTGAAGAGGATTTAGATATCCTTCGTGCCGCTGAAATAGTTCATAAATTTGAATCAGGATTCCTTAAATGGTGTCAAACAATTTTGTCAGGGTTGAAAGGTCCCATGAGAGGATTGCAGCTTATAACAGCATAGCAGAGTCTGACGACATGTGAATTATTCCATCCAGTGCCTAATGTCATTCTATTCTTGTAAAGCTTTTGCTAATTTGGGTACACTGATGAATGGGAAGTTGTATTCTGCCAAAATACCAGGTTATAACTGACTACGTCCTTTTGTAGGTGAAGATGAATGCAAACGTCATTTTCATTGGAGCTCTGCTCGTCATGGCAAACTCGTATCTTGTTGTGTCTCTTAAAGAATACAGTGAGTAGCTTAACATTATCCAAAGACCTTCCTCTTCCTTCCAAATACTTCTCCAGACATTTAAACATATCAATTTGGCATGTAAAATAGTCTTCAGTTCCATAGTCTAATGTAATCAAAACTAATCTGAATGCATCTAATTGACTCTAACTTGACTGGAACACTCCCATTTAATCCAACCTAATCCAATCTTATCTAATTTGATCCAACTTCATTTAATGTAATCTTTGTATATTAAATTAATTGAATTAGATTGACCAAGATTTTAATTTTAGGTAAATCCATTAATGCCATATGTTACTTCTCACTGATTGGTTCATTTGTCATATATTGCTGATATTATAGGTATTGACCTCTTCAATTGCATTTTTTTTTGTCAAATTGCTGATATGTTTAGTAAGCGGAAAGAGTAAAACTCCGACCACTCATCTTACAGCACTGTTTAAAAGTTTAATGAAAATATGTCAGAGATTCAAACTCCTAAAAAGTATTAGATCTTGTAGAACTACCCACTCATTTTGATTTAACAACAACTCTATCAAGATTTTAACAAGTAAACATATTTTGTAGAACTGGATCGAAAAAGTTCAAAGAAAATTAACATTATCAGTAATAAAGATGGAACTGGCTTCCTGTTCCTCGGCTACTTTAGCGTACACTATACAAAGTTATCCGAACAAAATCATTGTGGAAAGATAATAAAAGATGCCGGTGTAATATTCGTTGAAGCAATGAGATATGCTGTGAATAAAGTAAATAACAACAATGCTGAACTTCTCTTTGGTATGAAGGCCTACTATAGAATAGTAGACACATGTCGCAATATGCTTACTCTATCTCGTTCATTTAAAGGAAACTTGCAAAGTTACTACATGGGCATAATCGGACCTACAACATCAGACCAGGCTTTACTAGCCTCTGTTGTACACGGGGCTTACGATGCAGCAGTTGTGAGCCACTCGGCAACAAGTCAAGTGTTTGATGACAGACAAACATATTTCAACTTTTTCCGAACAGTGCCCTCTGATTTCATGCAAATAAACGCTATTATTGCCATTTTGAAGCACTTCAACTGGACCTATGTATCAATAGTCTATTCACATGGGCAGTACGGCAGAAGCGGCGCTGAACAGTTATCAAGAAAATTTATACCAATGGGTGGATGCATAGCAAGGCAAAGAGAGATGCCGATGGAGCCAAAGGAATTGGATTATGTGAAAGTGATTAAAGATCTAGCAAGTGCAACGAAAGCAAAGGTGATAGTTCTGTTTACTCTACCACAGGATACCAGTATCCTTCTAGCAAAAGCCGAAAAACATCATTACAATAAGGTTACATGGGTTTCAAGCACAGGCTGGAAAATCAATTCAGTTATACCAAATCAAGCAGCAAAGGGTGCTCTTCTGTTGAGATACAAAAACCCAATTTCTAAAGATTTTGAAAAATACTTTATGAACCTTACTTTAAATCAAAATCGATATGCCTGGTTTAAGGAATTTTGGAGTGAAGTATTTAATTGCAGTGTCGGCACAGTTGGTGATACTAGAGCTAAATGCCTGGGAAATGAGAGCTTACATAGCAGCACATTTAAGTTGGACAGTGGCTCAGTGTATCCGATATTAACAGCAGTGGATTCGATTCTATGTGCCCTCAGAAACAGCATCATACAAAGATGCCCTAATCAAACCATGCCTTGCATCCGTAGGACCCTTTTATTCACTTACTACTTTGAAAAGGGCATTGTCTCCAACCTAAATTCCGGCAATTCTTCTTGTCCTCAATTTGGGAATTCCGTGCGAATGAACAAATACGGATATTACGACACAGGCATTGAAATTATGAATTTTGATGGAAATGGATACAACAAAGTTGGTGAATGGTTTTACAATGACTCTTTAAGTGGCGGACTTCTTTCGATGACTAAATTGAAGAATATGGTTTGGAATCAAAATTCAATCCAAGCATCATTCTGCTCTATGCCATGCAAATTAGGGGAGATCAAATTTCACGGCGTCGACGGATGTTGCTTTACTTGCAAAAGATGTTCGGACAATGCCATTGTATTGAACGATACGTGTGTCGAGTGTTTTGATTACGAAATCCCTAATCATGACAAAACAAATTGCAAAAAACTACCCACCAGATACATGCGCAACGTTCACCATGCGGTCCATTTCTCAGTCATCTGCTCATCGGTAGGGGTTGCAGCAAATACTGTTGCTTTAGCCGTGTTTCTTAAGCACAGAAAGTCGCGTATCGTTAAAGCAGCGAGCGTTGAGCTGACTGCGTTCATTTTTGCTGCCTTGTATATTTGCTTTCTATCTCCATTGACATACTTGGTGATCCCGTCCCGAGTAATATGTGGATTGCAAAGGTTCATTGTAGGTATAAGCTTAACAAGCTGTTACACCCCACTCATGCTAAAAATCAACCGAATATACAGGATCTTCAAGGCGGCCGAAACATCGATACGGAAACCAGTATTAGTGAGCTCAAAATCGCAGGTTCTAATATGTCTTGGGTTACTTTGTCTCCAATTACTTTTGGGGGTGATGTGGGTTGTTTCCAACGCACCCTCAATCACAAAAATAATACCTCCAAGGAGAAATGAAGTTGCCGTCATTTGCAATTCTGAAGTTTTCCAAATTGGTTTCAATCTAATACCGGCCTTAATTCTGATGATTATATGCACATTCTATGCATACAAAACAAGAAGATTCCCTTCAAACTTCAATGAAGCACTTAGTATTTTCACTGCGATGTACATAAGTTGCTTCATCTGGGGCATTTTCATCACTCTTATCATATTTCTCGAAATGGATAAGGGAAAAGTTTTCGCTCTTTGGTTCACGATCGCTAATTTTACAACTGTAATTGGATTTATTACGTTAATCTGCTTGCTTGGACCAATAATCAAAAAGCTGTACACGCAACACGAGATTATGCCTGAAAGAGAAATGTTCTCTAATGCCTCACCCAGCCCAGCAACCATTCACAGAGCACAGCATCAAGAGATTGATGTTCTGCCATCTATTAATGAAGCAGTGGAACATGTAGCTGTTGCAGATATTTGTCTCCAAAAAAGGGTCGCAACGAAAGAGGACTGCATGAGCCCATAACTGGTGTTTGAAGATCGGCAAGTCAAATGAAATTGATGAGAAGCAGCAGGGTTATCTTGGGATGTCTTGTTTTTAGTAATAGACAGTAAACACATACCTGTATGACCTCTTCTGAACTTCACTTGGAGATTGAATTATTTTGAGTCAATGATGATGGCAGGGAGATAGGACGAATCTCCCTATTTGTCTACTTCCAATACGGCCTTTCCTCGAAAGACTGCCCCTTCCCCTTTGAAAGAGCTTCCCCTCGAATGAGCGCCTTCATTTGATAATGATTTGCAATGGAAAGGTTTGAACTTGTTTTGAAACCCTTTCCATTATATTGCTTTGCAATATCCTCATTCTTAGATAGTATCTTGACTAATTAACTTTTTATTGTATTTCCTATTTTTTTTTAAATTTGCGTTTATGTCTCTACTCACAACTATTGCGTTATATTGTTTCTGATGATTATATTGTGCATCATATAAGCACTAACCTTTTTGTTTACTTCGCTCTAGTAAGATTCTAGCCAGTGGAGATAGTTCTGTAACTGTACGCCGTAGCCTAGTAGTAACCATTCACTAGTTATTTTCCATGGAATTTTGATGTTTATGTGGATATAGAAAGTTTAAAGACCCATTTTTTCTACCATCTTAGGAATTTTAGCAAAGTTAAGCATCTTTAGTTATCATAAGTTTTGATGATATTCTTCCAATTCCTTAAGGTATGAACTCAACATCTGCTTTGAATCTAGACAATACTATAGATAGAGACAAGAAGGTTTACACAGATTGAAAGCTTGTGCACCTAATTTACCTTTCTGGGCAATATTTGGATGAGCTTTTTTTATTGATTTGTTGTATGGGACGAGAGGTTTTTTTCAGTAAATAAAAGGACGCTCCCTGCTTTGAAAATTTCTATAGAAAGAATTTAAATTCAATGAATATCATTAATAGGTGTCATTGGTAGCATTGAAAATTAACAATGGCATTACCTGCATTCTAATACCTTTGTTGAGCTGGTTGATGCATAGATGAGCATATCCTTGACGCAATCCTCTTAAAATTATGAAATGAGGCATTCAATAATTTATAAATCTATTCCGTTGCAAATAATGTCCGTGACAGGTTACCTTGCATGCTTTTCTAACGTTCATAATCAAGCAGATTTGAAGAACAGATGAAGTTTCTACTTCTTGAGGTTTGTATTTTCTTAAACACCAATAGAAAATTATAAATTGCATTTGCCATTAAACGTTAAGGTTTCTAATATATCGAAATTGGAATTCTGATAACCTCACAAGCTTTTAATTTTGCCATTTTAAAGGCGGTTTTATAAAATTAAACCTGATAACAGAAACAGCTTATCAATCAAAATTAAAGAGAAAAACTTTTCAGATTTTTTTCATATAATACTATTTTATGATGCTTTCAATTCATTTGATACCAGCACTGGCATCAATTGTAACTCCAAATCAAGTTATTCATCAACGTTTTTAACGCATGAAGCAATCAATACTATTGAGCAACTTTTGGCACAAACTATCTTGCTGCGTTTTTCTCAAGTTCATCACCATGTAGATTTGAAGAACAGGTGAAGCCTAATTTGCGATGTATGCCTTTCCTTTGTTCAGATATACCATTCGTAAAAGAAAGTTGCAAATTGCATTAGACATTTTTTGGCAAGGCGATACAATCTGTTGTTGAAATTACACTGGTAAGCAGCTCTTTAGCATTTCTTTGCTGTGACATTGTATCGCCTAATCCTTGTAAATGACATTGTCATCAGAGTTTGTACGAGGTATCTCATGTTTGCAGAAGGTGTTGTGCAACACAGGAAAGAAAGAATTTCTCTTCTTGTACAGTCGTTACGAGTATAAAAAAAGTGAGACGCACAAAAGAATAATATAAACAACCGTAAAAGCTTCTTTACTTCAAAGAAACACTTTAACTTAAACTAACGTCCTCTGTCTACTTCGACTTATATCTTTTCCTCCATTTACAGTACTCTAAAACTCTTCCACCCCACCCTTCCCTAGTTACATGACAACATAATATTTGGTAACTCTCGTACCCAACCTCTTCCAGCATTGCTCACCTCCTAACTATGTCACTATTTTTGGCAGCGATAAACTTCAATGTTTTGGGTAATTACAAATAACCTTGTTTAATTGTTCAGCTTAATCATTATCAGGCAATCAATTAAGATGTTTCATATTTACTTGACGGTCCACGACTTTAAGTTTCATGTTTCATGCAATATTCAGATGACATAGTATGCAGCAAAGAGCTGTCTGAAAATCGCTTCAAGGCTGAATCTTAAATTTAGAACTCGCACCGTCATGTATTTTCATTCAGTTTAATATAGCTATCTGCTTCAACGGCATCGAATACTATAAGTAGCATAACGGTTAATAGCAACTTTCATTGACTGACTGACTGTCCATATAGCTTCAACTATTTTTGAGGGTTTAAAGCGCTTTTATTTTGATAACAGTATTTGCTATCAATCAATATTCATACAGTTCTTTCCAAGCTGACTTCTCTTTTAATTGACAATCATTTTCATTGGATTTGATAAGGAACTATTTCCATTCTCTATTTGCTCCAGTTTGAATAATGCTTTATGTTTTCATTGCATAATTCTTGTGTCAGAGGTGTTGCATTTTGGAAAAGCGATTTAATCAATATCCACTTCATCTGTGAAATTAACTCGAATCTATCGTAGGTGAGATGGCTTTAAAGATCTGGGAATATATTTTGTTGGTTTTCATTGCAAATTGGTATCTTGTCGGCAGTCTCATTTATGAAGACGGTAAGTGTTGGTAAAACAATCATTTTATTAATTTGCCTTGCGTAATTTCAACTTCCTGTTGTTGATGTATTCATATTTGTAATGAAGTTTTGTGTGCAGTAAGGGGTGTCGCTTGAAGGCAGCTTTAGGGGCTGGCTCCTCAGCTTTGGAAATATCCATAAATCGCCACAAAAAAGGGCACTGCAGCAGGCAGGCCATCGGACCAAAATGTGAATGCTTGCGACGAAGTGATGAAAGATAGATTGTTAATAGGAGCGCTAGATAAGGCAAACACAAAAAATGAAAAGGGGTAAATTGGGCACTGCAGGACAGGTTTTTGGTTGAAATAAACTTTGAGGTGGCGCACCCTGTATGCAGTGTGGACTTTAGAATTAAATAAGAGGAAGTTAAATGAAGTGAACTAACGTAAGATGACAACCATTTGAGGTTACTGTAACCGTTCAAATAAGAATTTTTCGATTTTTTGTTTTTCTCATTTTTCGATGCTTCAAGCATTTGGGAACAGTCTTAACCACCTCGCTTTACAAAATAAACAAAATAACTTGCAAATTTGAACATGTTAAAAGAAGCAATCTTATTTCTCAAAAAGTGCGCGAACAGGGACTAATCTTTTACTTTTACACCAAGCGGAATTCATTAAACGTATATTTAAAAATCTATCGTTGCTGTTTATTGACAAAAACAATTGTTGAAACCGCGCTTGAGACTTATTGCTTGACCTGTGGTTTTGTGTTTGCACATAAGAGCATAATCGTTTTTCCCGCATTTTTTGCCTGAAGTTGATAAAGCCAGATTTCTAGAAAAAGTATTTAAGGGAACTGGGGGGGGGGTTAAAAAATGGCTCCGTGTACCCATCGGGCCAATGAAATCTCTTGAAACTTTGCAGACATGGTTAAAAAGCATATAGCTAACAAATTCTTACATCGATTTTTTGATAGATCCACTGTTCCGATTCTTACAGAGGTTTGAAAGTTGAAAATGACATAAGAATTATTCAAGCAAATCAAAAATGACATTATTTCAAGACAGTAGGTTTTATCAAATATCTGTGACACAGTTTTGCAGTTAAGGACCTTAAGTCTTTGGTAAAGTGATAGTCGTGGCCCAGCGATGAACGCTGGGGAACACAAAGCTTTTTTCGTAAGGGTAGTTGACTTCGCCTGAGATCCGGGATAAAACATTTGTGCCTTGACTAAATCAAATGCATATATTTTTATGAGATTCTGCATTTAATTCAGCATCGAATGATGTATACCTTTGTTTGGTTCATTTTGAGAAGCGGGCGTGGTAACCAGAGTTTCTTAACCACGTCCCGATGGGTTAAAGTAACCTTATAATTTTGAAAAACCGCCTTGAATGTCAAAGCTTTAATTGCTGATTATTTTCAAATTGAATCTGAATATAGGGCTATTTATTGCCAAAAAATCCCATTTGGCGACAATTTCATATTGATGTTATCAAAATGTGTTTATCTGTACTAAACGATGCTGATACGAAAAGGTGTGGAGGGACGAGGAGTACTTATTGCCTACACTTTTCAAAGAATCGCACTACCTCAAATTATTCAAATCTCAAAACAAGTTTAAAATTCTCTAATATGCCATGTTTGAAAGCTAAAACACGCTAGATTTCATGCCATAATAATAATGTTTTAGGGCTTAAAGAAAGGGTAAAAGTGCACAGTCTCTACACACAATAAAATGACGGACTCGATTAGGAAAATCTTTCACGACGATTGCATTTTAAGCATAGCATTTATAATCTAAAATTTACGGAAAATAGTTTTTTGCTAAAGCAAATTGTTTCTACGCATATCAACGTAACACTCTCCAGTCTTATAAACGCGCTATTTTTACGTGCCATTTTGCGATCCTCCGTGAATTTTGAATAATTTTTTTATAGTTCTGGACCGCAAAGTAACAAAAGAGAAAAACATTATATCGGACTACTGGAGATATTCAGGTGAAAATTCTTTTCGATTTCTTGGCTACTTTAGTGTGCATTACACCGATTTGTCAACAATCAATCACTGTGGACAAATCATCAGGAATGGTGTTGTATTTGTTGAGGCGATGAGATATGCATTGGATCTAGTCAATAAGAACAATTCTGAGCTTCTTTTTGGGATGAAAGCAAGGTTTAGAATTGTAGACACATGTCGAAACATTCTGACATTATCGCGTTCATTTAAAGGAAACTTAGAACAGTATTATATGGGCGTTATTGGTCCAACCACATCAGACCAGGGTCTGCTAGTTTCTGTTGTACACGGAGCTCATGATGCAACTGTCGTAAGTCCTTCAGCAACCAGCCAAGTTTTTGAGGATCGGACAGCGTACTTCAACTTCTTCCGGACAGTGCCATCGGACAACGTGCAAGTGCGTGCTATGATTGATGTATTAAGTTCTTTTAACTGGACGTATATTTCTATAGTGTATTCATACGGAGGGTATGGGAGAAAAGGGACTGAGGAAGCTACCTTACAATTTACAAATCGAGGTGGTTGCATAGCAAGGAAAAGGGCTATCCCTATGTATCCACTTCAAGCTGACTATGAGCATATAATAAAAGATCTGGCTAGCGCAACTGACGCTAAAGTAGTGGTTTTGTTCACATTGCCAGAAGATACAACAGCGTTGCTAGAAGCAGCAGAAAAGCTTTATCCCCGCAAATTTACTTGGGTTTCAAGCACTGGCTGGGTCATTGATTCAGTTGTACCCAATTCCGCTGCCAAAGGTGCAATACTATTAAGATATAAAAGCTCAAGAGACCCAATGTTTGAGAACTATTTCATGAATCTAACATTAAAAAATAATAACTACACGTGGTTTAGAGAATTCTGGAGCGACATATTCAAATGCAGCATTGGAAAAGCAAATGATACGAGAATAAAATGTAGTGGGAATGAAAGTCTACATGACAGTGCATTTCAGCTAGATAGCACATCGGTACAACCAACTTTGAGTGCAGTAGATTCAATTGTTTGTGCTCTTCGAAAAAGTATTATAAAAAGATGTCCAGCTAAAGATTTGAAATGCATCAAAAGGGTGAAAAGTTATACTTATCATTTTGAAAAAGATATTGTTTCATTCCTAAGTAATGGAAACACATCATGTCCTGAACTTCCACATTCAGTTTCAATGAATCAATATGGGTATTATGATCGAAATATTGAAATCATGAACTTTGACGGGCAGCAATACAAAACGATTGGTGAATGGACTTATAACCAGTCCATTCAAAAAGGGCATCTTTCATGGACAAGTGTAAATAGTATAGTTTGGAATAAACGCATAAAACCAAAGTCATTCTGCTATGTGCCATGTGAGAAAGGAGAAATCAAATCTTTTAAAGGTGATGGTTGCTGTTATTCTTGTGAAAGCTGCATTGGTAACGATGTTGCTATCAATAATACTTGTTTTGCTTGTTCCAAACTGGAAATGCCGAATGGTGAAAGAAGCCATTGTGTCCCCCTGCCTAGCAAATATATGCACAGTGTTCAGTTTGGCAGCTACATTTCCATGATTTTCTCTTTGTTAGGAGTCGCAGTAAATACAGCAGTTATTTCTATATTTATTAAATACAGAAGGTCAAGGATTATCAAAGCTGCGAGTATAGAGCTTACATCGTTCATTTTTGCTGCCTTGTATATTTGCTTCTTGGCACCTTTGACATACCTTGCGTCTCCGTCACTCGTATTGTGCGGACTGCAGAGATTTATTGTAGGTATCAGCCTGACCGGATGTTATACACCGCTTATGCTAAAAACCAATCGAATATACAGGATATTCAAGGCAGCTGAAACAATGGTTCGAAGACCAGTCCTTGTCAGTTCTAAGTCTCAAATTCTTATCTGCCTTGGATTACTCTTCCTACAAATGCTATTAGGAGTAATGTGGGTGATTACAGAACCGCCCTCTGTTTTATACTTAAAGCTTCATAAGGGAAGTCGAGTAGCTGTGATTTGCAACTCAGATACTTTCCAAGTGGTTTTCAATCTAATACCGGCCTTAATTTTAATGAGTGTATGTACATTCTATGCATACAAAACAAGAAGATTTCCTTCAAATTTCAATGAAGCACTAAGTATTTTCACTGCGATGTACATCAGTTGCTTCATCTGGGGCATTTTCATCACTCTTATCATATTCCTTGAGATGGACAAGGAAAGGGTTTTTGCTCTATGGTTTACGATTGCCAATTTTACAACTGTCATTGGATTTGTTACTTTAATCTGCCTATTTGGACCAATGATTAGAAAAATTTATACCCACCATGGTGTCGAACCTAAACGAGAGATGTTTTCTTTTGGCCCTAGTACACCTGCTGCAATTCATAGAACTCAACATCTGGAATTAAATACTCTTGGTACAATAAATGAAGGTGTCGAGACTGAATTAGCTAATAATTTTCAGCATAACTCACCTGTGATCACGAGAGGGGCTACATTGCCAAAGTGAATTACATTGTTCGGCACACTAGCCGTGCCATATTTGATCTGCACATTCGCAGTGACGTGTGCAGCTTTAAGATGATTCGTCATCCGTTCATAGTGGCTGAAACAGCAAGAACTGAGCTCAAAACAACATTGAAAGCAGCGAAGTACTGATAAACTGAGTTGCGATTTGAAAAGTTTCATTTGTTAAATAGATAATGATCGTTAACGTTATAAATTTCTCTTAAGAACTGAAAGCAGAGGGGTATTAATTGCCCCCTAATCAGATTTAAACCCAGATCGTTGTACTGAAACCGATTTAGGTTGCTTTGAGATAAAACTGTTTTGTTCTTCTCAAATTAAAAAGGTATTAGAAAGGAACATAAACCCCCAGATAATTAGAGACATGTAAGGGACGACTTAACTTGATACAACTTCAGCAGAATTCGATTGATCCACATCAACAACAAGAGTATGCTTAACTTTTTGTACCTGAGAACTATCTTGTGCTGTTTTGCGATTGTTATGAATTTGATTTTATTGTACTTAATGTTATAGCTTCCAGGGAACTGTGTCTATATGTATGTATATACTTAATTATACCGCCATATGTAGCATCATTGTACCCCGATGCTGAAAGGAAACAGTAGGATTACATGATGAAAGAGCTAAGTAATGTAGGAAATGCAAGATCGACATCCTATTCTAGCAAATTCACGACCAGTCACTAAATCGCTAAACTGAGTAAGTCAAGCATTTAGAGATCCTTTTGAAGTATAAACTAGGGGTGCCGTTTCTATTATTTTCCTATAAACACAAGCCTTTTTAATTAGATGCGATCCTTTGCAGTTTTCGAAACCCCGGAATGAGTATATTGTCATACCAGCTAAGGCCAGTCAGGCGAGCAAAGTCGGTTATGTATGCAATCTGGTAAAGGGCTATTAGGTGAGTTGGATCTATTAGACCATAGAGGTCAACCCAGTTAGGGCAGTTCAGTCCTATAGGCCTGTTGGGCAGTCAGGCCTGCTAACCTAGGCCAAGCAAATAAGCTGGGTTTAGTAGGGCAGTTGGATCAGTAAGGCGATAAATGGCTCTAAGGCTACTTAGAGCACCTAGGTCGGTCAGGATATGCAGTTTAGTAAAGTTTGATGTGCGAGTTTTTGCTATTAGCCATGTAGGCTAGGTAAACAGAGGGGTCAATTCGGTCAGGTAAATGAACTAGATAAGATAGGACAGTTTGGCAAGGCCATATAGGCCATCCAGGCCAATTAGATAAATTAGGATAGGTGTGATAGGTGTGTTAGGTCTTGTAAGCCGAGTAGGCCATTTAGGACAGTCAGTCTGGAGACAGGCTGACATATGAGGTAGGTGAGTTGATTCAAGTAGGACATTTTAGTCAATTAAGCCAGTCAGGGTAGATAGGCAGGTTAGGCCAGTGAACTAGTAAGGCTAAGGTCCGATTTGGAACCGAAAGAAGCATCCAACGACGATATAAGGACTGCTCAATATTGGTGAAACACAAGTCCTTTTTCGTCTATTTGTGCAAGCAGAATCTGTTTTTAAATCTATGGATTTACTAGAGAAAAACTTGTGAAAATGTTTGGGCAACAAAAGACTGCGTACAGTTGTCATATTGCTTCATGTATCTGACTAACTGAGAGGCTTGCAGTTTCAAAAGTCACGTTTAAGATATAATCATCATGAAATGTTAGTCTAATATTGATGATCTTAATTATGCAATATCACATCATAAAAAAATCATGTCTGTTCTTATAGGATAATTTTAGCAAGCACATAAAACTTCAAAAATCTTTCTGAAGTCCAGATGTTGGTATACATCTAGACTTGCATACTTGAAAAAACATATACCCAAAATGAACGTGCATTGTTTTTTCCTGGTCGTAAAATGTAAGCAGACGGATCATATTGGCATTTAATTGAATTTCCCACTCACATGATGCCTAACATTTTTCAAGTTAAGCAATGCTTGTGAAAGGTTATTTTGTTTGAATCTGCAGTGAGACAACACCAAAAAGCTGTAAATTAGTTAAATAAATGATTAAAATGAATTTTCGGGTACTTGCAATAGATTTCTTCGGATTGATGAAACAGACAGCCATGAATTGCCATTTGCTTGTTTTGATATGGTAGTCATATGATCCATGCCGCCAGAAGAACAATTCAGGGGTTGTTATACATGATTTAATAGAATTTGATGAATATTTTACGCGTTTTTTCTTGAGAAATGGAACTGGATGAAATTGTGAATTGAATTTGATTACGTTGTTGACTTGCTGAAACTTGACATTGGCCATCTGAATAATTTATGTCATAAATTTCAAGGCGTGTTTACGCGCTGGAAAAAAGCAAATATACCTGACTAACAGTAATGGCTTTAACACAATAAAATCGTCCAGGAAAATTCAAGCCCTACAAAACTGTCTCAATAATAGGATTTTAAATTCCAACAAAAGTTTATCCGTGTTAAGGAGGGAATAAGAGCGGAAGCAAGATAATTTTCGTCCATGCCTTCCGTAACTTGTTGAATTTCCCAATTGTTAAGCAAATGATTAAAAATTGGGCAAGTTTTATCGACTTCCATTTCTTTGCCACTTACATTTCGTAACACTTTCTAAGAAAACTCTTCCCTTTTTCAAATCCGATAGTAAGAATCTTTCTATTCACTCACAGCGATAAAGACGCGTGTTCTCTCAACATTTCCCATCTTCAATATGTTGAAAAGACAGTGCCAAACCCTTCCTGGTATTACAACCTTTATAAGACTTTTAATCATCCTCTCGTTGCTGACCCTATCGAAAGCTTTTTCAATGTCTCTGAAGCATGCATATAACGTTTTTCTACAGGTATCTCTCACATATAGTTCTAATTTTGAACATCCCTACACGGGGTCCTTTTCCTTTCATAAAACCACTGTAGGTATCGCTTACTTCCATTTCTATTTGTCGTTTATTTCTTTCCAGTATCACTCGTAGTATCAGCTTCATTTTTTGATTCATTAGGCTAATTGTACTACCCTTATTGCCAAGGACGGAATTTAGAAGCAAGGACCTTGGGGGTGATAGATAATTAATGCAAGGGGCAGATTTTAGAGGTAAGACCCTGGGGGTGCTAGATAATTATCGGATTTGGTGCTCGCAATTTAAGTGTCAAACCTTCTCTATTAAGATCCAAAGTGATGACCGGAATATTGCAGAAATAGGCAAAAATTTTCTAAATAGCTTTAGGTCTATGTAACGCTGACTAGTTTGCTTATAGTAGGAGTACATAACTGATTATTTTGTTCTTTTGAAGCAAGATGAAATGTAAAAATTTACATTCAGAAAAACAAGCAATTATCGAAATATGTATACGCATGATTGCTTGAGATGTCATTATTCGTTTAGAAAGCTCTCCATTGTGTTGCATCGTTGCATGCAAGCACTCGTATGCAAACTGATAAATTCAACGAAGAATACAACTTGCGTGTGCATTCTTTGATATAATTGGCATAGACGTTATAATTATTTATATAACTATTCTATTGCAAATAATTTCCGTCACTGGTTGTCTTGCTTGCTGTTCGAACGTTTGCAGTCCTATTGATTTAAAAGGTGGTAAACGTTTCCCCTTGTTAAGGTTTACCTTTACCTATACACCGAAAGTGGCATAGTGCATTTACCATGATCTTGAAACACGGATGAAATGTTTTGAAACAACAAAATTTTCGTGTATAATTAATTGAATTACGTTGAATCACCTTGTTTTTCTGAGGGAGACAGGTCTCGGGCCAACTCTTCTTGGCAGGGATGAAATTCTTTTTTTACGAAATAATGCACAATGATATTGAGAGATTAAACATCAGAATAACGTTTAAGTTTAAGAATTTTAGACTTTTAATGTTGATAAGACATTGAAGCTATTCAATGTCCCTTTAATACTTAATGAATATAAACATGAGTTATATTTTTACGAGATATGCTACAGAATACTTAAACGCTTTCATCTGCTTTAATTTGATGCTATCAATGGCATTACCTGCATTTTAGTATCAATACCAAGCTGGTTTATGCATAGAGCAATTAATACTTGAAGCAATCCTCTTCATATTTTGAAATTCACTTTGGAAAGATTCATATGTTTATTCCATTGCTAATAACTCTTATCTAATGTCATTTTGCTTGCTTTCTTTTGTTTATTATAATATTGATTTGAAAATGTGGACGTTACTTTCTCTCAAGGTTTGTTACAGCCTATATATCAAGTTATTTAGCTGGGAGTGGCAGATAAAATTTGTCATTATATCGCATTGCTGTCAACTTTCATGTAACACAAGTATAGCTATAAATAACATTTTATGCAATTTATTGAAACACATTGCTAGCAGAATTTGAACTTGGAATCTAATAGCTAAAAGCAGAAGTATTTGTATGACAAAATTGTCCCAAAAGCAAAATTCGAAGTTTTGAATTCTTGGCTGGGATAGAATTTCATTGTTTCATGTAATGCAAAATAGCTTTAAAAATTGGAATGGTTGATCTCAACTCATTTAAATTCTTTTTAAACTTTTGATACTGACCGCAGAACCAGCTCAGCAAGCGAACCTGTTGTTAAATGGTTAATTTCATTTGAAATATTACCAATCAATTCTTTTTCTCCAAGCATAGTGTATTATTAGTCAATTGTATCAAATTTTTCCAGAATGGCTGTGAGTTTTTTGCTACATATATAAGTATTAATCAAATTTTTCCAGAATGGCTGTGAGTTTTTTGCTACATATATTGCTGATTATATTTGCAAATCGGTGCCCTGTCACTATCAGTATCACTTATGAAGAAAGTAGGTATATGCTGAAGCACTGCTCATTTATGTATCTATGTCCTCTTATGAGATTAGACTTTAAATTATATCTAATTAAATGTGACAAAATGAATGAATAATAAAGGTTGGCGAATTGTAGATAATCGTCATTTTAATAAACAATTAATCAGGATATTTCTATAATGATGATTATGTATTTCTTTTCTATTTTTGCTGCAAAACACACTAAGTGCTGAATTCACTGCTCATTAGTTTTAAATAGATGCATCAATGTGCATTTTAAACCTTTAAAAATGCCTAAAATGTGGTTTTGTTCTGTTTTGAAATGCTAAGATTCATTTCTTCTATTCTTATGATGTTCAGCACCACTTTTTGCTACTTTTGATAAAGTAATAGACATTATGGAGATAAGTCATTAAACAGGCACGCGGAGACCGCGGGGCTGGGGAGGCTATAGTCCCCTTCTTTGCCGCTATGTTATGTTGAAGGCCTATGTTTCTAATGGCAATACATAAATGGAAATGTGACCTATGCGTATTGCATATGTGTTCCTCTTGCTATTTACCCCATTACAAAGCTTGGTCATGTCTTGACCTTTTTATCAACTCATGAGGAGTTCGAACAAATAGGGCTAAACCCAATCTTTAAAGCTCCCTCACTAAGGCGTCCCTGTTAAACTCACCTGCATCGTAGAGAAACTATTCTAAATTTAAAACACAAAATTGACTGTAACTAGGGCAAGTGCTTCCTTGCATCAGAAATAAAAATGCATGCAAAAACCTCTACAAGATATGTAACTCATAATAGTATTCAGAAACGACAAAGTTTTAATCAAAATGTATACATGCGTTATGGTCGTTGCTGCTACCGTTCTCTAGTGTTCTATAAACAGTAGAATACACGCTTTTTGACTCAGAAGGTTGAATGTATATTTTTTGTACGAGCAAACATCAAGCTTTAAACGCGGATCATACTATTTTGATTCGAGGAACTTTCAAAGGTTGAAAAGTGCACATTTTTTATAACTATGGCACTGTTGAGTTGATTAGACAGGTTATCATGATGCAACATCAAGCATTCGTATATTTTTACAGCGCTGGACAGCAAAGTAGGAAAAGGAATAAACATCATAGCGAGTTACAACAAATCTTCAGGTCATAGATAATATCTTTTTCTTGGCTACTTCAGTGTGTATAACACCAATATGTCAACAATCCATCACTGTGGAAAAATCATAGGGAATGGTGTTGCATTTGTCGTAAATATTCTGTCAGGTGGCACAATAATATCATAAATTTGTTTTCTCGAACGGCGGTCTGATCAGAGCCAAGAGTATATCCATCTGTGATGGTGCTGAAATGAAGTATTTTTATGTGATGAATGTGATTTTGATTAATGCTCAATTTGTTCTTCAAATCAATATTTACCATGCGTTACACTTGCCTAAGCGATTCTTCGACTTTTTGCATTTGCATCTCCTACTTTGACCTTGCTATCGCTGTTTGGTATGGAGCCTTCTGTTTCCTGAAGGATAGCATTAAACCTCCTACATCCACTATTTTTGAATGGGATGCTTGTGAATAGTCCGGGACAACATTGACATTGTAAGGATGCACCTTCAATCTTATAACTCAAACATGTACTGGGTTGCATCCAAGGACTCTTTTGCTAACAGTCTTGTTGGATATCATTCTGACACCATGATTGTAACCTTCTCCCTTTCTTTTCCGCAATAGATAACTTTACATCCACTTGGCGTCACGAAAGGACCGCTGCGTGTCCAATGGACTTCAGCCAGACCTAAAACTGAGATATTATGTCTTTACATCTATTGACAGACGACACTTAATTTTGCAGTTCTTCTTAAGCTTCTCGTATTCCATTCCTTTTTTTATGCAAGTTCCATTTCTTTAGGCCTTTTCTAAAAACACCTACCTTTGCCTTGTCTTGTATTGTTTCTTTATTTCCACGGCATGATTTACTAATAGTAGACTGGAGACCATTGTCGGAACCTTTCTCTACTAGCTGTTCAGCCAACCCTGCTGTCCACCTTCTCGAGGTCTTTGAATGGGTTATCAGGAGCTAAAAGCTATTCAGAAGAAATAATGTGGGCATTGGCGTTAGTGTCCCAGGCCTACATCAGATTGATAGCTGCTAAAACCCTAGACTGGGTAACAAAATAAAAAAAAAAGAAGACTAGCAAATAAAGCCATACGGGGTTTCCATCATAGCTGTTATCTATTCCTTTTCAAGTTTCTATCCATAACTTGTTTGGTCTTATTTGTGCCCATCCAACATTGATTATGTACTCATGCCTCATGTTTCTCATTTGAATTGTTTGTTTTTCAAATTGATTTGCACTATATAAGCACCAACTTCAAGTTTTGCATCCCCTCAAGATGACTGTGCCTAGAGGCACGTAAATGTTGATCTTTAAAGTCAACCATTCAGTTTAAGAAGCAATTAAGGTGCTATTTTTTCATGCAATTGTATAGGTTATGCATTAAAAGAAAGTTTCAGAAACTCAGTTTTTTACGATCAAATTCCCACTAGCACGGTGATGATATCCTCCCAATTCCAAAGAGGTGAACTAAAAGTCTGCTTTGAATTTTGACCATTTTATCGTCAGGGGGAATAAGGTCTATACAGTTTTAAAGTTTGTGCAAATGATTTACTTGTATGGGCATCATTTGCTGTTTTACACTCTTCGTTCTCTCTCAGTTTGTAAAAGAAGATTCCCGCCTAAAGCAATATAGAATCCTAAGGAAATTTCTATAGCATGAATTTGAATTCAATGAACGACATAAATATCTTTTTAGGTGGCATTGGTTTGTTTGCAGAATATTAATGACATAACCTATATCTAATATCTCTATTGAGCTGGTTGATGCATAAAAAAGCAGGCCTTGACGCAATCATTTTAAAATAATGAAATGAGCCAATCAATAATTTATGTATCCATCTCCTTGCAATTAATTTCCGTGACAGGTTACCTTGCACGCTTTTCCAACGTTCATAATCAACAGATTTGAAGAACAGCTGAGGTGTTTTCTTCTCAAGGTTTGTTTTATATATATCATGTTGTGCAATAGAACATGAAAAATTGCATTTATCACTATATGGTAAGGTTTCTAATATATTGAAATAAACTTTGCATGCATTAAGTTAAATGAATACATTGTTATCAGAGTTATTTTGGGGAATCTATTTAAGGAGAGTAACATGTGTTGTAAATGGCTACCAAGAATAAGGGCTCAATATGCCATTTCTAGGCAGCAATAAGTAATAGTACATTTTCTAATTGATGCAAAGAATACTTAAAACTTCAATAGCTTCTAATTTTGCCATTTTGAGGCATTTTTCGAAAATTAAACTTGAGAACAAAAAGAGCCAAACAATTTATGCTAATGCAGTTTCAGATTTTCATGAAATGCTATGACATGCTCTTCTTTGATGGTAGCTGCATTTTAATGTATTCATCAACCTTTATGTCGCATGGAGCACTGCATCCTTGTTGCGAGTCCACGAGTTTTAATTTGCAATCTATTCTATCGAGTATTTCTGCCATAAACTATCTTGTTATGTTTCCCTAAAAAGTTCACAGCCAGATGGATTTGAAGAACAGGTGAAGCCTAACTTTCAATGTATGCCTTTCCTTTGATTAAATATACCATTTATGATAGAAAGTGGCAAATCTTATTACTCATTTTTTGGCAAGGCGATCTATTCTGTTGACATTGCATTGGTATGCAGCTGTTTTGAATTTCTTTGTAGTTGAATGGTATTGTCATCAAAATTTGCATGCGGAGTCTCATATTAGCAGTTATCGTGTAACAGAAGGAAGAAAAATATTCTCAAGTCACTATTTTTCTTTGCAGGGATAAAGTTCAATGTTGAAGGTAATGGCAAATAACCTTGTTTATTTGAAAAGCTCGATTATTATTTAGTATAAAGGTGGCTATTTTTTGCATTCTAGTAAAAACAACTAACCGAGCGATCAATTGAAACTTTTCATATTTACTTGATGGCCCTGGACAGTTTCAGTTGTGACTTTCAGATTCACGCTTGAAGCGATATTCAGATACCATAGTGTGTGTGGAACATGGAGTTGTCACTTCAAGCATGAAGTATAAGTTGTAACTCGTACCGTCGTGTTCTGTCATCATAATTAGCAAAACGGTCAATAGTAATCTTCATTATTTGACTGTCCAGATTGTTCTGATTATTGTTGAACATTCTATGACTATTTCATATTGATAACAGAAATTGTTGGCAATCAATATCCATGCAGTTCAAAACTTTTTTTTCCAAACTGACCGCCTATTTAGCAAATATTTTCAGCGGGGTTTCGTGTAGGACACCATTTCTTTTTTCTTTTTTGCTCCAGTTTCAAAACTGCATTATGTTTTCACTGTGTCAAAGGTGTCACTGTGTCACATTCTAGTGGCAAAGGTGTTCCGTTGGGAAAGACGATTTAATCAATACCTAACTTAACATATAAAACTTAATTGAATCGTTTGCAGGTGAAATGGCTTTAAATTTCTGGAAATATAGTTCGTTGGTCTTCATTGCAAATTGGTATCTTGGCGCCAGCGTTATATATGAAGAGGGTGAGTGTTTTTTATCATTTTCAATTTGGAATAATTTTTTGGAAAAAAAGAATTAAGCTTGTAAGAAGACTAGAGCTCACATCGATTCATAAATACTGCAAATTATTTTTACAAGTAAAAAACTTGATACCTTAAGTTCTGTTTCCTTATTGACTGCCCTAACTTTTTGTTGTTTATGTTGTTAAATTTTTAAAGGAATTTATTATTTAGTCAGAGGCATTTCCTGAAGACGAATTTTGAAGGGGTTGCCTGCCCATTTTTGAAAATATATTCATGTTGCAGGAATAAATTCAGTACTGCGAGACAGGGTTTTGGTACAAATTAGACAATTTGTACAGGTTTGGAAGGGCAAAGAGCGATTTTGTAAGGGAAAAGTCTAATCCTACTACCAGCACGGAGTATAAAGTGTCGACTCTGTATTTAGTAAGAATTGAAGATTTAAATAAACAAAGTCAAGAGGAGGTTAACAGCGGAAAAATTTCCGCTGCCCGGTTTCCAACAAGGGCCAGCAGAATGCTTTCTTTTAATGGATATCATTATTTGTGGAATTTTAAAACGAGAATGAACTGAACTGATGTTTAAGTGAAGTCTCTACACTCAATAAGCTGGCCCGCTTGATTAGAAAAAAGCTTTAACCAAGATTGAATGTTTGCATTGTACTTGAAATCTCCGGTTGACCCAGAAAAGATATTAAGTAGAGCAACGGTTAAGAACAGTCGACGTTTATTTAGAGATTTGTAAATATGCTATGCTACCTTCTATTCTGCAAATACTTGCGATATAAAAGTGCTCCAATTAATGAGCATACAGATAACTCAACGCTTGATTTAGATTGATTGAACTTGAAGCTAAATTAAGTGAGTCCTGCTAAAAGTCTTTTTACTCTTACAGTACTGGACCGCAAAGTATCAAAAGAGAAAAACATCATTTCGAATTACAAGCCATTCACAGGTCAAAATTACTTTCGATTTCTTGGCTACTTTAGTGTGCATTACACCGATATGTCAACAATCAATCACTGTGGAAGGATAATAAACAATGGTGTTGTATTTGTTGAGGCAATGAGATATGCATTAGATCAAGTCAACAAGAACAATTCTGAGCTTCTTTTTGGAATGAAGGCTAACTTTAGAATTGTGGACACATGTCGCAACATACTGACATTATCACGTTCATTTAAAGGAAACCTAAAACAGTACTATATGGGCGTTATTGGTCCAACCACATCAGACCAGGGTCTGCTAGTTTCTGTTGTACACGGAGCTGGTGATGCAACTGTTGTAAGTCCATCAGCAACCAGCCAAGTTTTTGAGGATCGGACAGCGTACTTCAACTTCTTTCGGACAGTGCCATCCGATATAGTGCAAGTACGTGCTATGATTGAAATATTGGATTTCTTTAATTGGACGTATATTTCTATAGTGCATTCATATGGAGAGTATGGGAGAAGAGGAACTGAGGAAACGGCGTTACAATTTGCAAAACGAGGTGGTTGCATAGCGAGGAGACATGCTATTCCAATGCACCCATTTCCTGCTGACTATGAAAAAATCTTGAGAGATCTAGCTACTGCAACTAAGGCTAAAGTACTGGTTTTGTTTACATTACCGGAAGATACAACGGCTCTGTTAGCAGCAGCAGAAACCCTTAATCTCAACAAATTTACTTGGGTTTCAAGCACTGGCTGGGTCATTGATTCAGTTGTACCCCATTCTGTTGCCAAAGGTGCAATACTATTAAGATATAAGAGCTCGAGAGACCCAACATTTGAGAATTATTTCATGAATCTAACATTAAAAAATAATAACTACACGTGGTTTGGAGAATTCTGGAGCGACATATTCAAATGCAGCATTGGAAAGGCGAAGGATATAAGAAAAAAATGTAGTGGGAATGAAAGTCTATATGACAGTGCATTTCAGCTAGATAGCACATCGGTACAACCAACTTTGAGTGCAGTAGATTCAATTGTTTGTGCTCTTCGAAAAAGTATTATAAAAAGATGTCCAGCTAAAGATTTGAAATGCATAAATAGGGTGAAAAGTTATACTTATCATTTTGAAAAAGATATTGTTTCATTCCTAAGTAATGGAAACACATCATGTCCTGAACTTCCACATTCAGTTTCAATGAATCAATATGGGTATTACGATCGAAACATTGAAATCATGAACTTCGACGGGCAAAAATACAAACCAATTGGTGAATGGTCTTATAACCAGTCTATTCAAAAAGGGCATCTTTCGATGACGGGTGTGAACAGTATAGTTTGGAATCAACACAAAACACCAAAGTCATTCTGCTATGTGCCATGTAAGAGAGGAGAAATCAAATCTTTTAAAGGTGATGGTTGCTGTTATTCTTGTGAAAGCTGCATTGGTAACGATGTTGCTATCAATAATACTTGTTTTGCTTGTTCCAAACTGGAAATGCCGAATGGTGAAAGAAGCCATTGTGTCCCCCTGCCTAGCAAATATATGCACAGTGTTAAGCTTGGTAGCTACATTTCCACGATTTGCTCTTTGTTAGGAGTCGCAGTAAATACAGCAGTTATTTCTATATTTATTAAATACAGAAAGTCAAGGATTGTGAAAGCTGCGAGTATTGAGCTTACATCGTTCATTTTTGCTGCCTTGTATATTTGCTTCATGGCACCTTTGACATACCTTGCGTCTCCGTCACTCGTATTGTGCGGACTGCAGAGATTTATCGTAGGTATCAGCCTGACCGGATGTTATACACCGCTAATGCTAAAAACCAATCGAATATACAGGATATTTAAGGCAGCTGAAACAATGGTTCGAAGACCAGTCCTTGTCAGTTCTAAGTCTCAAATTCTTATCTGCCTTGGATTACTCTTCCTACAAATGCTATTAGGAGTAATGTGGGTGATTACAGAACCGCCCTCTGTTTTATACTTAAAGCTTCATAAGGGAAGTCGAGTAGCTGTGATTTGCAACTCAGATACTTTCCAAGTGGTTTTCAATCTAATACCGGCCTTAATTTTAATGAGTGTATGTACATTCTATGCATACAAAACAAGAAGATTTCCTTCAAATTTCAATGAAGCACTAAGTATTTTCACTGCGATGTACATCAGTTGCTTCATCTGGGGCATTTTCATCACTCTTATCATATTCCTTGAGATGGACAAGGAAAAAGTTTTTGCTCTATGGTTTACGATCGCCAATTTTACAACTGTCATTGGATTTATTACTTTAATCTGCCTATTTGGACCAATGATTAGAAAAATTTATACCCACCATGGTGTCGAACCTAAACGAGAGATGTTTTCTTTTGGCCCTAGTACACCTGCTGCAATTCATAGAACTCGACATCTGGAATTAAATACTCTTGGTGCAATAAATGAAGGTGTCGAGACCGAATCAGCTGTTAATTTTCAGCATTAACTCAGCTGTTATAACGAAAAAGGCGTCATTATCCATGTAAATAACATTTTTAGGCACACTCTATATCTGCAATATGCGTCCTGCACGTTCGCAGTGTCGTTTATAGCCTTGTGATAATTTGGCCACGTTCATAGTGGCTGAAAATAGCTGCAATTTATGTTAAAGCAACATTGAACCCAGCCAAGTACTGATATGTCGAGAAGCGAGTGGTATAACATCAATGTTTAAATAGATAAAGATCAGTAATGTTTACAATTTCTCTTAAAAACTGAAATAAGAAGGTTTTTACGGTCCCTGAATCAGTTTTTTAACACAGATAGTTGTGCTTAAATCAATCAAGGATGCTTGTGACTGGATTCCTTTACCCTGCATCAGGTATTTAAAAGAACATCCAAATCCTATATGGCTTGACACATGTAGGGGACTAACTGTAACTATATAAAACTCCAGCAGAATTCGATGGATCAACATCAACAACAAGAGTGTGCTTCGCTATTTGTACCAGACAACTATCTACCGTTGCTTGCTGTTGTCACGGATATAATTTCATGGTACAAAGCCACTGGTAGATTACACATGAGGGGACATGCAATGCTACAGCTTCTAGTGAACTCTAGCTATATTTATGAAAATACCCAAACATAACAACATCTGTAGCATCATTGTAAAATATTTATTATTGATCATTTGTAAACTTTTTGCATAATGATATGGAATGTTGTGCTAGCACCATGCTGAGGAGAGGCTTTTCGATTGCAAGGAAGAAGAGCTAAGTTAAGTAGAAATGCAATATTGACATCTAATCTTTGTAGATGTTCGACCAGTCGCTAGATCCCTAAAATAAGCCAGTCAATCGATTAGAGATCAAAGATGAAGCGATGCGTGTCGTTTCTTGCATTTTCTTTAAGCGCTAGCTATTTTGATTAAATGCGATCCTTTGCAATTGTTTCAACCCTGGCTAGGCTAGTTAGGAGATTCATCTTTTTTAGACAAACAGTAAGGGCTGAAGGGTGAGATGTATCTTATATGCCATGTATGCACATTAGGCAACTTAGACTAGTTAGGTCTGTTAGGATATCTAGTCTAGTAATGACTGATAGCTGAGCTAAATTCAGTAGGCAAGATAGGATAGTCAGTCTAGCAGGGAGTGACGTATGAAGTAGATAGGTTGGCTCAAGTAGGACGCCCAGGCCGATTAGGCCAGTCAGGGCAGTTAGACCGGCTAGACTAGTAAGGCAAGTAAGGCCCTTGTCATATCGGTAACCGACCAAACATCCAACGACGATAAACGTGGCTACTCAATATTGATGACACTGAGTTTTTTTTCCATATGAGCAAGCAGAATTTATTTCTAAATGTTTTGATTTAAAATGCAGTTTTCAGTTGGCATATTGCGTTATGCAACTGACCACTTGCTAGGCTTGCAGTTTTCAATAATCTGTTCAAAGATAGATTTACCATGCACAGTTCATGTGATGTTTATTATCATATTTATGCAACATAATATTATCGATCAAAAACGCGAATTTTCATATTAGAAGCTTTTATCAGTCTTCTTGGGAAAATGCCATGTTAAATTTTGCGCAAGAACCATTTTGATCTGTAAATTCATCCTCAACAATCTTTATGAAGTTCAAATTTTAGTATTCACCCAGACTTGCATATTTGCAAAAGCATGTGCCCAATTTTTTCAAATCATAGCGAGCATTGTTAAGGTTATTTTACTTGAAACTGCAGGAAGAAAACACCAAGAAGCCGTAAATTAGTTTCATAAATTATCAAATTGAATGTTCGGCTACTTGCAATAAATTTCTCCGGATTGATCAAACAGACAGCCATGAATTGCCTTTTGCTTGTTTGGATACGGTAGTCATATAATCCATGCCGCCAGAAGCACAATCAAGGAGTTCTTATATTCATGATTTAATAGAATTTCATGAATATTTTACGTGTATTTTTCTGAGAGATGGAACTGGGATGAAATTGTGAATTGAATTTGATTACAGACCTTTTGATACCTTTTATTAGCGATCATATTCAAACGTTGTTGACCTGCTCAAACTTGACATAGGACATCTGAATAATTCATGTCATATATTTCAAGGCGTGTTTACGGGCTTGAAAAAAGCAAACATACCTCACTTACAGTAATGGCATTAAAAAATTCAAATGGTCTAGTTGAAATTCAAGCCCCAAAAGATTGTCTGAAAGACTAGAAATTAAAATTCAATCAAAAGGTTCTCCGTGTTAGGCAGGGTAGAAGAACAAAAGCAAGATCGGTCAAAAAATTTTGCATTCATTCTTTTGGTTTTTTATTGATTATCTCAATGCTATCAATTATTTAATTCAGCCATATACATTTCGTAATGCCTTTACGTAAACTATTCCCTTTTTCAAAACCTTGCTTAAAAATCTTTCCATTGAGTTCCAGCGATAAAGGCGCGTCTTCTTTTAACACCCTTGTTCCCGCCCCCGCAATGTGTTTAATGGACTATGCCAAATATTACAAACAACAATACGAAGGTATTGCCAGCAACCCTGGTAGAATTTTGACGTAATCTGTCCTTCCCAAGTAAATAACTTTTATGTTATCATTTTTTTGCATCTTTTTGTCAATATGGTAAAATGTTGGAATATGGTAAATGTTAATGCTGTGTATCATGCACAGTTTCTTAGATGTGAACTGTTAAAGCCTCCTCTTTCAACTTTCAAGCCTGCCTTGTCCAATGTTCTTGTCGCGAAATTAGTCCACTTTTTCTGTAGAGAAGTTGGGAAAAGTGAATTCTGGTACTTATTTGTGGCTAAATTAATTTGGATAAGGCATACCAATGAATTTTTGCTGATTTTTTATCTTCTGCTCTTTTGGTGTTGCTTGGTTTAGCGAAATTTTATCGATGAATTTTCATCTTGGACTTTTTTTGCAAGAAAGCCCTTCGAATGGGATATTATCACACCCATACCAATATTTATCTAAATAGAAATGATTACTTTGTTTTAGCAATGCTATTATCTTGCAATCCATTGGTTGCTAATGTTTTGGAGAAACCACAGTTAGCTAGCTGGTAACAGCAGTTTATTTTTTTTTTTCAAAACTCAGCCCAAAGCCTTAAGCCGCATATCCATGTCTCGTAAATCGATCCAATGTTTTCCTGAATGCACCCCAGTAATAAGTCCTTCTTTATATAGGTTCTGCAATAGAGAGTAGAAAATTGCATTTGCCATGATCTGAAAAAACGGATGAATTTTTTGAGACAAAATTAGCGTAGTGTTAATTGAATTAAAATGAATTTTCGGATTTGTCTGAGGGAAAAAGGTTTCAAGTCACTATTTCTTGGCAGAAATAAAAGTTAATGTTTTACGAAATAATTAAAAAAGGTATTGAAAGCTTAAAAATCATTTTTGAATCATGGTTTCAGACTGTTGATGTTGATGGATCATGGTTTAGGACTGTTGCTGTTGATGAGACAAACTGCTATTCAATCAATGTTAACAAATTTTTGAATTTCCATTGAAAGGTGAATGCCTTTATTTTGAGAATCATCCTTTTGGGATTTGCGGCAGAACACACTTTCATCTGCTTTCATCTTATACTATCAATGGCGTTACCTGCATCTTAGTATCAATACGAAACTGGTGAATGCATAGAGCAATGAATACTTGAAGCAATCTTCATCATGCACTCAAGTGCACTTTTGAATAATTCATATGTTATTCTATTATAATTAACGCTCCTCGAAGGGTATCTAGCTTGCTTTCTTAGCTACATTCATTATCGTATTGATTTGAAGAAAGGTGGAAGTTACTCTCTCTCTCTCTCTATGTTTGTTTTAGCTTACGTGTCAAACTGTTCAACTGGAAGTGGCAATTATATTTGCCATTATGTGCCATTCCTGTCATTTTTCATGTAACACGTATAATTATAACTGAAATGTTTATGCAAGTTATTGAATCACATTTTCGCATAGATTTCATACGGAATCTAATAGCTGTAAGCAGGGGTCAAGCGAAATGGCTTCAACAACGAATCTTGAGTTTCCACTTCTTTTAGTTGTCATAAAAATTTGATTTTATAAGGTATTGCAATGTAGCTTTGATAACTTGAAGTAACTCATCTCCTGTTAGTTAAATTATTTTTACACTTTTGATATTGTCCCCTCAAACAGCTCATCAAGCAATATCTAAAAGTTTCAACACTGCATTAAATAATTCTCTCCATAGAACCATAATAAACCAAATGAGGAGAGGGAGAAGCCAAAATATTTCTTGACAATAGTCAAAGCCTGTCATGAAATTAAATTGTGATATTCACATACGGAATAGGTTTTATTCCATTTGATCGTGATAGTTCCGAGGTTGGAAACTATATCTTTTATCCCTCTAAACCTTGACACTGTTTCAAGATCCCTTAAAAATGAACAGGACATTTTGTGATTCTTTGCAAGAGTCGTGATTTATTGCTAAATTGCCTCTGCTCAAAACTATTAACAAGGAACAGGGAGTTCTCGACTGAGCAACACTTCTTTCATTTCTTTCTGCTGGCAGGGGACAGAGGGAGATAAAATTCATACTACAGTAGATATACGCTATTAATTATTTTACGCGGATAACCATTTCCTATTGGCAAATATAACACTATCACTTTTCACTATAGCCTCACTATAGCTCGCTTCAAAAATTCTTCATCATTCTTCATCACAAAGCGAAATTGCAGACCAACTATAGCTCGGAATTTTCACTGTAACTCAATTGTGGTTGGCTGTTTTGGAGACAATAACAGGTCAGGCATTCTGCACTGTATTTATACAAGCAAGTATGAGGTGGTGTGCAAATTTGTGGCAATGACTTGCTTTGCAGAATATGACTGACGATGTTAATTGATATTTGGCTTAAGGACGGATACCGACAAAGGATGAACAGCAACAAACAAAAGCTTGGCTAAATACTTTACCTCAAGCTACTAATGACTGTCATTGACTTCATTTTAAAATCCAAAACATTCACTTGCACATATACAAAAATTCCACAAAAAAATCTAACTAAAGCTCAAGCCAAGAAGCAATAGTCTGAATATGCCCCTGATTTGAAACTGGTTATCAGTTCCCATGTATTGACTGTAACATCATATACCCTACACACAAAAAATACCTATATAAAAACATACCTACGATAATTTTTGGTAAAAATTTACTTTAAAAGGAATTTTTGTGTGTGTTCCCTATGTTTTTAACCGGCTTAGAGTTAAGTCAGAGAAAAAGCTTGATTTTGAAGTTTGTGGTTATATGATTTTTCTGTATTTAACTTTTCTAATAATTTTAATCATGGAGTTATAAACTTTGGTATGATTACATTGTATTGCAATCGTTTAAAAGAAGAATGTCGAAGAAATCTCTTATTTTGATGGCAAATTTTTGTCATAAGCATACCCACAGTCTTTAGATGTGAACCGTTAAAGCCTCCTCTTACAACTTTCAAGCCTGCCTAGAAATGATTAGTATGTCTAAGCAGTGCTATTATCTTGCAATCAATTGGTTGCTAATGCTATGGAGAAACCACAGTTAGCTAGCTGGTAACAGCAGCTTATTAATTTGTTTCAAAACTCAGCCCAAAGCCTTGAGCCGCATATCCCTGTCTCGTAAATCGATCCAATGTTTTCCTGAATGCACCCCAGTAATGAGGGCCAGACGTTTCCTTTTTTTCATGTTCATCCTTCTTTATATATGTTCTGCTATAGAAAGTAGAAAATTGCATTTGCCATGATCTGAAAAAACGAATGAATTTTTTGAGACAAAATTAGCGTAGCGTTAATTGAATAACATTGAATTGTCGGAGTTGTCTGAGGGAAAAAGGTCTCAAGTCACTATTTCTTGGCAGAAATAAAAGTCAATGTTTTACGAAATAATTAAAAATGATATTGATAGCTTAAAAATCATTTTTAAATCATGCTTTAAGGCCTGTTGATGTTGATGAGACCAACTGTTATTCAATCAATGTTAACAAATTTTGAATTTCCTTTGAAAGGTGAATGCCTTTATTTTGAGAATTATCCTTATGGGATTTGCGGCAGAACACACTTTCATCTGCTTTCATTTGATACTATCAATGGCGTTACCTGCATCTTAGTATCAATACGAAACTGGTGAATGCATAGAGCAATGAATACTTGAAGCAATCCTCTTCATGCACTTAAGTGCACTTTTGAATAATTCATATGTTTATTCTATTATAATTAACGCTCATCGAAAGGTATCTAGCTTGCTTTCTTAGCTACATTCATTATCGTATTGATTTGATGAAAGGTGGAAGTTACTCTCTCTCTCTCTCAAGGTTTGTTTCAGCTTACGTGTCAAATTATGCAACTGGAAGTGGCAATTATATTTGCCTTTATGTGCCATTCCTGTCATTTTTCATGTAACACGTATAATTATAATTAAAATGTTTATGCAAGTTATTGAATCACATTTTCGCATAGATTTCATACGGAATCTAATAGCTGCAATCCTGCTTGCAAAATGGTCTAGCAAATTGGCTTCAAAAACAAAATTTTGATTTTCTATATAATTTTTCAGGTAATGCAATATAGCTTTGATGATTTGAAATAATTCATCTCCAGTTAGTTAAATTAGTTTTACATGTTTGATATTGTCCACATAAACAGCTTTCCAAGCAATATCTAAAAGTTTCAAACGCTGCATTTACTAGTTCTCTCCATAGAACCATAATAAAACACATGCCCTTGGTTAAGTTTATGTTTTTTTGCAATGTTTCGAATAGATGCTTGGCCTCCGAGCATAGTGTATTATTAGTCAATTGTATCAATTTTTGTTACAACAGAAATGGCTGTGAGGTTTTCTCTACATAGATTGCTGATCTTAATGACAAATTGGTGCCTTGTCATCAGTATCATTTATGAAGAAAGTAAGTCCCATTTTTATGCTGAAGTACTTCTCTTTAATGTATCTATGTCCTCTTATGAGATTGGACTTTTAACTATAATTGCTTGTTTTTGACAAAATCGTGGTTAATCATCACATTAATTAGTATTTGATCAGCATTATACTATAAAGAACGATATATTTCTGATGTTGAGTACTGAATTTGCAACTCCTGCGATAGTTTTGGACATGATCAAAATTAGTCATTAATCTCTCCTGCATCGTAGAAAAACTTAAAAAAATAAAAAAAATACAATTCGCATCCACAGAATTCTAAAAGCTTAATAACGCAGAATGGTATTCACACAGGAATAGGTTTAAACCAAAAGACATGCAGACTTAGGTTAGCACTGCTGCCATTCGCACCCGCTGACAAAAAAACTTGATGTTCCTTATCTACAAAAACACATCAAGATTTTGACGACACATTATATCATTTTTGTTCGAGGGATTGTCAAAGGTTGACAAGTGCAAGTTCTCTTAATATTGCATTGTTGAGAATTACTAGACAGTTTATCAAACTGCAACATCTCAAAATTTTAATATCGTTCACAGCACTGGACCGCAAAGTATCAAAAGAGAAAAACATCATTTCGAATTACCAGCGATCCACAGTTCAAAATTACTTTCGATTTCTTGGCTACTTTAGTGTACATTACACCGATATGTCAACAATCAATCACTGTGGAAGGATAATAAACAATGGTGTTGTATTTGTTGAGGCAATGAGATACGCATTAGATCAAGTCAACAAGAACAATTCTGAGCTTCTTTTTGGGATGAAAGCAAAGTTTAGAATTGTTGACACATGTCGAAATATTCTGACATTATCGCGTACATTTAAAGGAAACTTGCAACAGTTTTATATGGGCATTATTGGTCCAACCACATCAGACCAGGGACTGCTGGCTTCTGTCGTACATGGAGCATATCATGCAGCTGTTGTAAGTCCATCAGCAACAAGTCAATTATTTGAGGATCGGACAGCGTATTTCAATTTTTTCCGGACAGTACCATCGGACAACGTGCAAGTGCGTGCCTTGATTGATGTATTAAGTTTCTTTAATTGGACACATATCTCTATTGTGCATTCAGACGGAGAGTACGGTAGAAAAGGAACCGAGGAAACGATCATACGATTTAAAAATCAAGGTGGTTGCATAGCGAGGAGAAATGCTATTCCAATGGACCCACATTCAGCTGACTATGAAAAAATCGTGAAAGATCTGGCTAGTGCAACTGATTCTAATGTTGTGGTTTTGTTTACATTACCAGAAGATACAACGGCACTGTTAGCAGCAGCAGAGAACCATTATCCCCGCAAATTTACTTGGGTTTCAAGCACGGCTTGGGTCATAGAGTCAGTTGTACCCAATTCTGCTGCCAAAGGCTCCATACTATTAAGGTACAAAAGCTCAAGAGACCCAATGTTTGAGAACTATTTCATGAATCTAACATTAAAGAATAATAACTACACGTGGTTTAGAGAATTCTGGAGTGACATATTCAAATGCAGCATTGGAAAAGCAAATGATACGAGAATAAAATGTAGTGGGAATGAAAGTCTACATGACAGTGCATTTCAGCTAGATAGCACATCGGCTCAACCAGTTTTGAGTGCAGTAGATTCAATTATTTGTGCTCTTAGAAAAAGTATTATAAAATGGTGTCAAAATAGAGATTTGGCATGTATTAGTAGGGTGCAACGTAGTACTTTTGATTTTGAAAAAGATATTGTCACCTTCCTAAGTAATGAAAACACATCATGTCCCGAACTTCCACATTCAGTTTCAATGAATCAGTATGGGTATTACGATCGAAACATTGAAATCATGAACTTTGACGGGGAACAATACAAACCGATTGGTGAATGGTCTTATAACCAATCTATTCAAAAAGGGCATCTTTCGATGATGAGTCTTAATAGTATAGTTTGGAATGAACAGAATACACCAAAGTCATTTTGCTATGTGCCATGCAAAATAGGAGAAATCAAGTCATTTAAACGTGATGATTGCTGCTTCTTCTGTCAAAAATGCAAAGAGAATGAGATTGTAGTAAATAACACATGTATTACTTGCGATGGGCTCGAAATGCCTGATCGACAAAGAAGTATCTGTGTCAAACTGCCAAATAAATTCATGCACAATGTTCATAATGCCAGCTATATTTCTATTGCTTTCTCACTTGTTGGAACATTAGCCAATACATTGGTTATTATTCTATACATAAAGAACAGGAAATTAAGGATGGTCAAAGCTACAAGCATTGAGCTTACATCATTCATCTTTACTGCATTGTATCTCTGCTTCTTGGCACCAATGTTGTATTTGATTAAACCGTCACAAGAAATATGTGGTCTGCAGCGATTTGTTATAGGAATAAGCTTGACAAGCTGTTATACTCCACTCTTGTTGAAAACTATTCGAATATACAGAATATTCAAAGCCTCTGAAAAGTTGGTAAGAAATCCTGCTTTGGTCAGCTCAAGATCTCAAATTCTTATCTGTTTTGGAATACTTTTCTTACAATTGATGTTAGGAATACTGTGGGTTTTAAAGGAGAAGCCTTCCATCGTGCATTTATTACTGCCAAATGAACAAAAAAAAGCTGTTGTTTGCTCCTCAAAATCGTTCAATATTGTTTTCAACCTTATACCTGCCGTTATATTGATGATTGCATGCACAATTTACGCATTTAAAACAAGAAAATTTCCATCTAACTTCAACGAAGCTCTGAGAATCTTCACCGCAATGTATCTTAGCTGCTTTATCTGGGGTATATTCATAACTCTTGTAATATTTCTTGAAAGTGACAAAACAAAAGTTTTTGCAATGAGGTATACGATTGCCAATTTTACAACGGTTATTGGTTTGGTAATGTTAATTGTTCTATTTGGACCAATGGTTAAGAAATTATGCACACAGGCTGATAGCGAACCTGATGCATGTGTCTTCACAAATACCTTCCAAGTGCCTATACCGAGAAGCAGACCTGAAACTATGGATTTTGACGTTTCTCTTTCTCCAATGAGAGACAACTTAAGGTTGGAAACCTCTCCGAATATTGTGCGCAGAAAATATGCTACCACAATGGATGCTTCAACAAACACCTGAAGGGTTTAAACAATGATGAAATAGGCAGAACTTGGCAAATAAATTTTGGGAAGGATGTGATGGTTAGAGAAATAAGTGCCAGAGAAATTAAAACATTATGTAATGATATGGAGGTTTTCTTGGCTCAAAAACTGTTCTTACACTCTGAGACAATTTTTAACGATGGCGGAGGTTTAGTTCATACTCAATGACTTAGATTGATTCACTTTATTGCTGTAGAGTAATTCTGTAGCTTTCAACGGACACAATATGTTTTCAAAGCACGTTATTCAATTACATTTTTTGGCGTTTCACGGGGAATATACGTCATACTTTTTCTGCAGGCGTTTTAACATAAATCTTTCTTAGACTTCGATTTTCTCTTTCCTCTCAATTTTATAACTGGTTAGCTAGGTTAAACATTATACTAACAGTTTTCTTTTATTGATCCCTGATACCTGGTAAAACTGGAAATTGTATACAAAGAAACTTTTTAGATGCAAGCACATTCTCTACAAAATTTTCCGTCTGCAGTCTTGTGAAGGTATTTTCTGCAGCCCTAGTCTACAGTTCTCGGGAGGGGGGGGGGGGTTAATAGCAAGTATATGGTAGCAGGGACGTATCATGTTTTAAGGAAACCTTTTTTGGAAAATATGGAATGATGGGTGTACAATTTCAACAAATTGGGAGTGTAATTGGAATTATGGGTGTATGCGCCATCATATATTATGACTCTGTACTTGTCATTGACACGGAATTATGGGTCCCTTATGTCAAAAAATATGGACAAGGAATGATGGCCCCAATATTCTTCTCAAAATAGCACGCCCTTAGCACCTTTACCCCTTGAGGTACGGTAGCAGGAAACCTCGTTATCAATATTATACTTAGCATATTTACATATCTGTCAATCATCTTTTGTTTCTTAGAGAATATAAAGTTACGTATTATAATTTATAAGGTTCTGGATTCTTGATTTGGAGATCACTTTGTATAGATGAAACTCTGTCTCCGACCATTAAAAAAGTGGTGGAGACTATTATAAAGGATCTAGGCTTTTCGCCGTTGCACTTTTGCTTTAAGTGCCACCCTTATTGGCAGCCTTGCTAGCACTATATCTCGAATTAATTTGTCAAAATGTTGTATATACTTGTTGTGTTATTTCATAGCTAGACAATATTGATTTTTTAATATTTTAGTTTTGCACTGGTAACATCAACCACGCTTAATCTCGAAAGCCCACAGGATCTTTTTGTTGTAATTACTTGGCTTTCCTACTTTCAGTTGTTTTTAGACGTTTGGGCAACAGAACTACAATCTTCAGTTGAGATTTTCCATCATTTTTGGGCATCAATCTTGAACACCAATGAGCGCTCATGATCTAAATCTGCAGTGGCGGCTTTATCGAAAAATTCTGACGGCTAATAAACAAGGTTAGTTCTGACCATAACGAAGACCATGCGTACACCACTCCCTTTTAATCTTGCCATTGGTTTTCATACATTACTGCATATTATCATAAAAAATGTTGATGGTCATGTTTCTGAGAAATCAGCCTCTCATTTTCTCTAAGGATTCGTATCAGGATTTGGTCTAGGTCTAGGTTAAGGATGGAAAATAGAACACACTAATAAAAAATGCCATCAGTACGGCTAAATTGAAACTGAACCTTTTTGAGCAAATATAAACATGGAATAGTTGTACATCTTGATTTGTAATTGTTATTACATCTAGCTGAATTGGATTGATCCATTGAGCTGATTTTGAGAAAAACTCGCAAAACAGCTATTTAATCCTGTATTACAACTAGTGAAACTGGGCAGGCACCCAACAGACTAGTTCCCCTTCTTCATCCTTATGTTTTGCTTTGGAGTGCAACATCAACAACATTAATTTGGGAATCAGGAAGAAAGAATCATGGCGGACACTACAAACTGGAGTCCTCTAGGCGAGGTCTATTACAGGTGAACAGTTGAGTTTAGACTGGTTACAAGTGATATTTTTTCTTAATAAAGATTAATAAGGAGGCATAAAATGACATCTGACTGAATTTACGCAGAGATTTTTATGAATGTATATCAGTTCAATTGGGTTCAGTTCAGTTTATTTCTTAATGTCTAATGCATTCAAAAAAAATCTCTTCAAAATATCAAACAATTAGACATAAGCGAAATAGGATTGAATAGGGACGAAAGAAATAGCAAAGAAATCCTTACAAGGAAGGAAAATAATTTTTACATTCCTTTTTCTTCCTTTCCTCCCGTTGTTATGCTAGGAATGCAATTTTAAAATAAGAAAAGCTTTCTCAGTAGACTAAGGAGAGAAGCACAATAGTCTATACCTGGGAAGCCACTAATTATCATTTTGGAGGTGTTGGACCTCTAAGTATATCTTTCTTTTACACCAGAAATCGTACCTTGTTAGTTTTTTCCATTTATACTACTTCCAACAAGTATGCAAAATGGTATGCTATGTGTTCACAAATCCTGCAGTATATTGCATTGTATGCTGTCAGGCCTAAAGATCTTTGATGTGAACTTTGCCCTATTTTATCGCTTGGAATAGATGGAAAATAAATAGAAATAAATAGGAAATACTTTTGGAGGCTGTAAGTTATTTGCAAACTACTTCTATTTTACACAATCTTTAATCTAGATGGAGTTTACTTTTAGCTTCATTTAACAGATTTTTTATTCGTTTTTGTCTATGTAAAAATTCAAACAGTGCAGTGGTAACTAACATGCAAGTTTATTTTTGTCACCAAAACAATAGACTGATAGTTGTTGTACTCAATTTCTCAAGATATTTTGTTATCTTTGACCAACATTCTGTTAAGCTGAATCACCTAATAATCTTTAGTGAAAATATTATTGAATTTTGGTTTGCAAAAATTGAGTCCTAAAGATATATAAAAATAAAATTTGTATCAAATTTGCATTACTCTTTGCAGGACTGTTGAGGTGTATGATATGTTATGGCAGGATAAGGTTGAC
Organism: Catostylus mosaicus; assembly: GCA_964019065.1. Taxonomy (NCBI): domain Eukaryota; kingdom Metazoa; phylum Cnidaria; class Scyphozoa; order Rhizostomeae; family Catostylidae; genus Catostylus; species Catostylus mosaicus. Next base: position 10,744,142 of record OZ025184.1, on the reverse strand, counting down.
CTGACAAATTACATTGTTGCTGCTGGTACATTTGCAGGCCCACTTGGTTTGTATTTGTTAATCTTCATATAAAATTATCAAATACCTTTTTATTATTTCTATGTAAGCTTTTTTAACCTTGCAATATTACTCTTTGCAAAGGAAGTCTTTATATGAACAGAATTGTGAACAGTCCAAGTAGCTGTATTTATATTTAATTTATATAGTCAGTTGAAGAATATTTCATTAAATCCTAAACTGCTTTGAATCACATGACTGAATGCATTTGTTTTTTAGCTTTATGCTTTTACAGGGATCCCAATTGAATCATGGAGATATGTTGAACACTTTTGTTTTGAAAGCAATAATCTTAACTTTAAATCAATTTTTCTATGATCTAGAAATGTTTTCCACTGATACTTCAAACATTTTATGTTACTGCATTCTTTGAGAAAAATCTTTCACAGGAAACTTTTTTTATAAAAATGGCTTTGATAAAAATGGCATTTTGCATTGAGTCCTGATTTGTTTGTTCTATATTGTAGCAATAACAAGACAGGATGCTTCTATTGGGAGCCAAGCTGTGTACGTTTTTACTGCATCAGGAAAGCAAATTGCAAGTTTCAATGTAAGTCTCACATTTGAAATGAATCAAAAGCTATGTTTAAAAGAATTTAAGCAAACCAATCAAGATTAACAAATTTTTGGTAGCCAAAATGTTGGTTATTTTCAAATTTCAGTAGGATTTTTGAGAATTTTTGAAGAAATATTTGTGTTAATTCAAATCTCTCATGAAAGAGCATTATGCATTGAAATATGTTGAACAGAAAGTGGAAGAAATAATGCTTACTTTTACATTTTTATGCATGATCAAACAAATTTAAAAGTAAATATCATTTTTAGCTCATGGGATTTTTGCGATGAAGGTAATAGTTTGTTTTTAAAAAGAAAAGGGAAGAATCTCTTTTATGTAAGAGAATCAGGGTGTTACCAAACAAGAGGTATATCTATCTCAGAGGTATGTCTAGGATGAGACAGAAGGGGGAGACCAACCTAGTGTCTAATGACTAGTATTTACAGTTTCAAATTTTTGGTGTCTTTATTATATGATGATTTCTAATCATAAAATCAAATAAAAGGAATGATTGCAAACAACTATTAAGAGGGACAATCCATGTATTATTTTTGGGTAAAAGTTCTCTCCAAACTTTAAAAGCCTCTGAAATTGTCTGCACTTGATGTATGTGAACAGAGGAAACTTTTCCACATACAAAGTCATATAGGTGTATAAGTTTTCTTCTCCTGTGCTAGCCATTTGAAGGTGATTTCATAAAACAAAGATATTTGGTTTGAATTTGGCTTCATTCAATTCAGAGATAAATCATGATGCAAAAAAAACAAAGACTAGATATTGCATTCAAAATTAGTAGAATTGATAGATATTTGCTTTATTTAATGTTCCAGTATATTATTACTAAAATTAATATTATTCTGAAATTAATGAAATTTCTTTCACCATTTAGATCAATCCACAGTGATTCAGGGCAGTTAATAAACAAGCCAAAGTCAAATTATAATTGAAAGTTTATATTTTACAAAATTAAGCATATATTTGCAACTTTAAAACAAAAATTACCACAAACACAAACATATAAGATTATCTCATAGTTATATAATTAATCATGACCCTACGTCTCAGAGTTTTAAGCATCTAAACAAGACCTTTAGTGCATTGTCTGAGATTAAGGTTCAAAATGTCACCTTTCTCATGAGTTAACATCTTGCAATGCACTGATAACTACACAAGTGCAATTATAATTGTTGCTCTAATATCATGCGCTAATTTTTTTGCCTCAACACTTGTAGTTTGATGGAGGTAAACTGATCAAAATGGGCTTTGCTGTTAATGAAGATCTCATTTGTGTGTCTGAGGATGGAAAAGCATTCATATACGATCTGTTTGGTACTTTTAAGAAGCAGTTCTCACTTTCAATGGTATCTTCAGTTTTAGCTTTTTTTATTTTCAAGATAAAATGCTAACAAATATGAATTACCTACAAAATAACTTGCAAAACGCTTTCATGCACTTAAAAAAAACAATATCCTAGTAAGCAAAGAGAAGGGATCTTTTGTTGTTTGGTCAAACAATGATTTTATTGTTAAAAATGCATTAACTTTTCACAAAATGTTGGTTCTCTTCGAAATTAGATATATTGCTGACACCCCGGCCAGGTTGAAATATCTGAGATCTCGGAGTTTTCAGAAAAAAATATATCCGAGTTTTTCTTTTCCGAGTCTTTATGTTGGCGTGATATGCAAAACTCGAAAAGTCGGAGATAATAATTTGTATCAAGATAATAAAAAAAGACTTTGTAAACACTTTTTTGTTATTGCAAGTTTCGATTTGTGTAACATGTTTGTGCTGTTTTTTGATGGACCAGTTTTATAATGATTGACTGAGTAGAAATTAAAAGTATGTACGTGGCAATTTAACAAGGCACTTTGAAAATATCCATAATATCTTCGACTTTTCCATATTATGCCAACCCGTAAACTTGGAGATGCATAGTCGGAGATATTTCATTAAAATCTCGGAGTTTTCCACCTAGGCCTGACACTCCTTTGCAAAAAAATATACGAAATTAGCTATTATAACTTTTGAATTGATTTGTCTCTATCTTTTGAATTATTGTAAGGAAAAAATTGATTGATTCTCGAAACATCAACGCAGGAGATCCAGAAATCCAAAATCATTGATTGCTCAATATTTGCAAGCACCTTTGGTACTGGAATTTGTGTGCTCAACAATGAATATCAATTTTACATTGTTAACAATACCGAAGATGTGAAACTGAAGAGACTTCAATGTCCTTTTGGTAAGATACGTGCCTTCTGTTATTTTTCTTACATTGGGTAGCAAGTAAAGCTAATCACTCCAAATATTTTCCCTTTTCACCTGGTTTTTCACATGGTAGCTAGTTATTTTCTTCCTTTTACTGTTAGTCATCATCCAATATTTTCACACTTCAAGAAGTGTCATACAAATAGAATATTCTTTTGCATACTAGATCATGTTTCCATTATTTTGTTCAATTGCATTTTTTCGTCTTCATAGTAATTTATGGCCTTTGTGCCATCTAAAAGTCAACATATCTAGTAAAAGACAGAGCTATATTTATATTTCATTAGTCGCTTAGAAGACTCAACATTGATTATCGAGAATGGGAGTGATATAGGCGTCTTCTTCTTGACTTTGTATGTTCAACCCTGCCTTTAATTGTGCAGGAATGAAAAAAGCAGAAATTGCAGACCTTAAGTTTATTTATCCCTTGCAAATGTAAGGGGTAATTGCACATTGCAAATTATCATGCATTTACCTGAAAATGCTGCTATTGATGCTGCTAGCTTTGAGCATTTTTGTATCGCATAATAGTGTTCTATTGTGTTTCTTTTTAATTTTGAGTAGAATTTTGTACTAGAATACTATGCGGAAGACCATGAAATTATAGAACAATGATTGCTACCAGATCTTATAGTCGCTTTATTTCACATATTTTTCCAAAAACTGACGCTTATTGTATTTTAGAAGATGAAATCTAGGCAAGGATTTTATTGTTAAGGTCTGCGTTCTACTTTTTACGTAGGGATTTTAAATCACGGACTTGGGTTTCATGAACATTTACAGCTTGATTTTGTAGTAGGTCTACGTGGTTTGCATCGTCTGTGAACTCTGCAATACAAGCGCGCTTATTCGTACACTGGTAGCCTCAAAATATATCGCAAAATTCTATTTTTTTATTTATGTTTCACTGTAGAAGCTTGTGAAGCAAATATGGGTTTTGGGTATTATCGTAGAATGACGCTCAAAAGAACTTTATGAAGTTTCCACACAACCTCGATTTTTTGGCCAGTAATCTTTTGTCAAAGTATCTTCCCATTTAAAGTTTGCGCAATTGAAACTGTAGCTTTGGAAGTGTATTGCATTGTCGATTTATTTGCACATCTCATTCCTGATGCCATATACTGCATACTTTTTATCTTTTTTGTAGCTGATATAACATTTGAGACAGTAATTCCTTGTGTTTAATATGCTAGGACACAAAGCTACCTCTGGATGCTGGCCTCATAGCTGTGTCTTTGCATATATTGTTTTATTGATAACAAATGCCCTCGGCCCCACTTTCTATCAGTGTTATGTAATGTAATATTAACGCTGAATGTTATATGTTGTAGCTGAAGCTCCACCTAGTTGTTGGGTTGTGCTTTCACCTCCAGATGAACAAGGCTCAAAAGTGTTGATGGCAAAGGAGAACAGTTTATTTGAGCTAGATGCATTTCAGGCAAAATCAAAGGTATATTTTGAAGTAGCACAAATTTTTCCAGTATTTATTTACTGCGGAAGTGATATTTATGTACCGGGTGATTTTAATGTTTCATATTATCATTTTTTTATTTCACATTGGCTGCTTAGCACCAAACATCACGACCGCCTATTTTTCTGACCACTGAATAGATTTCTTGATGTTAAAGAGTCCTTAATCATCATTGCTTGCTCAGAACATCGTCAAGCATTATTTTTCCTGTATAAAATATATTTTGACGTTTGTGGGTGTTGCAGCAGTCTTTATGATTCTGTCTTTGAATTTCTTATAAAACTCTTACGCTGACTTTCAGTGTAAACTTTGTTTCTCTTCTTCACTTTTTGCCCAAATCAATGTTGTATCAAAGATTTTTTTGGACATTGATATATCCACCCTTCCCCCTGAAATCAATCAAATATTATTTTAGGTGTTCAACGCATTGACCCTTATATAAGGACTTTACCATTTGATTTTATTGTCTCTGAAAAAATTTTGAGAGCGATAAACAATCTTCATGACTTTTACCAGGCTTTAATTAATTTTTTCTTGTACTTTTGATATATATGCTTTTTAGTAGGTTTTTACTATGTGGCTACATAATTTTGAACCTTAATCTGAAATTCCTTTTTGTTTTTTAAATAGAAACAAATTTATGAAATAAGAAATATAGTTTTCCATTAGCGAAATTACAGTAAATTGAGATTAAACCATGAACTGTAGGTTTTTAATTAAAGAGTTTGTTAATACCTTTACGTATTAATATTCAGTATAGCATTAGGATTATCATTTGTTTAATTCTAATATAAGATCGGACAGTAAACCAATAACCCAATGTTATATGCTAATAATGATAATCTTCTGCACGAGAATAACGTTTTCTTGGGAGCATTGCAGATCTTCCAAATATTTCCTGTCACATCTCTGTAAAAAAGCCGTGTGTCGGAGCTGTAAAGCAGATTTTTCTTTCAACAGCAAAAGTGCCTGCCGAATTTGAATATTTTTAAACGTGTCAAGTATATTTTATCATCTTCGGTAATTTTTTGTTTAATTGCGTAGGACTTCTTAGTAGATCAATCATACCAAGAACTTTCCATAAGCTGTCCTTATCTCTGGAAATTTCACTCATTTTTGCCTTGTTGTAATCTTCCAGTTTTATATTTGATGAATGTATACCATAATGAACATAGCTTTAGTTTTCACTGTAAATCCGTATCCATCGTGCTTTTCTCGCTGGATATCTTTTTTTTAAAACAATTTTAACTTCTAGACTTTGCCATCGTATCATGAAGTATCCTCCTACACAGAGATGGCTGTCTCGTTCAATCAGAAGTATGTTGCTATTCTTGCTGACACCGGTCTTCTCTGGATTGGTTCATCAAATCTAAAGGTGAAGCTGGCCCGTTTGTATACGTTTCTTTCATCGATTCCACTTCTTATTTGCGCAGAACTCCTGTTCGTCTACTTTTCAATCGTAGTATTATTTATTATGGATGAAGTTTGGTTCGTGAAAGGCTCGAAGCGTGAACAGTGTAGTTCAATAAACCTGCGCTAACTGCTACAAATATTTTCCCTTTTTCAGGATGAGTATTGTGTTTTCGACACGCATGTACAGGTACGCCCAAAACAACTGGTGTGGTTAGTACCATTGCATATTTCTATAATTTATTTTTAGCAGCAGCTTTGAGACAACTGAGCAAGTGTTTTTGTAATAAATCAATGGGAAATGAGAATTCATCCAAGACCTGTAGAGCCTGGAACTAAAACTTGCCTATATTTACCATTGCATGTCCTCGAATGTCTCCGTACCTCAGTTTTATTTCGCTTCGTAGCCCTCTGTCTAAAGTAAGAAAGAATAAGGATACTGGATTATATAAATTTTAGACCACTTTCTCCCACGCATTGCTCTTGATGAGACCGATTCTTCTAGTTTTGTTTAGTAGCACTTTTTCACGAATGGTGGCTCAAACTTTCTGTTACTTTGTGTTCGACTTAGAATTATAGAAATTGTGTAACGTAACTGTCTGTTAAGCTGGCAGACCAAGTGGCAAGACTTCGACTATAGAAGAGAAGAAAAGCGTTTAATGCAATCATGTGCTTATCCTTGGCTCAGTTACGACATTTTTAGTGAGAGAAATACCAAATCAATTTCCCCACCAATTGAAATACAGGCCTGATTGATCAAAACATCATGTTTGTTATACTATTTCCTCGTGTTGCCTTATAAGGTGTGGCTCTGGTGCAGTTGTTGGCTACTGGGAAAGTTATCTACTGATGATTGGACCAACGAAAGAAACTGATAAGTATCCTTTTGATTCAAGATTGGAGACAGGATGAATCGAAGAATTTAACGTACAAAAACAAGAGCTACTCTTAATTAAACCTTCATTTCTTCTACTCGTATTTAAAGCTGCCAAAATTATCGTCTGCCAATCTGGCGATGTATTAAAATCAAAGGTTAGCTGAATACAATTTGTTCCAGGCCTTTTACCTCACCCTTCAGTCCAACTATTAGGCAATTACAATCAATGACCTTCCTTTCATCTGGTTATTCCTTGTTTCTTTGGACAATACACGCCTTGTTTTATAAGAAGCACTTTATAAGAAACCGACCCCTAAGATGGAAAAGTTAGGAAGACCAGAGTACTGATCACAAACTTAAGAGACTGATCGAGAGTAGAAATTTATTTGATTGCCGTTGAGAGGGTTATTTTTTCAAAAACTGTGAAATGCATGTATACCTACTGCATTCATATTATATTATATTTTATATCTTTCTTTGTTTTGTTATTTTGCACAAACAAATAATAATGCAGGCTTTGCAATCAAATTTCAATTGAGTCAACTTTAAACCACGAAAATGGCTAGCAGCATTTTTTTAAGTTAGTATGATTGTAGGCAAGAGTTATCCCTAGGCTATGCTAAAATGATAAACGGAGATTTGATGCAGAACGTGACTAATTTGCGCTTGAGGCAGCATTAATTGTGAACTTGATCTTAGATTATGGGCAGGTTCTTTTCACTGGAAAATATTCCACTTGAACGATAATGCCAACCCATTGAGTTTATGCCAGGTTCCATTAAGTGACAGTTTGACACAACATAACTCTTTAGTTTGCTAGAAATGCTAATTTTGCTACTTTGTAAAACGCAAAAAAGACCTTGTTAATCAGTTACTTACCATTAAGAAGCCATTATAAAGAACAACAGTATTTTATTCAAAGATCTCTTTAGAATAATGCAATCAGGCTATAACTTTATTTTCTTTAACAATTTCTTCGATACTTTATTGATTCAAACTCATACCTGGTGCAGGAGGTCGACGGCCTAAGAGTCATTGATAATTTCAAGCATCAATTTCTTCACAAAGTCCCAGGTATGTTCAGTTAGAAGATGCCTGAATTATTATTTTATTTTCATTGCCTTTAGTTTGGCTTTACTGCCAAGCTGCAATAACTGCCTCATAAACACCAAGATGGTATTGATTTTTATATTTAGATTGCTGGCTTCGTTTTTGGTAGGTTTTCTGTTGTTGCTCTTTAGTTGAGGTCGAAGACGTCTTCAAACTTGGGTCGATGAAACCAGGTGCAATGCTGTATGATGCAAACGTTGAATACGAGGTGATTGTGTTTTGAAATAAATTTACAGTATTCATCCTTGGAATGTAAATCATTTGCTAAAAATGTTAAAATCCACGTCTACGTTTGGCATCCCTGTCTACATTTTGGTCATATATATTTGCAACGGCAGGCAAATTCTGCATCATTTGCGCTTAAACTATCATATTTATCCTCCGTTATTGCCGTTTTTTCCATAAGGTTTATATAATGAATAACATGCAAGCATTTTATTATTCCACGCTTATATAGCCTCTTTTGGCATAGACCTCGTGCTTTTTTATTTTCTAAATCATTTTTGTATTTCTGACATGAACGCGAAACATTGGGTTAAATTACGGAATAAATAGATTATGCATTTGTAGCAAATTGCAAGTGTCAAATTTGCAGCCGAATCGCTCTCACTTCTCGATAAATTTTCATAGTTTGTTCTCTTCACCGCTTTTTATTCCCTTCTCACTCTTTAGCATTAACAGAGTTTTTGATTTTCTCCTACGAAAACGATTGAATTGATGCTTGCTTATGCTTTGATAGTTAACTGTTTTGCATTGCCTCATTGAGTGAAAAACCTCAACACTTATTTTTTATATCAGAACTCTAGAGTGAGAGTTGATGATTACATGCGTTCGATCAAAAATCATTTGCAAGAAGCTGTTTCTGCTTGCATCAAAGCTGCTGGGCATGAATTTGAACCAAAAACACAAAGAGCATTGATGAAGGTATCAAGTATATTAACCTATTTTGACTTGCAACCGTTGTTTTTTAAAGTAACTTGTTAGCCTGATTAAATTCTTGCAATAATTGTTCAAAATTTAATCCAAGTTGATACCATTGGGTTTAGTCAGAGGTGTATTGACGAGATCCATTTCTTTTATACTCTGAATCTTTGCTTATGATATCTCGAATATAGGTATGGATTACTAAATTCAAAATAATTGTCAAGTGATTTTCGCTGTGGCAGGCCGTTGGACGGATCCAAAGATTTTCGCAGCGAGAGTCAATGATTGATAAAAGGAGGTACTACTTCACGCGTCTAAAGAAAGACACTGTTTGTGCTAAAATAACTGGATAATGAATTTTAAAGTTAATATATAAATAGTTCGCACAGACGTATGCGGCTTCAAATTGTTAGCACATAATAGTCGCCAGGTTTTGTTTAGCTTCTGTATACCAAATTTTCCCATTCGTAGCTGGTATTTTTCCTGATAGATACGCTTTCTCTTTGCAATCTTTCTTGATCTGTTTCAAGTTGCCACAAAAAATTACCTCGAAGTAAAATACTTGTTTGCTTAATTGTATTACCATCCCTTGTGGCATTGAATTGAATTTTATTGATGGACTGAGGTGCTGTGCTTTTACTTTGAAGCTACGATAAGGTTTTAAAATGTTTCCAGGAAGCAGCTTTGAAAGTATAATTTGCAAATCACATAGTTCTTATATCTAAAATTAAATGTCTTGGATAGAGGTCGTTTCTCAATTTTTTCTTCACAGGCTGCTTCATTTGGGAAAAGTTTTTTGAAAGATATGAGGCCGCAAGCATTTGTTGAAATGTCTCAGACATTACGTGTACTAAATAACATAAGAAATTACAAAGTTGGAATACCTCTCACTTTTGAAGAGTATCCTTTTTATGGAATGATATATATATATATATTATGTAATGAATTGTCAAGAGCACTGAAATTGATATCAAGAATAAATTGATTGGTTTGCATATTGCGTCTAAAGTCATTAAATTTTTTCAATGATACCACTTCTATTGATGTTTGAAAGTCATCATAGCATGGAATTTGAAAAAGATATCTGCTGTTTTAGTAAAAATAGAGATTTATACTAACACTTTTTATTCATGCTAGATTTCATATAGATTCATACTCTCATTCTATAAACCAATGCTGTAGGATACAGTTATAAGCGGTGCAATTAGCATTTGATCAAAGCTTATCACTTTAACGCATTTCAACGCACAGTGATAATCTAAAGCACAACAGACGATGCGTAATACTATAATAAACTGTGGAGATTTATGAGGATTTAAGCCTCTGATAAGAAAACCAACTCTCTTATCTTGCAATTTACATGATAAGTCGCAGTTAATTAATTTTTTTATTGGATTGCGGCCAGGAGGCATTTGAAGATATCTTAAGCCTCTGTCTGCAGTGTGTCAATATCGGTTATTCGTCTAGTTCCTTGACCCAGTACACAGACTTCAAAGGCTATCCCTTCCAGTTTTAATTGACAGGTAAGTCGTTAAATCGTTGCAACTCAATTTACAATTCTCTTTGCTGTACCAACCTCCTCTTTGTTCCTACTTTGTTTTTGCATCTAAAGTGCCATGTAATTCGTCTGCTGCACTTATATTATCTATTAAAGCTCGGTTCTTGAACTTCCATCAACAGAGAAGAAGATATTGCACTAGAATTCAAACATGCCTATTCTGTCTATATAGGATGAAATACTAGTTAAATAATTGAGAAGGCAGCTGGAATGTCAAAACCTAATTGTTTTTGCTTTCCACTTTCTTCCGATCAGCTCCAAAGCGCGACACCGCATAGTATTTAATGGATTAGACTTAGAAAGAAAAAAAATATGGAACTTACCTTTTAATATTTCTGTTAAATCAGCATTTATTTCAAAAAGAAATTATTTTTTCCATGTATATGATACTTTACGTTGAATACGTGTTGCTAAAGCTCACATCTTTTCCTGATTTGCTGCAATTTATTGGTTCATGTTTGTCACGATAAACAGAGCATTTATGTGTAGAACTATAATGATGTTTTTGTTAGAAATAAGCTTTGGAAAGAGAAAGATGTGACAGCCAAATACGCAGTCTAACTAACGCTCTCAAAAGCTACTTTTTGTAAATTATCAAATGCCATGTTTTACAGATAGTCACAATCTACTCATTTCCCCATAGCGCCTTAAGACGTTTAAAGGAGGTACTCTCAGTTTGATTAGCCCTGCTGCTATGATAGTTATGAATTCCTCACGACTTCCTTTTCATACAATTCCTCTAGTGTAATGGATATTTTGTGTGTTCTGTCGCATGCAGTTATGCAAATTAGGCAAATGAACCAAGGTGCGCCTCCACCAACCTATGATTTTTCCCTTACAACTATTCCTTTGATTTTAGGCTGGTTTTGCGACGTCATTACCTGCTTGCTATTAAGATCTGTGACTACTTACGGATTCCTAAAAGAGAAGGTGCAAGCCGGATACTTGCGCACTGGGCGTGCCATAAGGTATGCTAAGTAAATCATATAGTGATCTGTATAAATTTAAGATTCTATGCATATTGTTATTGGTTTTCCTCTTCTTCCAACCACATATCAGAACAAGTTGCGAAAAACTCAGTTCTGCTGGTCTTTACATTATCTTGCATTATCTTTCTAATGCGTGGAATTACACAGATGAGGGTTCATTTAATCAATTATTTACTTTTGAGGTCACTCCTGGACAAGAGCCTAAATTGGTGGCCTCAGCGTATACACTTATACTGCTTTTCATCAATCCTGCTGAACGATTATTTTACTTGTCATGTTGACATGCAGTCAAACGTAGAACTGCGATTTCTATTTAAGCGAGGTTTTTGATAAGAACTTCATCGGTTCCAGCTCATTGCATGTTAATATACTTTCCAAATATGCAATAAATTGTCGCTCCATTCTCATGCCACCCATAATGGTCACTTACATTTATTTTTAAAGTATTTTGTTTATAATGGATTCCGAAACCTTTTTTTCAATACTTTGTTTTCAATTGCATTGCCTCACCAACTGCCCCAATGTTATCTTTGCTTGACCCTCATAGCTACTGCTACTGTACTATATTGAACTAAATAACAATTATTTATTTTTCCCTTTTCATCAAGCGCAATCATAAATGTCAATCAGAATGCCCGTTATTGCACCAAATGTTTGGAACAGAGTGCTCAATTTGGCAATAGTATATTAGGAAAGACATCCTCCTACTGGCTTTTAACATTTCCTTTATAGGTTTCTTTGTTTAAGCCAATCGTTTCTCTTTTAACTTCTCTATTTTTCAATCTAAAAATAAAATTCGATGTCTGCATTCATCACTGCCTCATACATTAAGCTTCTTTCTGTAATAGTCATTCGATTTTGCAGGTCCAGCAATCAAACATTGACGATGACCAGCTCGCTAGAGAAATTGCTGCTAAACTTGGTGATGCCCCAGGAATTTCTTATACAGACATCGCTTACAAAGCCTTAGATCAAGGAAAAAAGTCCCTTGCTGTTAAAGTAAGTGCATCCTTCCCAAACGTGGAACTAATGTAACCAGCAAGTAACTTCGCTGTCATTATTTCATTTATAATTGTTTTTTTCTCGGACGTCTCATTTATTTAATGTTGTGACCACTGAATTTGGAAAACCTTCAGTCTTCTTCAAGGATATAAAAACTTCATCTAACATTATGGATACGTTTTATCTTACTGCTTTTTAAGGTGTAGCTCAGCTTATTGTGCAACTTTCTTTACTATTGGTAAACTCTCAGCCAATGCTTTTCTGACAGTTGTTTTTATGGTTTAGTTTCCTTAAGCAGCTCAGTCCATCGCCAAACTGGCCATTTCGGCCTTTCACTAGCAGAATTCAACATTACCATTGTTTGTGAGTTCCGTTAAGATATTTTAGCGGTAGGTAGCTAGGTAACCTAACAGCTTACATTTTACCAAATTCCATCATACATCCCTTTAACGAAACCAGCTCATACTTACTATTACTTTTTGGTAAGCCTCAAAGCAAGTTCTTTGTTTATTCAGGTAGAACGATTATTTTAAAAATTATCCATATGAGCGTCTGACCCATGTTGACCCTAAGATGTTAAAATTTTCTGATGTGCTTGATACGTGATTGAATCATATTTTTGCTGCATCATAAACAAAAGCTTTAGGCCCTTGCCTAAACTCAAAGTATTACAGTGCGAAAGCCTAAAGAGAATGCATACGTAAATTTATGACATATTTGTAGCAAATACCATTTACAAGAAATCTCAAACCAATCTTTAACCCACAAACGATCTTACGCGATTCATTGATGCAAAACGACCGAGAGGACCGGAAAGAATACGTAATCTATCGTGACCAGCTCCAGTTCAATCCGTTCAACCAAGCTATCACAAGTGATTGGTTATTGAAAAATTAAGGGCTTTTGAGCGAGTGCATTCTATAAGCTATAAATTTTCTTATGACATTTTATTTCATAGTAAGGGATCTTTTCTACACCTTAAGCTTTTAGATTACGAACCAAAAGCCTCTAATCAAGTGCCTTTGCTCCTCCGCATGGAGAAATTTGAATTGGCGCTGCAAAAAGCTTTAGATAGTGGCGACATGGATCAAGGTTTGTCAAATATATTTGTTCACGTAAGCTTTTTGTGTTTGGTTAAGCCGACCAATAGGCTCTTTCACATTTTTCTTTCACAGAATTAGACATAATATTTTCTTGACTAAGATATATTTTTATTTAAACTAAATTTTAAAACCAAATTGGCATCCCCTCTTCACTTTTTACTCCCGTTGCTGTAGCTGAAGAGAAGCCCGCTTCAAGTTGCACTGTCTTTGATCGAGCTGTAGAAATTCTGATTCAGTGGAAATATTCAACACCGTTGTTCAAAATACACCTAACTGAGTTTAAACTTGGCTTGTTCTAACTAACCAGGGATGATAAAGCTATTGCCATTATTATTTCTTTTGCAACAGTTGTTTCTACAGAATATTTGCAATTTTCATTGTCAGCTTTGTTTGCTGTGACACGAGAGATGTAAGGTTTATTTGTACAATTGGACATAGCTTTATGGCACTTGAACTATTTTTAAGAATTTTAGCTGATGTTAAATGACCAAAGGAGTTTCCGGGATGTTTGTTTTGTGCACGTTTCTGTTAGCTTGAGGTAAACAGACCAACTTGCTGTGCAATAGACTTCAAGGTGTTCACGCCAATAGCAATTGCACTATTTCGACGATATAAAACGTTTATTATATTTTTTCAATGTGCCTTTGAACTAGAGCGATGAATGTTTGTTATGATGCCATGTTACTTTTGATAGTTTATATGGTGATTGAGCGAATGCTCGAAAATGAGGATATCAAATACGATGAATTTCTCAGAAACATACGGAATTATCCATTGGCTCAGTGTCTACTTATCAAGGTTCGTCGCTTTTCAATCCTTGCAAGTTATTCTAAGGTGTACTTGGAACTGGTTTTTGTAGAGGAATATTATTTGTGACCTACGATAATTTCATTTTTGCAGGCAGATTTTTCTAAATCTATTCCTTGTTCTTTTACAGATAATAAATCCTACTTTCCAATCTGCCAAAACTAGTGTTCAATCAAAGCATTTTTGTAATAATTAAATAGTAATTTTACTTGTTATTTTTTGTGATATTTTGGCTTTATATGAAGTTTACTTCCTTGGGGCACACGAATCCTCTTTAATCCAACATGAACCTTTATAATAGCTGTTTCTTACTTAAAACCTACTGTATGATAGAAAGGTTTATACTGAACAACTGTTTTATCCTGAAGGTTTTAAGAGTGTCTGAAAAGCAGAAATACGATTTGACCAACTGGTTACAGTTTACATTGTCCTTATTCGCCTATCATCCGTTGCTATCCTGCCCTGAAAGGGGAACATTATTCGCAACTTTTGTGTTTTTTAAAAGTTTATGCCTGATCATATAAACTTTTGTGTTTTTTAAAAGTTCATCCGTTATAAATTCTTCCTCTGCCAAATAAATCTTAGACTCCTTAACAAAGTAAATGTATCGCAGATTTTTTCTCGCATTTATGAATAGAAATGCAAGCTACGAGAGAAGTTACAAAGCAAAGCACGTGATAAGGAAGAAAGTCGCAAAATGCTGTCAATTATTTTTTGTCAAGATGACCAGTTTAGGAATAATGGCAATACATACGTTGAATACAGTTACGGCGAAAGTGATTTCATTGAGCGAATGAAGTTGATTGAGAAAGCTAAAATGAATTACGAAAGTAAAGGAATGCAATTGTTTACGTTTGGCGTACAGGTATGCAATTTAATTTGTCATCAGCTCGAAGGTAATTTAAGGAAAGCAGTAAAAAGGGGAATTAACCCTTTCACCCCTGGACGGACCATATAGCCCAATGACAAACACGGTAGAAGATAATTTCCGGGGGTAAAGTACAAAATTTTGTAAATTTTCTAATAGCAGTTTCTATAATAGTTTACGCTGTCACCTATATTATTTGACTATGCTACCCCCTGAAAAGCGTAGATTTATATGGGCTTTAACAGTTAAATGAAAATAAATCCGAATGCGAATGGGATTCGGATGATGATGGCCGTTGGCATGCGAATTTCAGCCAACGGCCATCATGCACTGAAACTAGATTCATCGGCGGTCCAGACAATTTAACACGGCATCAGTTCTGGCTCATAGCAACGAGTCGCTCCTACGGTAATCTCAGCTGTCCTGGGTCGTCGAAGGACTGGACTTCTCTGAAAGGTACGCTGCTCTGCGCCACTCATCGTCGTCTTCATAGGCGCAGCCTTGGTTTTTTATGGCAGCAAAGAAGACAAAAATCCAGAGAATAAATTTCATTTTTAAATAATTTGCTGAATAATTTTTTACGCAATTATCTTTAGTATCTAGTTGGATGGATCAAAAGATTTCTCTCTTTAAGTTATAAGCATGTGTTGTGACAATAATAGTTAAGATTGTATTTCTTTGAGTAAATTTTTCGCACCGAATTTTTATTTATGAAATGTTAATACTCTGATAGGTAACATCTGATCAAATAAAACTGCTTGAGTTGCAACAGCGTCTTCAGGGTTCATTTGGTGAAACATATGTAAATCTATCCTTGTACGATACTCTATATCAGGTTGGTGTCATTGGGTTTATCATTTTCAAATTGTAATCTTATTAAATGCCTGTATAGTTAGATTGAATGGCTGAGAATCAGCACTGTTTGCGTTAAACATAATTTTAAATCTATAATCACAATTGTCCCTGTCTTGTAACTTCTACTTTTATTTTTTATTGCAGCTTGTTTACAAGGGGCGCCTGAAGCATGCAGAAAGTATTCGTAAAGAATTTAATATTCCAGACACAAGGTTTGTGTTACAAACGCGATATATAATCACTTAATAGAAAGCGAGAACCACATATGTATTTGAAATTTATACTGGAAAGTTGGCTAATTGACAAAGGGGGCTGATTTCATGCATCTAAATTCCTTTTGGCCTTGATTGTCAAGGATATCGTAGCACCAATATTTGATCTATCTGTTGTGCAAATGACAACGAATCTCGATCAGAATTAAAGAATTCTTAATAGTGCCAAGACATTAGCAAATATGCTTGTTCTGCTTCCTTATCACAGAATTTTTTGAAGTAGCATTCTCACCTCTTTCACGATCCCAAACGCATGTTTTCTTTATTTAGCCAACAGTATTTGAACTTTGTCTTCCATGGATTGCAAAGGTGGACAGTAACTGATCCATGAGAGCCAGCTGATCTCTCATCATAATGCAATGCTAAGTGCATGTTTTTCCTCACACCGACTAGCCCTGTTTTATCGCTAGCTTTCTTCTGCTTCTTAACTCAATTGGAGTATCGACTTGACATATTTCTTAACTAAGTTCATGATAAGTTTCAATTGGTCAAGTCTACTAGACGCATGACCTTTTCATGGAATAATGTCGACCTGACCGCTTGGGATCGCCTATTTGACAGGTTTTGGTGGAAGAAGATACAAGGCCTGGCAGCAGCTTCCGATTGGCTGGAACTTGAGAAATTTTCAAAAAGTAAAAAGTCGCCAATCGGCTATGAGGTCAGTGGAACTTCATGAAATTGTCAAATCTGTTACAAAATATCATTTTTTTCGTTTAATTGTTTGTTTATTGCACTTATTTCATTTATTCTTAGCATCCTTTATTTATTTATTCATTTATTTATTTCCTCATTCACTCACTCACTCATTCATTCACTCCTTCATTCATTTATTCACTCACTCATTCATACACTCATTCATTCATTCATTCATTCATTCACTCATGCATTTCATTCATACAATAAATTAATTCGTTCGTTCTTTGAGTTATTCGCAATTTCATTTATTTCCTACATTCTTTTGCTATCATTCGCTCATTAATTCATTCCCTGGATCTTTTTTTCAAACATTCATTCGTTCAATCATCCGCTCATTCGCTTCTTCATCCTATTTTATTTAGCGATTAGCGATATTCAGCGATTCATCTACCCATTGAGATGCTCATTCTACTTTTTATTCCGCCATTTCTTCATCAAATGGTAGACTCATTATCTATATTTAGTCTAATAGTTTGTTTCTTGAAAACGTGCTTTGAGTCCTAAATTAATCACACTGGCTATACATATGTACCACTCTTATCTTTAAATTTCTCATTCCTTATCTTAACAGCTTCACAGAGTAGTTAATTCAGATATTTTCCTAATTGTAGCCATTTGTGGAGGTTTGCCTCACCTACGGTCCAAACCTTTCAGAAGCAGAGAAATACATACAGAAAGTTCCAGTTGAAAGAAGAATCAAACTTTACACAAAAATGGGGTACGTTTTGTGCTTGCAATGTTTTTTAACATCAATTAGCCGATCTTTTAGCTTTATGTTAATAGAAAACTCAATTTAATAGTGTAAATTTAATAATTGTACTGAGTCTTTCACAATATCTGTCATTTATATTAAGGATCATATTGGAAATGCAATTAATGTTGACATCCATATAACAAATGAAGATGTGAAATTTTTAAATGTCTATCCTGACACCTGGTACTTCAGCATGCATTTCAAATTCAAACCAAAACTCAACGTTTTTCTTTTCCGTAAAAAAATGTTTTGAAAGAAATCCCATCAAGAACACGTTCTCTCAACTTTTTTAGGCTATTCAACTTGTGTCTTTTATGATGAGATAGCTTTGGATACACCAATGTGCGATTTCTCAGGATCATTGTTTGCTTTCAGAAGCAAGTTTTACCTTAACTGTTAAAACTTCTTATTTATGCTCTCTATTAGTCGTTAATCAAGTTTTGTTGATTGTGCAACAACTCAATTTTTTTATCGCAGTTATTTAAAGCAAGCAGCAGAGGCGGCCTTCCAAGTGAAAAGTGTTGATGACCTCAATGCTCTGCTTTTGAAATGTGCTGGCAACAGAGAGCTTACTGAAAGAATTCAAATGCTTTTATCCCAGTTATCGTACCGAAGATAAATGATGACTGCTTGTGGCTGCTAAATAACCATATCAACAGATTCTCACAGAAGAAGCATTTTTGCTTCAATAGTTTTGTTACTCAAAGTGATTAACTCTATTGCTCAGATGGTATTAATTATCTTTGTTGTGAAACCGCCGTGTTATTAATAGCTACTTATAGGGCTTGTTAACTTAGGAGAATAATCTACTTGTAGTTAAGGCTTTCATTTAGCTTTTACTGATGAATAGTCCAGTTTTGCAATTCGCTTAAAAGTTACTCTAGAGAGATGAAAGAACACCGCCCCTGTGTAGAAACTTTCTACAAGACACTTCTTCACGCGATCGTAAAGCCGAGCTGATCCAATACGTTTGAATATTAAAATTATGTTCTTCGCACCGTTAATATCATAAGTTACATAGAAATATAAATATATTAAATTCGCTTAAATCTTCACACCGAATTTCCATTTTTGGAACCATGTATGCCTCGTAATTTTCCTTTATGTTGTTAGTGACTAGTTATGTATCATCCCACTAGTATAGCGCATAGGCTGACATTTATGTTCTATAGCTGCTATCTGTATCAGACATAGGGTGTGAAACTATCCGTGTCTAATCGAACTCGAATTACGTGAATCTTTTGAAAATGAATCATGTACAACTGCATTATCCCCCGAAAAGTCTTGCCCTGTAAACGACCAAAAATTTAAGTGGGATTTATCTAAAGCTCTTTGCATGTGAAGCGTTTTCCAACAATACTATACAGACTTCATTGAGGCAATCACATTTGCCTGACTAAGATTGGCAACATATAGACCTTCCCAAACAACATGTACGGGATTTTTAACATCGGAAAGACTGCCATTTAAAATTGTTCTTTTAGTTTGTTTTAAACCGCTTTTAGTAACCACGAGGCACCATGGGAGAGAAAATGGCGAATTTTCAGGTTTCATAATCCAGGCAACTTTCAGTTTAATTTGCAGAATTAAAAACATTTTTTTCTGTTATGCATAAATCCATGCTTCATTGTAATGTTAGATGCTTCTCGCTTTCTTTGAAAAAGGGTTTGAGAATAGTAGAGTCGGATTTTTGGCCGCTAATTTCACAACACCTCATTTGACTTTTAAACGCAGAATTTATTGAAGATTATGCCAAAACTCGCTAGTTTTGGAACGGTCGTGCGGCTAAATAACATCGTCATGTTTTGCTATTTATGATAGCTGAGAGTAACAGTGTGCTTAGGCTTGTAAATTTTCTAATACACAGTCTACATGTGCTTGTAGTTGTCGATTTTGCATAGTTTTTAATCCACGATAACTGATGTTTAGGAAAGCGTACCTTCAGCACTGTTTAACTCTACAGCCCGCGCTGGATCAAAGTTGCCGAAAATTTCGATTATTCACAGCTTGCAGGCATATTGCTTTTTGAACTAGGATGATTTGAACAATAATGTAATTTTATTCCATTTTTCATCGATATTTGAGCTATACGCTACAGCGATATTTGTAATACAAGATACAAATTAATTATAATTCAATTCTGCATTATGTATAATATAAACAGAGAGCTCGATTTTTAGTTCTAAAGCTACAGTTGATAACGATTTATTTGAAATTAATTTTAGAAACTGCTACCAGCAAAGGGTAAAGTAGTGATGAAGGTTTTGCTTCATTCTGACAATACATTTGTTCAACGATCATTGTTGTTCATACATTCCCTCCGCCTCGTATGCAATGCAGTCAACAGTTTACATGTTAACTACAAAAACAGGCATTTCATGCTGCAACGAATAATTTCTGAATAGGTGTTTTGTACTACAAAAGAATCTTCACTCAACTCTGGTATCGAGTTAAACCTGGGTGTCTTTAGAAAATAGTTTTTACATCCAACTAACTAATGGGCCAATCTACAATTATATACTTTTTAGCTTAAAATTAGCACCTTATATCAGGAATAGCTCGAAGCATTCAATTGACGATGAAGACCAATTGAGACTGTTCCATGACCAAGAACAAGAAAAAAACAGCATCCTCTTTGCTCAGCTACAATATTTCGCTGCTTCAGCAAAAGGATTGTGGAATTATAAACAAGAGGATTGTGGAATTAAAAACGAAATGTTAAACAAAAAATGAAAGATACATGACAGACGTAAAAGTGAATTGAGCCAGCGGTCTAATGGTCAGCAGCAGTAGCTGTCTTGGTTTTCGAGGTGCTACATTTGAACGCTTTTATGATAAATGAGCTATTATGGAATACTTTTATGAAAGTTTACTTCAATATCAATTTGTTTACGATACTTAAATTCAACTTTAAGATTTTAACTTCTGGCCATTGTTGATTAAAAACCTTATGACAGTAAAGGAAGATTGAATTGGCAGTTCAGTATCACATTTTTGCCATATTTATCTACTCATAAATTTGCAATGCCTTTTTTATGATAAGATCAATAGCATTTTCATTCAGGTAATACCACATGCGGATTGAAGGCAGGCGATTTATCTACACCATTTCAATGTTTTCTTCCTTTGGTATTCTGCATTGCATTAACATAGCCAGTTTCCGATACAAGTAGCTTTTCAATATAATTTTTTTGTAGTCTCTATCGCTCCATGTATAAACAAGAGGGTTGAACAATGATGTCGTGCATCGCAACGTAAACATGGCCTCGAGAAACTCCTCTGAAAGGTGCCTTGCAAGTTCGGTTGTAAAATAATCCAGTGTTCGAATTGTCATAAGAGGCAACCAGCAAATCATAAAGGCGGTGAATGCTATCAAGTACCTCAAAACAACACCGTTCTGAATACCGTTGAACGATGTAATATTGTTGTCATTTTCTTCATAAATTGTTTTCTTCAAGTCTCTATACATCATTAAAAGTACAATAAATATGATGCAAGACGGAATAAAGAAGAAAACCAATGTTATAGTTACCACGTAGATTTTCTCTGCCATAAAGTAGTAATTCTGCATTGGTTGGTCTGGATTCAAAAGCAAATCGTAACTCCACGTAATTGGTAGTATTGCAATTGACATTATTACAAGGCATTTAATGAGAATCTGCCTCATAGTAGGTATCCTTAATGTGTTAAGGAGGCTGCAGAATGGGCGGCAAACAAGAAGGTATCTATCAAGCATTATCAAAAATATGCTTGATGCTGCATATATTGTGCAAAAGTCGCTTAAAACATTGGAAGAAAAGTACAGCAAGTGAAAATTTGCGATCGTTCTACCCCTAAGGGAGGCAGAAATGATTGTAAAGGGTATTGTTATAGCGCCTGTTAGTATGTCGCTAAATGCCATGTTAGCAAGTAGCCTGTTTGTGAGGCCAATGCGTAATGTGTATGTGTTTAGGAATAGATACAGAACATACGAATTCACAAAAGCAATAAGAAGAGCCAACAATATTAAAAAGGAATGGTAGAACGAGTGAAATCCAGTGAAAGTGTACATAACTTGGGTAGAGGCATTTGTTACGTTCTCCATATTTCGACTTATTGGTGCAGTATTTCGCTCTACTTCTTTTTTGTATCGTTGTTATGGAAAGGCAGTAACCAAGAACGTCATAGTCGATCAACTGATGATATGCCGCTATCTTTGAAACCTTAAGCCAAGCTATTACCTCCTGCAGTATAAGTCTCGATTAGCGAAACGCCAGATGCTATCTTGAACTCCTGCAATACGGTACCTCTAGCATGAACCGCCCCCTCAACCAGCCTGCTGTGAGTCGCGGTATTATGAACTTAAAGTGAAGCTAAGTCTCAATTAGGTAAATTTCTCGTAGTTTCTGACATTTTAAGTAAACTTGTACCTCTCAACAATGTGCTTTAATTAAGTAGCTGATTGTATACATCTATCATTGGCGCCCCAAACAAAGCAATAACCACTTTGCGTAGAATTTATCAATGAAGTTGATTGCGGTTGCTGTCTTTAAAATCCCGTTCAGATCGTTACCTCTAGCGAGAACCTCTGCTTTGATCGACCTGCTTTTTGTTGCTTTACCTTCAACGAAGAGAAGAGGGGTTATCTATTAGAGCTCAATCAGCTTGATATCAGTCGCTGTCTTTGAAACCCTGCGTGCAGTTAGGACCTTGTGGAGGAGTGCAATCCTGATGAACTTATTGCCAACTTTCTAGAAGAGATTAAAATTTTTTAGAAGAAATGCAGAGGTTACAATCTTAACTGGGATAATTTGTTGGCATCATATGGTACAGCATTACATTATGTCCTTACAATCCCTGACAAAATGTCAATCTGCATGTGACTGCATATTCTTGTTGAAAAATGAATGATAGAATGAGCGCATTTGATTAACATGTTGATTATCAATTACTATAATGGGGAAGTCGCCGTTATTCATTTAGCCCGAAATAGTCACTAGATAATGACTACGGCCTCTCTTATCTAAAATCTAATCATTGAACTTTTTTTGCCAATTCTATCCAGAAAAACTGATTCATGACTAGCTCTATTCCTGCCTTTATCAAGGCCATTTACTTTTCTAAGACCAGTTGAATATTGAGCTCTAAACTTCGTTCAAGCTAGTCTTCTGAAATGTACTAATGTTGCCTACATATAAGGAAAAGAATTTTCAGTAAAATTCATTAAACTCGGGAAGGATTTCAACACCGTTGGCCACCACTAGTTTTTATCGTTTTCGTTAAGGCTCAAAACAATGTTGTGAGGTCAATGGTCATGAAGCTAATTTCAAGAAAGTACTTTTTGGATTTGACTAAAATCTTGCCTTAGACATTTGCTCCTTACAATTTATATTAACGATCTGTCACTCTCGCTTAAATGCTCATAGGTAAATACATATGTGCATGAACTCTGTCAGCAATGTAGAATGTGAGGACCTGCAATGATACTTAAGACTTGGTTTGAATATGATACTCCCATACTGAACGTGACAAAAATGCTAAGTTTATCAAAATAAAGGCGGTATAACATGAACACTCTTGAGTATCAGTATCAGTTTCAGGAACAACATCCGCAGTGTTGGAGCGCGCAGTTGTGCACAACCAATTAAAATGCCCGCTACACCTCTGGAAGCTGAACAAGATTTTATTACTCTTGGCTTCAATGCACGAATCCATCCGTTCGTTGTGTTTCCTTTTTTTCGAACATTTTCATCTCTAGCTTACAATATAGGCAAGCAAGCTTTGGTTTTTTTCGTTCTGCCACATTAAAACGCAAATTTAAGATCTGATAAAATATTTTGCGTTAAACAAACCATCGACTCAAAATTTGATACACTTTTGTTACAACAACAGCAAAATTATCGTACCCGACAATCTTACCCAACAAAGCTCGGCCACGATGTTTTCACGACAAAAGAATGAGCAAAATCGCGAGCGGCATTCGTGGGGCGATTTTGTTGCCCTGACTCAAATTAGCTTTATACTTCATACTTTTCACACCAGGGTCAGTCTTCTGGCTTGTACTTGATTTAACATCTCGATAATTGTTTCTTTTTTCTAAACTAAGGAAAAACTATTTCTAGTCAACTTTGCGGCAGTTGGATATGGGATAAATTAATTGCTTAAGAAAGCGCGTAGATAGTTTCATAGCACATTTTTTCAACAAGCTAAGCAGTCATCGAGCATTAGAAGATACAATGACCATCATCAGTAGTTAGCGAACAGGAAAATGGTACAAAAACAATTGGTGTTTAGCTAAACAGTGATAAAGCGCTTACACTGAGGCAAATTATTATCATAACTTTTAAAAAAATTATTAACATCTATCTTTATGCTTTGATCTTCTCACACCATGGCGCGGATTTTTCTAGAATTACTCGATAATCTGAGTTGCAATAGAAATGCCACAAGGAGCATGGACATACATAGCAACCCTGTGATCATAACACTTAACAATGAGATACCATAAATAACATATTGTAATGTACGGGAAAAAATTACACGAGGTAGGAGATAGCAAATCACAGACTTGATTATACCGTTCTGAGGACAGAATCTTTAGGGATTTTAAGATTTTTGTTTCTATCAACGGGGAAAAAGCTGGTTAGGGACAGTGCAAAATCTACCTTAACTACAGAACTAACTGAGAAAAAAATTGGTGAAAAAATATTCTTCTATTCTCGAATACATTGCATTCTTCGCAGTAACCACGCAGCTTGGGATTCCAGGGCGGAGGGGCAGAACCATACAGTAAAATATTCATGGGAAAAGATTGGAAATTTTCCGGATATCATCATTTAAACATATAAAGAAAAAAGTGATTTGCTGGTTATATGTTCAACTGTTCTTCAGCGATATTGCTTTATGGCTCATTTTTATTTGGAACATTAATTCAACAAGATTAAATTGAAAAACAATAGTCAACGAATTTTCACCCAGTATTAATATGTATGCATCATGAAGTACGAGAAATATGAAGTGGTTGTTGATACATGGGCAAACACGAGCAAGAAACATACTTCTGGAGTAGGAATTTTAACAAGAAAACAGATGCATAAGAGAAAAAATCGAAGTTGTAAGCATACAAAGCAGCAATTCGACAAAAACGGAACATATTAACTGCAAAATGTTAGAAAAACAAACTGCGAAGTTTCCGTAGCAATTCAACGTAAAAATACGTCGAAAAATATCTCAAGAGTTAGATTTTTTCAAAGAATAGATGAGAGAGAGCAAATTTACAAGAAGGTGTGAAACGTTGCCTTCTTGGGGCATCAATGTATGCCGTAGATGAAAAATACAACAAACTCTCGCAGAGCTATAAAAACATGCGAGAGCGATTCTGTATACCATAGTTAAAGCTGGAGCAGCTAATTCATAATTTCAAGCAAAAACTGCAATAAGTTTCCGATGTCGTTCGTTTCCTTGCGGTTGCATTGGCTGAGAATTACGTGCGTATTACACTCGCATTTCAAATTCCCTATTGAGGGATAATTAGTATATATTCGAACAGTGGTGTAATGCCGCTATGTCAACAAACTGTGGATTATTTGGTGATAACGCATTCATTGAGAACCATACTTTTTTATAAGGTTCTGCAAATCTAATAAACATTTCCTCTTCATAAGCTTTGATAAGAACGACCGCAACCTGCCTTCACTTGCGTGCATCATCATATTCGGTGTTTTAGGAAGGTATTGGTGCATCTACTTAAAATGCAATAAAGCGAGATGATAAACTTATATCTCTCTTTGGCTTTCTCTCGTTTCCTAATATAGTTTCTTTATCATGCAGGTCTGATGCAATATTTAGCAAAGTATATATGCTACGCATATCACTTAAATTCTGGCGGCACGCATTTGTGACTTCTCAAACATTTGACATGTTACCTGTTAAAGATTGAAGCACCTGGCTCGCAATGTTCACAGTTTCATGAAATTTCACATAAAAATTTGTTAAATAAAATGAAAAAAGGATTGCCGAGGTTAAATTTGGCGCCACAAGTCGGCTATTCGGGACTTTTTTCTCCTTGTAAACAGCCATGCATTTCAGTTTCAAACAATCAATAATTTGCTTTATTTCGCTGTTGATAATTTTCATGCAGTCAAATGACCTGACCACCATGCAAAACCTCGATAAGCTCGACCTCATTTTGAAAGTGTGGTGATGTATACTTTGCGTCTCGTGGAAGTTTTTTCGGCGATTAGTTTCAGCTCAGGTTGCAGTTGAAAAAAAGAAATTCCTTAAAAAGTATGAAGGTAAACCCCATCGCCAAAACTTTCAGAGTTCAAATTGCAATTTTCATCTCTCAAATTTCCACAAGAGAAAGGGTAACACATTATCAACAGCATCGAATTGTGTAAAAAACAGCTTCTAACCAAATTTTGTGTTCAGATAACCTTGTAGGCACCAGAGTATCTACAGATGACTTAGTGCTCTCTTAACTTTTGTGTTCCTTACAGAGGGATAACGTGAGATGTAGATAGGGCATGCTTTGGGGTCCCTTTAGACTTGGTCCCTGATTCTAAAGCGGATTTCCAATTGCGAAAGACAGTTGTTGAAAGCGGACCATGATTTTTCGAATAAACTCTACGAGCAAACCACAGGCATTTATCCACCTCCTTGATACAAACTCCAACCACTTTGGTCTGAAAGGACGCTCTGTTTTTCCGACAACGGCTTTTGGGTATTCACTGAGGAACTCGCAAGTAGGCCTATCTTTCGGAAGATCTCTAAACAGCTAGACAATGCCAATGACAAATTCAATACACTTTTTCTTTAACACAGGCACTAGAGTGTCGACTGGTTGGATGCTTGAGATTAAGATGCCGACGAAGGCTTTGGCGAACCTTCGCCAGATTTCGCTTTTCCAAGGTATTTTAGTAAGCTCATTCTTTAATCAATACGCACCTAAGCAAACCACTTGAGTTTATGAATCTCAAAGTTTTCGACAATGCTTTATCTCTCTTATTCTTATATCACTGGCTGACTTTTGTGATGACCAATGATTGAAGCATTGCGGGCCTGAACAGTGATCCGCCAAGAACTAAATTTTCCCTTCAGATTGTAATCAGCTTTATGAATATTTTGATGAAAGTAATAAGGAACCTTTTTCGCATCAATCCGGTTTTAGGAGTTTAAATTCTGTAGTTACGTCCCTCTTAAATAATACCCATAATTGGTATGTCAACATACAAATTTAACATAATGGAAAATACCCTGCAACGGACTTCATCGACCTTAAGAAAGCGTTTCAGTCATCAGTCAGTCAACGGTCAGTCATCGGATTCTTCCCGCGGAACTGGAGAAAGACGGCATTGATGGTCTCGATATTTTATGTTTTAAATTATATTTAGAAAACAGACGACAATTCTGTAAAGTAAATGATGCATGCTCCGATTTAAAAAATATTGTTTGTTGTGTTCCACAAGCATCTTGCTTAGGACCTCTTCTTTTTCTAATCTATATCAACGATCTTCCACTGTCACTTCATAAATGTAAGCTGGTAATGTATGCTGGTGATACAAGCATGTTATATGCCTTGAAGAATATAGGAGAACTTGATATCATTATAAATAGGGATCTTGATTGTCTTATGATGATATGAAATCAAATTATTACAGTCTTAACAAGTGGCTACAGGGTATCAAACTGTTTATAAATAATGTGAAGACACAGGCGATGGTCATAGGATTCCAACCAAATATGAAAAATGTTGCCAATAAGAAAAAGACACGCCTTCAGTTTTTTATTGGAAATTCTATTATTGATCTCGTTAGAAATGTAAAATACTTAAGTGTTCAACTTGATACTAACCTAGATTGGAATCAGCACATATATTTTTATGCAGCAAGGTATCTCGTGCTATTGGCTTTTTGAAGTATGCAAGGAAATTTATACAGAAAGAAACTTTGATTGAAATGTACAGAGGCATGGTCGAGCCGCATCTTCGTTACTGTTGCTCGATGTGGAGGAGCTGTGATGAGACAAGATTGAAGTCGTTACAAAAATTGCAAAATCGTGCTGCAAGGCTTGTGTCCAATTGCAGTTAAGATACATTTGCGACCCTTTTGATTAAGAACCTGCATTGGCTTACTGTCACTGACATGATTGAATACAGTGATGTATAAAGCAACAACTGATCTTTCACCTAGCTACCTTTTCAATTTGTTCAAAAACTACTAACTGAAATGTTGACATTAACTTTCAAGATGCAGGTAACGATCTTTTCTCGAACTATCGATATTCTTAATAATAGACTCTTGTCATATTCAGTTTTTCAACACATAGGACGTCCATGTCCATATCGCTTTCAGAAACTCCTGGTCGCATACTAAAAACCATGAACAACGCTCTTGAATGTCTAAAGTATGCTGGAAAATACGAAAAATATGCAATTAAATTTCTACCTCAAGTACAATTAACGGTCCTCATCAAGTCATTCGTCCAAAGCAAGTCTATTCATACTTGAATAGGTAAAAGTATTAACACCACCAGTTATTAAGCTATCTATGTAGTTGCTGGAGGATTCTGGCTCATTTCAAGAGAAATCTCAGCAATGTGAGAACTCGTCATGTGAACTACAACAAGAGCGCACATTCAGTCGCTGAGAATAAATTTCCAGCTATATGAAGCTAACGCACTTAATGACACCATTAACTTGTGACACACGTTCCGATAAATCGGTCATGCAGATCCTTGATGGATATGCAGAGCGCATCCTATGCGCCATCTTAAATCATGTTATCGGTGGTTAAAAGAGCGGTTGAAAGAAGGATTTCTTTTAGATTGCGTCTTAGACCAATTGTTTGAATCTGTAAAAGCCGTATGGGAAAACATTCAATATCGACATGTGCTTAGACTGATAAGCTATGAAATTTATTGTAACTCAAGATGATCTTAAATCACACTCATTTGTAAATGAATTGCCTGCTTGCGTTGAAAAATCATTATCTGAGAAATATCGTTGATAGCAATGTCGCTGTGCTGGGAGAAAACATGTGCGAACATGAACCTGAATTAATGTGTGAAACATAACATGATATTTTAGGCGTAAGGCATGAAAAAGTTCATTCTTAGGCGAAATCCTCTCTCGGTGATTCTTACCATGTCATTGTTGGTTTGTGACCAAGTGTCGACTGAAAACAAATAACCAATTGAGGAGCTAGACCTCAAATGCAGGGACGAAGCGAGGGGGGAGCCATGGGAGCCCCCTTTCCTCCCTTTTGAGAGGGAAAAAAATGGAATCCTGAATTTCCTTTGTTAATTAAAAAATTGGAATGAATATTTCTACAGGTGGTCTCCATTAGCTTATGTTTGCAGAGCTCTTTTCTTCATCTGGCTTTTCTTTATATACATTATCTTGAATTTTAAAATTTGAATCGAGTCTCAATCTTGTTAAAAGTTTTGCATTTCAGTCTCGAAATCATAAGGTAACTTACTGCACTACAGCCACATATTCTGAGCAAGACTCTTGAGCTTGATTTTTGTTAGAATTGGTGAACTGTAATTATCATCCTCCTGTCAGCCTGGACTTTTTGCTTTTGCCGATCCTCAGAACAATCCCGAGTAGACATTCAGATTTCATTACAGTGCAGACAGGATAGATATTCTCTACAATATAACATGCGGCCAGGTGATCACTGAACCGCGCATGAAAACCATATTTCTTTCCAGCAGTCGTTTAAAAAGCTTGACCACGTTACGAATTGACGAATCTTGACAGCGAAGAGCATTTTAAATTTCAAAAGATTTTATAACCGCTAGCTCTTCTTACACAAAAACAAAAGCACAGAACTTGGATATCAAGGAGGATTACGTCAATTACAACTATAAAAATTAATAATCTGCATGGCGGTGAAGAAATAATCATTTCGGAACATCTATCTCTATTGCCAACGGTTATGACCATTGACTTTAGCCTAATAACTTTCACGCAGCATGAGCAAGAAAAGAATGGTTTACGTTTGCCTGAGGTACAAATAATCTGAAACTTCTGGCAGAAAGAAGAATATCCCATCTCCCCTCGCCTGCAATTGCTATATTTTCATTTCTTGTGATGGTAGCCTTGATTGTCACAACAGAGCTTTCGCTTTTTAAAAGATATCTGCTGCAGGTCTACACGTTCTTCTATAATTCTTTCTAACCATTCTAGGCTCTAGGGTCCTCGGCCTCCATTCATGATTGCTCCGCAGAGCATAATACCTTGAAAATCAACTCCTACGATTTATTATATCAAGAGCTTTTATCGGTAGTCTCTTTTGGCTTTCAGAAAGTCTAGCAGGAAAACAGTATCGGGTTTGCAAAAAAGTGTGTAGATAAAGACAAAAGGCTCATCAGTTTGTCTTCTGAAAGCCCATTTCGCTTCCAGCCAAATGCGTTGAACCTTGTCCAATAAATATTTGCAACTTATCCGAAATTCGAAGGATACAGATTTATAGTAGAACGTTTTTGGTAAGGAGTCAGTTGACCTCTCGCCTACATGAAGAAATTATTGGTCAGTAACAAATGCTACCAACAGATTAATTATAAACCACTGTGATGGATTATTTTCTTTAAATATATACGAAAAGTTATTTTTATTCGACAATTCTAAGCCCTCGAAAGCCGGGTAAAATATCGTCTTCAACTTTCAACGTAGTGGCTACAGTACAATTACCTATTTGCACTATATCTTGCCAATTCGAGATTGTTCTCCATTTTAGTGCTTCGTAACAGGGTTCGTAACATTTTGGTCTTTAACTTCCTTTTTTAAAGATACACTGAGCTCTTATTCAGCATCCATAGAAAGTAGAATCATGCAAAGAAAGGTAGGACACTCTTGATATGATTAAGACTAAAACGTTTAACTTAGTCATGGACTACTATGAACTGATAATGCTAAACTAAGTTAGGTGAAGGATACTTTGAATAGGAATAAGGGAACTTAATTTACATTTCTACACGAAATTGCAAAATGCTAATGTTTTGGAGGCAATCAGGCAAGAACAAAAAGAATTTTAAAGATCAGAATAGCCTTTTATGCTGTCTACAGTATTTGAGAGAAACAACCTGCAAGAAACTAATGGAAAATTCTTGAAAGTGTGCATGTTTAGTATACGGCAATCTGTGTGCTATTGATTAATATAACTGCTAAATCTCTCGTTGTTTAGTCGCAGCCGCTGATAGGAGATATGGCCGCAGTAAAAAATGTTATCGTTGTCGAAGAAATTATGCCATAGAGATTTTAAGTGTGAGCTACACGCTTTCACGTTCCTATGAAATAATGTCGATGTGTATGGCTTTATTAAAGGATATATATAATTGAGACGATTGAAATTGCTAAATATATTAGCTGCAATATATCGTTAAGTTCAATGATCTTACTTGTTTGAATGACAAAGCTGCCTTCTAGATCGCTTTAACAAAATATTTTCATATCTAAAAATGTTCATGGCAGATGTTGGAGACAAAGCCCCCTTTGCGACTGGAATCATTCATAAAACAGGTTCTAGATGGTAAATTTGTGAAATTTTAACTTCGTAAACTAACTTTCCAATATATTCAAATCATTATTTCATACTCTCTATGAAAAGTCTTTGGGGCTTTGAATTCTCTACACACAGTCATCAATCTCTCGTTGTTCGGAAATTTCCGAAACTCGATGAGCTGTTAAAAAATATCAATTAATAAAACTTGCCTGAAATCCTTTATTTTGCATTCAGTTGTCATGCTTTACGCCTGCAACAAGAGAGCAGTGGATGAAAAATATTTCTTCGGCCTCCTAGCGAATGAACAATTGATAGATAGTTACTGCAACACGCTGCTATGCTATGAAATACGTTCTTGGCAAATGGATCCTTAAATTGAGATGAGCAGATAAATAAGTTATCAAGAGCTGAATGCACGCTTACGACATTTCATCTAGGAATCCAAGACGTTGTGATTCTAGGTAAAGATGATCTGTTATTTGTAGGTTGAAAGAAACACCTGAACCTCATCATTATTAAAACATGAGTGATTTGACGCAGGTTGATCATTTTTAAGGAATGCAAAGCCACCTAATGAACGTAGAATGTTCTGTTTCAAACTGTCGGTTCGACCATCTGACCTTAAAATCCCAAATGGCAATTTGAATGTACTAAAGGAATCGTCAAATAGCAAAGAGTATAAAGAGCATGCGCTTTTTTGCAAGAATGAATTAAGCTCTTAAGTGATCAAGATCGTCGGCGCAACAACTGGCAATGCAACGCGATAATCGCATAGTTATTGAAATAACAGCAATTCAAAATAATATACTTAGAGTAAACAACTCACCATTAGGCGAATGTAGAACAATCAACAGCAAATCTGCATTTTCCCATATATATCTATTGATGCCATGTTGATAGACTTTCGTCCAAACTGGCGGCATAATCCATGCTTATAAATAGCTTTTTCATTACGCATCCTTTTACTTTATGCATTTTATTCTAGATATGTCATAGACTGCATGATTTATTGCTTTTATACTTTAAAGGGTCAAATAGCATTAGAATAAATGGTGAACAAAACAGTTATGATCTCTACATACCTAATTTTAAGTTAAACAGTAGCTTCCATACCTTCTTGCATTAATCAGTATACACACTGATAACAATAGAAACTTTGAATAGTTAATTATAAAAATGTTTTATCATATTTATTGATATTTTTAGATTTCTAGTTAAAATTTACATAATAAATTCTTATATTTTGATAATTGAGATTGATCTGGAATGTTACAAACAATCGGGGGTCAAGAAAATTGTGTGTTATCGGAAATGCCATTGCGCAGGTCAAGCAGCTTAGTTGGTGTATAACCTTTGAGCTGAGTTCAAAAAACTTTACTAAAGATTTAGCTTTGCATTCATTGCATCTTTTTTCATGCAAATATTTGATAATCAATGTAAAGCTTTAGTTTTATGACTTTTAAACGCTATTCTGGCTTATAGTATAAATGTAATCGCTTTAAAATCTCTTTATTTTATGGTCTCTTAAAGTCAGTATTTGCTGAAAGGTAACCCTCCTTACATGAATAATAATGAACCAATGTTATCCTAATTTACATTAAAGTCATCCTCTGTCACCCAATCAGCGGTAAAAGGTCACCCAATGTAGAAACTAATCCAATCCAACAATCTAATCCAACAAATCTAGTCAAAATTGCATTGATGCACTATAAGAACATTAGTAACGACGATTCTCTTCAGTGAAAAACGACCAACGTGTTACAGAGAAATTGTTCGTGGGAAAGACCTGTTGGGGTGAATTGTTGTTAGCCGCAAAGATGAAAAGATTGTTCACACTGTCAGTTCCTGCAAAGCAAATGAATTAAGGAAGAAGATCCCACAGACCACTGTGTAGTTGGTGTTTGATGTTATGAGCAAATTACCCTCAGAGCAATAACAATCTTACATGCTTTTGCTGATAAAATGTTATTGAGGCTTGCGGTAGTACAGGGTTAGAATATCAAAACAAAGCCATTGCTGAGTTGCAACAGAACTTTTGTTCTGATAGCTTGCCCGTTGTAACAATTCTTACAATAAATTGAATGGTTTGAAACGGGACATAGGTATATCCAAGGAATGGTTCTTCACGCCAACCAATTGACAAATTGACCTGATCAAAGTGTAAATTTTGCAATTAAAAGTCCGTTTGAGTGTTGAATTAGTTGCTATTTCGATGCGTAAAATAAATCTATTCAAGCAAATCATTATCTTCATCATTGTCGTCATCATCATCACCGTCGCCGAAAATCACAAATCATCAATCATTGAGCTTATCCTCGGCTATGGTGTGTCAGACAAAATAGAAACCATGACTAAGTTACTAATTAATAGACCTTAAAACATTGTTAATACAAATTTATACTGTGGATGAATAATTTGCTCTGGACAGACTGACTGCTTTGCTCTGGAGAGAGCTTTTAATCACCAAAACAGAAGGTTCCTGTACTTCTACAACATCTTTTCTTGAAAATTTAATCCAACCCATTTTCAAATGAACTCCATCCAATCGGACGTTATTTCGTCCCTATCGCGTCCGTCGCAATCAAGGAGGAGATATGAAAAAGGTATCTAGCGCAGCTAGCTATGAAACCAAGGCTGCTGTTTAATCTATTGTTTAAATCAGGTCAAATTTCCAAGGAAATGGTAATTTGTGGTCCCCGAGGGGGGAGGGTTTTCCAGTCCCCCCCCCCCCCATTGGTTTCAGCCCTGAAGATTTGGAAGCACCGAAATTACATATATATAAAGCAATCATTAGCTCAACCAAAGAAATTTTTTAAACATTAAATCAAGAAAAAAACTTCGATTGTATTCTTCATCACTTCATCAGTTATGATCTGATGAAGCCGCAAGTCGAAAAGCTTTAAGAAGTGCCGTTTTCTTCTTCAGTACTTTATAATATATCAAATCAATTCTGCATTGCCTGAGATGGAGTATAAATAATGAGTGTATAATTATTTATCATAAGGGTGCCACCCAATTGCAAATTAATTAGTTCGTTCGTGGGGTTCGAGCCCACGCTCACTACATTCGAATACAAACGACCAAACCACTGGGCCGAACAGGCACAATATATCTTATTTTCACGAGAATATACACATAAACTCGAAGCTTTTATAGCATTCCCTGTAAAAAGCTTTGACCACTCAATGGTAGTTTTTTGCACTCACTGAGAAAAAACCTATTTGTATATTTTATTAAACCTGGTGGTCGATTTTTCGCTTTTTTGTCATTCAGCCTGCAAGTTTAAAGATTTAAATAGTCGTGACAAGATTTGGACGGGTATGAACAAGACCACCTGCGCAATATTTAACTCATCCTATTCTGAATTCTGAATTAAAATGTTCTATGTGTGAAGAAAATATTGCCATGGCAGCTTTCTTGTAATTCCGAAGCGCCCTTTTAAGAGATGAGCCAAGGAATCATAATAAGTTGAGCCCGCAGGATCTAATCTACTTCTTATGTAATGATCGATCGGCAATGGAAAAATTTAAAAAGGCAAACCTTATCTAACGTTCTCACAAAAGGCCGCACGATAGAGCCACGATAGTCTCTTTTTAAAACAGAAATATGATTTGCATGTTAAATCACTTAACTTCACACATAAACGACCCTCGCAATATTATTGCACATCCTATGAATCTTGGAAATCTGAGCAAAGATCTCCATTTTCGTCGCAAAATTTTACCAAATTTAATAGGACTGGTAATTGTACACAACACTTTTTAGGATAAAGTTGCAGGTTGAACTGAAGACTAGCTCAATATTTCGCTGTAACACTGTGCTTGACTGTGTGCAAAAAGATTTTAGGTCTGAAAACCACTAGACATACAGAGTACAAGAGCATATGCATAAGGACAACTTAATTTACTTTATTGATTTGTCTCAGAGCATTGATTAAAAAGGACTTCTTACATTAGTAAATTAATTAAAACAAGTGAGACGATGGTGTTATTGCATGAAAAATAAGCAAATATGATGACACTATATAACAATGCAAAATACAAGTTAAACATATTTGCTGGAACTAATTGTAAAAAGTTTCAAACGTCGCAATGACTGTATGGAGTACTCTCTTTGTACACTTTATTGCATATTTATTTTCTGCACAAAGAAATTATTTGCTAAGTTCTTTTAATGCCAAAGTAAACTATGATAGCTTTTCAAGAAAAACCAAAAATGATGACATGGCATAGATGAATTTAAATACTAGATAAGAATATGAGGAAAATATGGGGAATTAATGAAAAAAGGGTTGCCAGAAGTTTAACAAACTAATGCAAAGCGATAGAAAATGAGTGATAAAAGATGTAGTACATGGCACGGATCATATTCAGCGGTCAAAAAGGCTGTAAAAGGATAGATGATCTGCTTTCAGGAAACCCCGGGTAATGCCTACAAACAAAGATAACAATAATAAAGTGAAAGGAAAATACAGAACTGTGAATGTAGAGGAGAATGGTACCACAAGGACTAGCTATGTACCCAGCAATCGATGAAGCAAGCAATCAACGCACATGGGGCCGACCAGAGTAAGAGAAGCAATTGAAGGGTATGTAGAATAGGAGGAAAAAAAACTGCTTATTAAAAGACAAACGGAAATCACAAGAAGAATAGGACAAATACCACACCCGTAGCAATAAGGACTCACCAGGTGCGTGACAGCATACTTGGCAAATATTACCATATCAAAAGCTTGTCTTTTGGAAATGGCACTTTGTTGGTGCATTTCAATTATGTGCCATTTAAAGAATAACTCGCACACTTTGTCTGAAAATTATTCCTGGGAACCTTCCTCCTTTGAACACAACAGCTACTGACAGCCCTTAAGACATTAATGACGATAAATTAGAATCATTATATGAAAAGGCAGAGGAAGAATCGTTATATCATGCCAGATAACGTATAACAGCTAGAGAAATGTGAAATGAAAAATGAAAAGAAAACAACTTAATACTTCTTCCCGGGCCTAGTTTACGCAAGATACTGTTGCTGCAACGAATTGAATCACATCAAAATTAACTTGTAATGTGAAAAATACGCTGAAAATTTCAGAGTTGATTAATGCTGCGCGCTAGTATAGAAGATGACAAAAACGAGCAATACTTCATAGCTGTATATCAATCTCATTAAACCATTAGACTGCAAAATGATTTGAACCTCTGAAAATCTGATGCCAATAACTATGCAACGGTGATCTCGATTTCCAGGGAAAATGGATAAATTCAAATCAAGATATTATCTGATAAAGGGACTAATATCACTGCTTTAATAAAAGTGCAGTGGATCAAACTTCCCTATGACCCAAATGAAAACAACTGTGCAATTGCAAATGCAATGTGACCCTTTGATGTGATACGCATAGATTATAAGCCATTCATCATTTTAACTGCATGTTCCATTGACATATCGACCGGAATAAAATGTTAGGTGTGACAGCAAATCAAAACCAGCTTGTAGCCTCTAGTAAATGATAACTTGCAACCAATACAGAAAAGAAGACTTAGATCTAGCAAAACCAAATTCTTTAAAACTCATGAAATACTCAGCAACTTAAATAAGTTTAAAAGGGCACAGTAACTGACTGGATCTACAAAATTTAAGTAGATTCTGTAACATGCATCGACCACGTGTACGGTGCAAAACTCCCTTAGCTTGAAATCGCGTAGAAATTGAAAGAACAAAACAAAAAGTCGTGTTAAAGATAAAAAATTTTTAATGATGATAACCTCTGACAATGGAAAACGTCTGACTGGAAATATTTTGGTTAGAATCAATTATGAAATGATTGAGCAACAATTTATGCTTTTGTTTCGATAAGCAGCAATAAAAGAATGGAGAATATTCACTGTTAACTTCATTTCAAATAAATGCTTAAGCAACTTCATTTGAAACGACCTTCACAAAATGAGTACAAATTATGCGAAAACATATTGAATTAGATCTTTTCTCCGAAGAAAGTATATTAGGTTAGGAATCAAGCATAATGTTATCGTGTTCAATTAAGTGCATAGAATTGAACGGTAATGATGCTTTTTAGTGCTGGATTAGAAAAATGTAATGGCAATCTCTCCTATAACTTTTCCATTAACTCATGTCAGAAAGGAAGCTTCACAATTTACAGAATTTCTTACTTGATGTGCAGAAAACACGGAGCGCGAGATTACAGAATGAAAGTCTGGTAATACAGATTTTACATGGATTTGCAGTCCAAAAATTACACAGAAGGAAGAGTAGGTTGTGAGTTGTGGGATAAGAATTCTCAGGGATAAAGAAACCGGAATTGAAACAAACTATGAAGAAGAAATTGAAAAAATGTTGTGAATGACGCAAGTGGATAGCATTTACATGGTATGAGTAAAAGGAGATATGAGAAAAGACAGCATGATAGAACACTAGCACTGTAAACTAAAGTCAACTTTCAATGCAAAGCAACATGAAGGATATCATATGTAAAACCAAAAAACCATAAGAGCCTGATTTGTCTTGATAAAGTGATTTAGATAAACAAAACCGTCTTATGGGTCATTGATGTGTTTTCTGGAAACTGATGATTTTAGCTAAAATATATTAACTAGGAAAAAAGCCATTTAATCACGTAACACTGTGCTAAAACTGTAAAAGTTGCACAAAAAAACAACTTTGTTAAAAGAATATTTTCTTATAATACTTGTCAGAAACATCGTACAAGGACCTACAGGTAAATTAAAAAAATTTGCCAGTCGAAAATTCACCGCTTCGAAAGGACACGCATGCATGAATACCTACTTCTATAAACTATCGGTGCCAGGAAGCAGTCTCCCGGTTGAAGAGTATCAGCGAAAAAAAACAATTCCTTTTATCTACACAAATTATTAACTATATGATCTAAGGATAGATTCTAAAAATGTCTTAGAAACAGCAATAGATTAGCCATTGCTTAGGTTTTCAAGTCCATATAGTGATAGCTCGAGTATAAGATGAAATTAGTCTATCAAACCTCGAAAGGTCTTTAATGTTGTCGAGACATGGACCGTCTAATTGAGAATTTATGCTCAGTACAGAAAATACCAATATACAGAACATCGATAGAACTACAGAGTTTGAAATGGTAAAGGCTAGAGCTTTGATTAAAATACAAAATCTTTTTACTCAATTGTTTTATTTCTCTAGCATATATATTTTTCTTGATCAACTTCTCTTCATAGCCTCAATGCACTAATGATTTCATTCCTCTCGGCTTGATGTGGAGTCTACCTAGCTGAATTTATTACATGCTCACCTTTGTTAAATATGACGCCTTGGTGCTGGTCTTGCCATTGTAAGGAGAATATTGTTGTAGTAATCTTTTGGCTGTCTAAAACTCAAACATTTGCCCATGGAAGGTTCTAGATTCGTTTTGGATTAAACGCTCAACAAGGTCTGCTACATCTCTGCACACAGTTGTTTTCATTTCAGGTATCTAGAAAATAGGACATTTTTGCATATGCAATAATGCTGGTTTGCAAGGATGAAAGCAAAATTAGACAAATGGATCAAACAAGAATATGACTACGCTACGTTAAGGAACGAAGATGACACAAATTTATTTAAAAAAATGAATAAATTAGCAAAGTATCTTGCTTGTGTATTGCATTATTTGTGCAAAGTTCTTTGCCGTCTTCGTTTCAATCCCTCCCACATGGTCATGCGCATTTATTGTCTATGTCCGCTTTTAAACCCCTATTCACCGAGGAAATATTCCTGTAAATTAATGACCATATTTGCACTTCGGGGCAATTAGCAACGATGATGACAGGTTCGGGTTTTAAAAAAGCTCTTGTTTATGGAAGCAATGAAACAGAGCGATTATAAGAACAATACTATATATATATGTGTATACTAATATCCTTAGTATGTAGCGCAATTGTTTTTTTAAGAAGAAAGCCAACTTTCTGTGGGTATGATGAAAATCAAACGTACTGGTTCTGGTTAAATATTCAATCATTTCATTGCCTTTTTTTCAAGGCATTATTATCCATTACAATACAACAGATTATGGAATTTCACTTATTGGAGTTTTCATGATGTTTTCCTCATTTCACAACCCAATCTTTAAGTTTTGGGGAACTCAGATGATATATATGCTTTACCAATTAAATGCCAGGGAAAACTTAGCACCAGCAAAATAAAACTTTCAATCATAATTGCGGAATTATGGGCCAAATTTTTATCTCCTTTGCGAATTATTGGTCACATTTTTTCAGATATGTGCGAAATTATGGGTCAAAATTTTGAACCAAAATGGCACGTCCCCGTCCAAATCTAGGCTTAGTCAGCCCCCCCCAGGGGAAGTCATGCTCATTGCCAGCCTGATACTGCCTTTGCATTGATCATTCTGATTTTCACACGAAACGATGTTCGAATGATGTATGCACAATGTACTACAGCTGTAAAACAGTTCACCAATCAATGTTAAAACCTCTCGAATTAACCATATTTCACACCGTCTTAAGCAGATATAATTAGATCATTAAATTCAAATAGACTGGGATAATCCACGTTCTTATCTTTTTGCAGAAGACAAAACATGCATTTCTTACCAAAAACCAATAATAATTAAAAAGCCATGCATTTAAATTTGTCTACATTTTGACTACAATACATTTTTATGCATTATAGCTTTTGATCTGAATTAAACAATTAGGAAAAGATAATTTCGCGAATGTATAAAAATTCGAAAACTGCAGACGAATGGAAGATTTTTAGCAATATCAATAGTGGATACGCAAGTGTTCCTAGACCTAACCTATTAAGGTCAAACCCAACTATT
This sequence comes from Catostylus mosaicus, assembly GCA_964019065.1. Lineage (NCBI taxonomy): Eukaryota > Metazoa > Cnidaria > Scyphozoa > Rhizostomeae > Catostylidae > Catostylus > Catostylus mosaicus. The sequence continues at coordinate 10,704,254 of OZ025184.1, read as the reverse complement.
AGCAACTTTTTCCTCGTAATCAAAATAATCAATTAAGCTCCAATGACAGGCTAGTTTTTTTAAATTGGATTTTCAATTGGACTTCGATTTAGATAATAACATAATCTAGTTTCAGTTTAATTTTCTGCTCCAGTTAATGGTAAAAAATATAACAAAATTGATAAAATTAAAAATTCAGTAAAAATTTGGAGAGTAGCTAAGAGTGAAACTGGGGGAAATCAAGTCCGATTTTGCTTAATAGCAGAAGCTGTATGAATTAACCTCACCCAATTAGTATTCGAATTGCAAGGAAGAAAGTTGGAGATGCAATTCAATGGAACCCTCATTCGATCACAAGTCTTGTACCTGTGCAAAAATTTGGTGGCGGTTTTCAAAATCATTCAAGCTGATAACATTTGATTTATAATTCTTTATTTCAATCATTAACGGAGTTTCCTGATATGAATTTAAAGTAAATGTTTAGCCTACCTTTCCTGTCAACACTCCCTGTCGAACCTTGCTTACAGAACACAAAAAGTAAAACAGAGCAACAACAACCTGATCCCGTTTTAAAATTGCAAAACTTGATGCAAGATCATGCTGAAGCACTAACATTACTTCTTACTAGGCATGATTAACTGCCATATCGTGTTACCTTCCAAACAAACAATTACAAAAGCCTCATTGAATTACTCACATAATTTCTTGGGTATACAATGCAGCTTATCGTTGATTCCATAGAAGAATCTTGTCTTGCTTGCGTTAAGAATTCCTAAATTTAAAAAATTAGCATTTCTACAATACTTCTGTGTTTTAAAATATGAAAGAAAAGCTGCACTAATAAGCATTCACTTTTATGCGTTGTCCCATTATATAACTCGTCCACCACAATACTGTTTCAGCATATAGAAATGTATGGAGAAAATGCTTATGGTTACATAATATGTTAAATTAATCTAGATAAATGAAACTGCTCTACCAAATGATTGGAATTGCTTCCAATTGGAAAGTCGGTTATCTAAGACTCTATAATCATGATTAAGGTATTCACTTGATTGCACACTACACAATTTTTAAAAACTATAAACATAAGACCAATTAAAAATCTTTAATTACACCAACAAGAAGAAACATTAATAAGCCTACTGAAAAGCAGATTTTTTGTATGATATTTTCTACAGTAAGAAAAGTTTCAACATGGCCAGAAAGCTAACGGAAATAGGTTACCAAACCTTAGACTTGCCCCAACAAGTGCCCTTTTTATAAACCATACCCCTACTATAAGCCTGAATTTCCTAAACTTAATTTGTAGTTTAACTGTTCAAAGCGAGAACAGCTCCTACGCAGTTGATGTAACGCTGCACTTTGACGTGCGCTTGTGATGATGCGCACGAGACACTGCGCTCCTGACGCTACACTCGTATCTCTAAAGTAATGCAGTGTGTAGAAATCGTCAGGGAAGATATGCTTAAACCTATAGCTTATAAATCATCGAAGTATTTCTAATGATTCAAAAATATAGGAAACTTTAAAAATAGCAAAGGTAACGTCAGTTTTGAAGGCCAGACACTAAAGCAGAAAGCCCTTCTCCAGTTTAATAAATCTATTTGCACCACAGAATATTAGCGTGTTATTTCTTTCTTAGCGTGCAACTGATGCGTTGAGGACTATGCTCCAGAGGTTTTCGCTGACATGAATAAAATCATTGCAAATGAATAATTGATGTGAACATAATTTTTCAAACACGCATTAACGCTCTCTTTGGAATTAACGTAACTTGATTAATGCTTTTCGCTCATGCAAAAGGCGAACATCAGGTCTATTTTCCTTTGAAGATTCTGCTGCCGCGAATTTTGACTGTTTTTAATTCAGTTAATTCTGGGCTGATCAGTTAGCTACTGCAAATATCTAGGGAGATCAGGATGTAAAAATTTATCTGTATTGTCTCGTTTCATGGCATCATAACTTATAGCAGATGAGCTTGAGCTTTCACGATGGTGACTGCATCATTATTTTATTCTCTGAGAATGAAAAAAAATTGAATACTCCACTAAAGACATTTCTAGTGAATGGGTTGACCTGAGAGGCGCAACGCTTCCGAAGAGTTCAATGTAAACACAAAAGGATCTCTATCATCTCTACCTAATATCTCTACCGCCTGGAGGCTGTTGGAAAAACAAATAAGTAAAAATTGTGAAATTTCAACAACGTCAAAAGAACTCTAAATGATTCATAAAATAGTAGAGATCAAGAAAAAAAAATCTCCCAACATATCATAGAGCTTATGAAACAGATTCCGCCAAAACACGTTATATCGAAATACAGATTCAAAATTGATGCTAAAATTGCTGATGATAACATAATCAACCTTCTAACTAACCAACCAAACAACTTACCAAACTACCAACTAAACTACTTGCCTACCACTAACAACCTACAATCCAATCAAACTACCAACCAACAAACCAACCAACAAACCAACAAACCAACCAACAAACCAACCAACTAACCAACCAACAAAACAACCTACCAGCCAACCAACAAAACAACCTACAAACCGACCAAATAACCAATCAACAAACCAACCTACAAGCCAACTACTAACCAGCCAGAAAACTTACCAACCGACCAAACAACAAATCAATCAAAAAACGAATCAACCAACCAACCAACCAACCAATCAACCTACCAACCAACCAACCAACCAATTAATCAACCAAGCGACCTACCAACCAACCAAACAACCGATCAACCAACCAATCAACCAACCGACCAAATAACCAACCAAAAATACCAACCAACCTACCAATCCACCAACCAACCAACAAACCAACCAACCAACCAACAAGCTATTCATTCCACATCTTGCGAACATTCATGATTTCCTCTGTTTATTGTGATCAATAACAATGGAATCATCAGGGAATCGTGAAACAAACAAGGCATAGTGTCCCATTGAAAAAACTCAGAATCCACGATGGGCGAAGCTAAAAAGCTGCCCACCTCCCAACCTCGTGGTCTTCAATCCGGGATTTAGGCCTCCAGTCTTGTTTGCATTGCGGCGCACAAGAGCAAATTTGCCATATATGTAAATGTAATCATGTGGAAGATCCAAGTCCCGACAACCTTTAACATCTTTACAAAGTTAGTTTAGAGTATGTAAAGCAAGGTTTACGCTTCCCTAGAGATAAACCTTGAATGACATCCCTTGAAACAGTAAGTATATTCATTAAACAGCTAGGCTCAAAAAAATGTTTTGGAAATTGGCCGAGAAAAGATCCCTAGATAGAGCACCATATTAAAAAAACTGTATGCTAACTCTACTTTCAATGTCCTCTCTTTGTAAAGGTATATTTTGGGATGACTAAAAAGTATAACGTATGGAAATTTTGATGAAATATAACATGGAAAATTAGCAGCCAACTCACATTTGAGAATAGATAGATGTTGCACGACACCAATAAAAACAAGGAAACTTCGAACCGTAAAGGCTCAAAAATTGACAGATAGCCGTACATTTTCTTCTCATATACTTCATTATTTATACACGTGCACCTATTGCAATAAAAGTCAGAAGCTTTTCTTTAGATTCTTATGTTTCTTGGCATGAAGAGTCAGATGAAGCTAGAGTCTCAGAAAAAAAGGCTTATTTGAAAATGTTTTAGGACGTAAAATGCATAAAAATTAAAAACAAAAGCGAGAAAATCTTACCTTAGCCAAAAGAACATTGTCTGAACACACAAAAATAATGATGGTAAAGCCAATCTTGCGACATGTTGATCGTAATTCATTTACACCAGAGTCTTCCTTCAAAATGTAAAAAAAGTGAGATAACTGTTAAAACTGAAAGCAGCTTATTATTGAAACAAAAAGCTTGCAACCACCACTCCGCTTAACCAAAGCCAAATTAACATAAATTGCCAAGAGTTTTAAATTTCCATATTCTTCGATACGCAAGCGTGACTCATTATTGTTGTTTACAGCATTTTATTATTTTCAGCCCCAGATGAATTCACAACAAATCACTCTGCTAAACACGGGTGCATTTTCATTTTGCAGTGCTTTCGAAAAGCACAAGTTTTTATCATTAATTTAAAATTATTATTCAATATTTTTAATGAAGCTTTATCTTCAGCAACATATAATGATGTGGAAATTTCATGGGATGAAAATTATCTTAAAATACTCGAATATGATTGTCATGATTATTTTTCAAGCAAATTACTTCTTATATCCGACATATTGCCGCATGAAATAATCAAACTCAACATACCAGTATAAGTGTGACATAGGGAAAGTACTTATCTTACCTGAAAATCGTCTAAGAAAAAAAGAACAGTCTTTTTTGAAAAATGGCTTTTTTTATCATTCTGTAGGGAGAAGGTATGATAAAAAATGAATTCAAAGGGTATTGCAAAATTAAAAATCACGACACAACTAGCAAAATAAAGGATTATTTGGGATCATTCTTGATTGTGGTTTTCTACAAGAAGAAATATTCGTCTTTTAAGAAGTGTTTACGTGTAGGGTAATCTTTAACAAGGTGGGTGCAATTGAGTCGGGAAAGCAAGTATCTTGAGAGCCTTATATTTACGATTCCACACTTTTGGAAAATAGCAACAAATTATTGGCAAATAGAGATCTGTTTGCTGTAAAATTCTGTTCGCCCAATAGAAAGATTCTTGGGATGAGTTGTAAAATCAAATACAAGTGCAGAAACAATGCAAAACGTCCAAAACAAGGCATAGTTGCTTGTTGGTACATTACATATCAAATGAAGTTTCGTCTAGTTGTTAGATCTGTTTGTTAGAATCGACTCGATGGTAACCCTCATAGATACCACAACATGTTGTGATAGGACTCAAGAATACATTGATTGACAGAAGGTATTGCAGAGGTACTAAGTTAAATAGTACGGAATTCTTTGATTTATTGTTTGTTATTTTCAAGCCAAAAAACAGGTCATTAGAACTATGTTATGGTTAACCTATATTTTCTATGGTAGACAGGTAAACAATCAAAAATGCTCCATGGCAGACAAATATGTGGCTGATTAGTCATTTCAATTTTGAATGTGTAAAAAGAAACTTGATCAATAGGTTAAGGTAGTGAGTGTGGCAGGTTAAATTTCATTTTGACATCTCCTTAGCAGCAACCAGCCGTTGATTGGAATAATTCAATGGCTTTAACTAAAGAACTGCAGATATAGGTAGAAATGTTTATATTAACATCTAGGAGCCTATAAAGGGGTTGCTGACTACGGCAACTGAATGCTGGATAGGTATTAGTCCAATAGAAAATAGCCAGCAGACGGTCAGCAGTTTTTAATGTCCCAACCTGCGATGCCAGATAATATGCACCTAACTAAATTTCGACTTGGAAACTGGCTAATCTAACAGTGGCCAATAATCCAAAAAGGTTAAACCTAACAATTTTACGCATACATTAATGTATATTACGTGATCTGTCAACAATAAGCGATTCCAATACTATTACTTCAATAGTATAATGCTTCAATGATCTAATCAATCTCACCATGATAAGCTGCTCACGTGATAAAGTTGAACCAATGTGAATTTGTTGAACTATATCGAACTACAACGAATAATTTAAAAAACGTGAGGTCCTTCTCAAGTATCACGTTTTGTGACTAATTTGACAAAAAAATCTTCTATTGCTTTTTCTTAATCAGATCAATTGACCTTAAAGAAGAAAAGTAATTCCATAGGAAAACAAAATTAGGCAAATTGTCTCTAAGTAGTTATTCCTCGCTACCAGCAGGTAAAAAGTTCTATATGGGCTTGAATGCCAAGGCGAAAGATTAGATAAAATAATTTAATAGTCATTTTCATGATCACTTTCACATAATCTGAGAGTAGAAGCTTTGCATGAAAGACCAGTTTACGCGGGTAATTGCAGTTAGTTATAATACGTTGTTGAAAATCTGGATGGATAACCACGAAAAACACTAATTTACAATTTAGTTCAGCCAGTTGGACATTACATGCCCGTGCATGGCGAAAAGGGGTTTAGTTTATTGATTCTTTCAAAAGTAAGTGGAAGTTTGCGACGGCATTAAATGCAATCAGAAAATTCTGAGCAATTATTCAAAAAAACGCCAATTTTATTATATTCGTGTCACTATGCGTTAACTTTTATCTTGATGAAGTACGAAGATCGGCGCAAAGTTAACTCAAAAAATCTGCTGATTTTCTATTACGATTCAATTCACTTGTACCTCTATTAGTTGACAATAATGCTCGGGTACATATCGAGTAGATCTACGTTTGCCAATCATCTTCACGAGCTTCATGAAACAGTATATTTGCTCTTGAAATAGCAAGGTGAAACGTCAAAATTAATTAAACTGATCTGATTGTATGGGGCTTAGCATATATCATAAAACATTTGTCAAAAACCTTAACTACACCTGAATCTTCCCATGGGTTTTGAGGATAAAGAACTTGGAAAAAAAGAAGCAAAGAGAATCGCTAAATTCACTTCTTGAGAAATGCGCCATGTTCATAACCTTCATGAGATGGAATCGAGTCTCTGGGATTAAAATGCAAAAGAAAGGTTCAAAAAAAGTGACATCATCACTGTTTGTCTTCTTCGCTTACAATGAGAATGGAAAGGAAAACTTGGACAAAACACTAAACCAAGTCAAAATCAGTGAAAATATTCTGCAAGTGCAGAAGGACGTAGTTAATTATGTAGATACACTTGGTTGGTTCTCATGATTTTATTGTCTCTCATAATCTCACAATTTCTAGTTGGTGATAAAATACCATCCTAACGCCTACCTAACGCCTTTGCCAAAGAGTGGTGGAAAAAGCGAAAATTGGAAGGGTAATTGAAAAACAATATACAAAATTCTTACTGATCCCAACTATTGAAAAAAGTAACCAATGTAAAAATCTTTAACTTTCACTCTGTGCCACCCTAGATTATAATATAACCGGGAAAAAAACAATTTTTTGGAGCAGAAGAAACGACAAATTGACAATCTATGCAAAAGGCTCCGATGTTCTTTATGATTTAACTATATATGCACACAATTATGGATTGCTGGTACATACATTCTAAGTAAAATAAATTGTTTCCTGAGAAATTAATGACGCTATAAGCCGTGCCTACCTAAAAAAATGTCAACTCCTTTCCAGACTATATATTTATATCATTTGATGATAATCGAAATGAGTATTCGACAAGCTCGATTCGGCGACCTTGAAGCATCCACGATCTCGAATTCAAAATTTCAAAATATAAACAAGGATCGCTAGCAAAAATTACCTTAAAATTCAGAGACTTTAGACTTTCCAAGATGTGTTGGTAAAATTGTGAGTTGCTCTTACTGACATTGCATACATATACATCTATTTTGAATCTTTCTAAAAGAAAATATATAACACATGCAGACAGTTGCGTAAAAGCATATCGATAAAAATGCCGGAATAATGGTAAAAGGAGCAATCATTTAGCTTTACCATTCCGATCAAACTCCTGGCAAAATAGGCATTCGTTATTGAATCTTATTTGCTTAGATATAGCGAGCACAGATAGCTAAGCAGCCGCAACCGGAAATTTCGCTGCTATCACCACTGAAAATATCAAGCGATCAACAATTTTGAAATGAGATAATCTATTTTTGTACGAAAATTTGCCATCTCACAATTTTTTCAATTACTATGTCTTAACCCCGTTCAAAATGTTAAGTAAGGATTTTACTGATCTAAGGAGAAGTAACTCCTCATATGATTGACAAGCAAAAGAGAACATTTCACGCAATTCTAATTAGAAGAGCATATTTCACGTTTCCCCTTCAAAGGTCTCTAATCGAAACTAAACAATTTTCGAATGCTAGGAATTAATCTCTTCCAAATTATCTAAGTTCAAAACTTGTGCATAGCTGGAGGGCCAGTCGCTTAAGATTATATGAATCTAAATATCTGCATGAAATTAAACCTGCCAAAGCCGAGGTTTTGCTCTCTCCAAAGTGCTTCAAAAAAGAAATGACATGCTTTGACACGTTATGATATATAATATGATGCAATACGATACGATACGATACGATACGATACAATATGATACGATAGGATACAATATGATACGATACGATAAGATACAATACGACACAATACGATATGATATGATACGATACGATAAGATACAATACGATACGATACAATACGATACGATACGATACGATACGATACGATACGATACGATACGATACGATACGATACGATAAGATACGATATGATACGATACGATACAATACGATACGATATGATCCGATACGATACGATTCGATACGATACAATACGACACGATATGATACGATACGATACGATACTATTCAATACGATATGATACGATACGATACGATACGATACGATACGATACGGTACGATACAAAACGATACGATACGATAGGAAACGGCGATTCAATTATTTTGAGCTTAGAATCAAGAGTATTAAAGAAAATTTCAATATTTTTCGGGATTTTGTGATTATTTTTAGGTGGTTTTCGGAAATGATCAAAAAGAGCGAACGATTCCAATAAGATGATGTCAGAAATCAAGATACCAAATCGGATATTTATCAATTAAATTACCTTTAAATACAGGTGCAAACAGCTTTATATTTTTTCAGCTTATTAAATTACCTTTAATCAAATCTCAGAAAGAGTGAAAATTCTGAGCCTTCAAATTAAGACAATGAAAGAAATCAAGATGCCGAAAATAAGATAGCTTCTTATTGAAAGTTCGTTAAATGCAGCTGCTACTGTCAACGTAGTATCTAGAAACTTGTGATAAAAGCCAAACCAATTGAAGAAGGGTATTGAAATTTCTTGATAGACACCTCATTCTTAGGACACTCAATGCTTACTTTCAATGTAACACTTTCAGTATCAAGTGATTTTCCCTTTATAAGGTCGATTAAAATAAAAGGTTGCTTATCTAGCTTCAGAGGTCCAACAATGATACCTCCAAGAATACGCAAAGGGCTTCAAGTCCCCATGCTCTATATATTATGAAAATAGTATACTTTAAATTCCTATAATTCATGTAAAGGTCGTTCCTGTACCTTGCAGTATTTTCTTGAGCGCATCAAGGTCACTCTGATATGTAATCTGAAGAAAAAGTGGGTAAGTATAGAATTACACTAAAAAGTGGGAGAACAATTGGCCATGCTGAAAGTAATGCTTGGTTACAATTTCTGCAACTGGTTTGTTATTTCTATATGCTCTTTGATCCCTATCCAATGATTTATATACTCTGAGAAGTGTTGGAACATAAGTTCTTACCAGTATTTTAAACACTTATATTGTTCTAGTTCATTTGTGCACTTTTCAACAAAACATTTATTTAGGATGTAAATCTATTTATAATCATTTTGCTATCAGCACTATTGGATGCTTCGATAAAACTTTTGCCCAAGCAAGTCATGTATTGCAATTTCATATAACTTAACTGCTTACATATAGCTGCAGATTATCTATATTTCTACACCGGATGTAATAGCAAATTTCGAATGATTATTGCTTCTAATAACAAAAAAACCGAAAGCACAGGCAAAAATATAAACTTGTTCTACCAGAGGGAGGGCTGAACAGAAAAAATGGACATTTACAGTGGCTTAGAAACAGTTAACGACAGTGTGAACGATGATGGACTTAATTTAAGAAATACCTTATGCTACCTGTCGTATATCAAAAAGAAGCTTCGAAAGCAGTATTGTTCATTGACATTAGCCTAATTTCGATTGCCTGACTCGGCAAATAAATTATAACAAGCATAGGTTAAGAAATAAGGCATTATTATTATTATTTCATAACTAAACGTTGGTCATTGTAATAGCTGAATACAACAGCTGATTTAAACAGCCTATCTACTAAAGAAAGATTTACAGTAAAACAGTAAAATTAAATATCTACATATTTTATCATTTGGTTTCTAAACTGCTGGAGATGTATCACTATCAGGAAGCAGAATGATGTTCCACTGGCAATGACACTTGCAAAATCCAGATTGACTGAATAACAAAACATAAATAAATTTCTTTGACAAAATCTACCTCCATGAGGCCCTAAAAAAACCATTCCTGGGGTCCTTTCTTAGCCTAGGTACTTAAATAAACACTGCAATAACGTAACGAGATTTTCTTTTGAGCAGAAAGTTATGTGAATTAATTAAATGTCACAACTGCCTAATAATAAGAAACCTAAAAATCATAAGAAATTAGGATCTTAGATCATAATGGGAACTACCCTAAAGTCATAAGTCTAGAGTTCCTCCTGTCATGATTATTTTGGCTGAAACGTAACATGTAAAAGCTTAAAAGTTGTGACCAGTATCTTCCAAGTTAAAATTTTGCCAATGCCCCCTAAATTACATTTGGGTTATGAACAGTAAGCGTTAAGTTAAGTTGATGTTAAGTTATGAAATAGTTAGCGTTGCATTTCAGATTAAAAATCATTTTTTGGAGCATCTTTGCTTAAGAACCAAGACAAATTGGTCTGACGGCAAGAATGCTTCATTGTGCGAAATCAACATGGATGCTTGATCAAAGCTACTTTAAAAAATTTAAAAGAATAAAATAAAAGAATTAAAACGTATCACTGGCCAAAGATAAGAGGAACCATAAATGCCATTTCAGATGAAAAAAATATGCAACAATTTAGAGGCCTCCACAAACGGCTGTCTCCAATGAATGTTTTGTACCAAATTAAAAATGATTAATAACTTCATTCCCGCCCTAGAATGAATTGGAAGCACCTAATCATGGTTTGCTGCTGTTTGCTACATATATGTATTGGACGTGAACGTGTACAGGTTCTAAACAATCTACATAATGGCCTAATATCAAGACAGACATAAGTTAAAAGCAACTAAAGTACTGAGAAATAGTCTAAGGCGATGATTCTGGAGTTATTGATGTCATACATACAAAAAATTTAACCAGTCAAATCAAATGTAAAACATCAAACATCGCTGCACTCCATCTTTAGTTCCTTGATTTGTCTACATGCCAACTAGCAAGCTATGCAAAAGCTACTTTTGTATACTGTCATAATACTTTTTGCAGAATTGGTGACTGGCAACAAAAATGACAACGGAATCACAAAACGTGTTTACAGAGCTTTTAAGTAGGAGAACTGCAAGCGACAATGTAAATTAACAAGAAAAATAGTCTAGATAGTGATGTTTTAAGTACAAACCTTCCATAGACTTGGGGGTCCTTCAATTAGCTTTGCCTTGACCCCACTGTATGCTAAAGCCAACTGTAAACATTCTGTTCCGTAAACAAAATCATGCTCTGTAGCCTGAAATAAATTGGTTGAAAATGATTCTTCCAAAAGTAGAGAAAACAGTTCTTCCTAACAAAGAATTTTTCAAGCAAGTTCAATGCTTCGCGTCACAAGATAACTGTAAGTGTAGAGAGACCAAGATGTCCCCTTCGTCTCTTTATTAATCAAACATTTCAACTCAGCTATATAAATTTTCCTTCTTTTCAAATACCTTTGCTGGCAAAAACATATTTTCAGCATTCTACTAGTAAATGTAATTTAATTGTATTCTGCTAGTACATGTAATCTAAATGGCAAATGATTATGCTAAGTGTGTTTCAATAAAATATTTTCCTCTTACCTTGCTATAAGCATTTTTAATAACATTGAATTGAAAGGCTTGAGGCATTTCGCTGGCTCTGCATTTCGATCTAAAACAATATGATTGTGAAATTTCTAAGCAAAATATAGACAAGTTAACTGTAACATAGTTAGAACTACTTGTGCTAGGAAAACTGAAATTGATATCTAAATGTCAAATTTAAATTGTAACTGTAAATTTTACCAATGTTTTGATAGTACATACATACAAAAAGCAGCTTATTGTGAAGTTGGTCATGAATTAAAAATTTTTTGTCAGATGGAAACGATTATGGGTGATCAGAATACCATTTGAAAGCAACATCAAATACCATTTGGCACCATTTAAGACTTTCTACCATTTGACCTTGACGGTAAATAAACTAAGCATTAACTTAAGATAATTAAAACCAAACACCGTTTTCCATTCTCCAATATTTGACATCAACTTAAGAAACTTAATGAGAAAAATTAAAGGAAATCAATTTGAAACCCACTGCTCAAATGAATGACATGAAAACACTGTTTTCAAAACAGGAGCAATGTTTCCTGATGGTAATATGAATAGACAAAATTCCCGTTTTTCAAAAAAAAATGATGACTTCCATTTTTTCTAGCAACATGCGAGCATTACCCCTTAGAGGCTTTAATGGTAAAGTGCTATACTGAAATGAGAAATAGTTGTGAAAGGCCGCACATAAAACAGCCAACGTTCAAAACTTTAAATTGAAATATACCTTACTAGTGAGTGATCCAAAAGACCCTCTTCATCAGTCATCAATATAGTTGACACAAGCGGTCTAACAGCACCACTCGCCTGCGAATATGCATAACAGATTACAAGATACGTCTATACAAAACTCAGGGATAAACACAAGTTCATTCTAGACTTGACACTGCATTTCTTGCCAACACAATCGCAGAAAGTCTTGAGTGATAAATAAATTTCAATGGTTTTAGCGACAGTGCAGATCCTAGCCCTAGTTCAACTCATTGAAGGGCAAATTCTGGATTCCGAGGGTAAGTAGCATATACATGGAAGGAACTACTAATGGTCAAGTAGTGTGCGATTGAGAAGAAGCAATGCCCGCCTGTATACTTAAATCATGACCTCGTATGGCACGATCCTCGATCATTATGAGACTTAAGATCGTAGAAACGACCAAATTACCATTATTTTTCAGATACGGAATGCCATTAGTCAAGGCCTGAGGAAGTTAAGATGCTACAACTGGATGCTACTCAGGCATCAAGAAAACCCTGAAAATGGCTTGACTGCCTAAAAGAACTAGAAAACAAATAGACAAAGCCCTACGTATGAAGAGATTTTATGGTATTAAGACCAATGTTTTCAACCAGATAAACCCAAGCATAAGAATCATAGATAACTAAATGCATTTTAAATCTGAAGTAAAAGATGCGAAGATATAAATACATAAAAACATGAAATGATGCTTTCCCATTACACACCCCAAAATCTTTAGCTGCAATTGCAACTGACCGCAAAGTTTCTTCTTCGACTAAAGGTCTAACAGCATCATGTATAATTACCTATAGATATAAAATGTCGTGTTAATGGTCAGATAAACAACAACCTTACTAGTGATATGATATTGGAAATAAAAATTCTGAATCAAAAAGATCGGAAATTATCCTCCTCTCTAGGAGAAAGGAAACAGAATGCATAGGGCAGTAAAACGGCAGGGATTAAAACGCAAAATGAAAGAAAATATACATGAAACGTTACGGCCGATAAGCGAATTCAAATCAAAGCGTTCTAGTGTCATTTTTATAAAAGATTTTTGTTTCTGTACTGCAACTTTGCCGCGCGTCACTCGCAAGAGTATATTCCAATATGGGACTGTTGTGAATTAATTCAAACAAAATTTGGTAGTATTGTGTTTAATGTCATGTATCGCTCTAAAATGTTTCAAATCAAACACGGAAGAAAAAAAGCTGCCTCATCTGCTATATATAAGGCTTTAAACGTAACAGCAGAATGTCACAAAGAATGGAGATATCTAAGTATAGATTTGGTATTTAAATGGGATAGCGAATTGGCCGCGGAGCTCATTTCGTCATACCATGAAAGAAAATGTAAAGACAGGTAAGCTTTTTTGTCCCGCTCGTCCTAATTTAACAACTTTCTAGGCTTGATTTTGGTGTCATTTTCATTATTCGATTTGTATTTTATATGCATATTAACTGTAATTATAAACCATATTGGAAACATTTAAGAACAATACAAAACAGTCTTCAAGAATAACGAGAGATTTTAATTTCATTTCATGAAAATAGAAGCCAGTCGTTACTCTCAACTAGTTGAGATAAACAAAATCACCCAATTCTTGCTTTGCCAATGAGCAAGTAAACTATTACCAACTGACATATTTTATTTTCATGAAGAAAATTCTTCCAAGTTCTTAAGTCTAATAGCTTACCACATCCGGGTTTGAAGCATTTAACGACTTTATTCCATCATAGATACTTCGGTGTCTACAAAATGAATATTTTGTGTTATTTTGTGCCCATAGACTAACTTTATACCCATTATGCATTGATTGTATTCAAGCATCTTTTCCAGGGATGATCAGTATTAAAACTTAACATTCATAAATCAAGTTAAAGCACATAAACAGAAATTGTAAATCATTGACTAATGACATTAAGAGCAGTAGCACTATATTCGCCACCTTAATACATAAAGTAAATCAAATTATACCTTGTATCTTTGCCATCTGATAAAACTATCTTTGAATAACCCTCTTCTTTGATGATCTGTGCAAAGAGTTATTTAATTTAAATACATTTCAATCAGGCAAAGAACTGATGCGACTTTTAGTTTCTCTGTTACAATAAAATTAAAACCATCATGGATACTACTTTAATTAACAGATACCAGTTATGCATGTAGTCTATAAGAAGTTAAGTTTAAAAGCAGCTCACATTATCCATAAGTGCTCTCCAGTCTGCAGCAACAGGAACTGCAACTTTCTTGATCCATGGAACACTACATAAAAAAATGTAACAATCACTAACTTAAATCAAAATATATTTCATCAGTTAACAACCAAAATTTTTCCTGCAAATTCAACAAATTGAAACAAATAACAAACAAGTAGCCACTGTGTTTAGGGAAACATAATTGCATATTTTGAGAAAAGTTTTGAGATTTTACTTGGATTTTTCTATTATGTATCTCTATGACAGGTTAGCTGATAGCTGGGTAGCAAGTTTGTTACAGTTTCAAAAACACACAAAATAAGTAAATTTTATGTTCTTTTAATAAGAAGCAGTTCAAAACTTACCTAGTCCTTGGATTTTCCCTATCTACTTTAAATACTTTATAAAAATTTAGTGTACTTTAAAACATAGCCATTCATTGTAAATTTTTGCTAAACTTTTCTCAGAGAATGAAAACGACCGATAACAACCATTCATGATAAGTTAATATGATCATTTCATGATATGATCATTTTCTACAAATACATATTTTGCATTTTGAAAATAAATAACTCAGCAAAGGTGTCCTGTATGCAGCCACAAAAGCCAATGGTTCTTTGGTATTATATTTTTTTCTGAATCCAAACTGCACAGCATGACATACATTACAAGTGGAAATTGCAAATTAAAATTGGACACAAATCAAAAGCAACTTACCTTTCAAAAGTATCTAGAGCATAGCATATAAGAGGTCTTCCACAAACATTGACAAACTACAAGTAAAAAAGCCTTATGCAGCTTCATACCAAATATGGACAAAATTTCAGTCATTATTGAATCTAAATGTTTGCGCCCACATCTCTAAGGAAGGAAGTTGTTTTCAAAGATAACTTAGAAGGAAAATATCACTATATTGAGACAGGACCATTACTCTTTAAAAATTGGTAAGTTTGTTGTAACTCATGTGCCAGGTTGCAAAGATTCCACTGCATACAAGAAATGTGCATGTGTGCCAGAAGGAAGATTTCCATGTGCAACACACCCTTTGATTATGATTTGTACCCAGAGAAACCCAAGTTCTGCATTTTCTAGTTGATTTCCTTATTTTCCTGAAGGGAGTTAGTTTGTCATGACATAGATAGAATTCAATTTAAGATGGGATGGGATGGGATGGGACCAGTCTGCAGAGCGTGACAACTGCACGCACAAGAAAATTTGCAGCAGATCAAAGTGCACCCCAAAAGTTGGGCCCTGCACGCGCGCAAGGTATGGGTATAGGCTCAATGTAGGTTCACCTGGAGCTTTATACTACCTTAAGCGGCTTGGTGTACCTGAGAGAATCAGGTGTGCATGCCGTGCACCCACAAGTTTTTACATTGCATGCACGAGATCTCTTCGAGTTCTGCCAAGCTCTGCAGACTGGGGATGGGAGGGGATGGGATGGGATGGGATGGGATGGGATGGGATGGGATGGGATGGGATGGGATGGGATGGGATGGGATGGGATGGGATGGGATGGGATGGGATGGGATGGGATGGGATGGGATGGGAAGGGATTGGATAGGATTGGATGGGTTGATCAAATAGCACTCAGGTCTTCAGAAGAGACCAAATAAGTGGGGGACCAAGCTTCGATGCCCAAATATTACCATAGCCTGCCTTTTAGAGGCATAATTTGCAAAAAAGTAGGGGCCAATCCTTTCTAACCTAATGGAATTTGCAGATACATTCTGAATATTAATTTTTTTGCTGAAGTTTTGATAATAATCATTAATATAATCTATAACTTTGTATCTTTTATTGATATATCTTTGGTAAATTGACCAAATAAATTTACCTGTTTGGGTGTTTCTAAGCCCATTCTATGGCCAACACCTCCAGCGGGCAAAACAGCATCAACATTAAAGTCAATTTGACTTGCCATGACTCTAGAATATTTTAATGATACAAACTATCGCATTATTTGTTTTCCTTCGTGTTTCTCCGCTGTAAAAAAATGGGACCTGTTGTTCCTAAGCATGGGTTTCGATCAATCAAAGATTTTGAACCTATTTTTACCGATGTACTGTTGATGTCGCACAACTGTTGTGGTTGTTGTTGTTGCTCGTTATTGGTTATGGTTTAAGAAATAGGAGGCCTCCTACTCCTATGGTCATGGTTCAGGAAGATCACAGAATAGGAGTCAGACTATACAAATCTACTATTAATAATATTCATTATTATCATTACATTTATTTGTGAATGCATATTAGTTAAAATATTTAGATTTCGCAAATTTGAGAATGCCACCCCACCATCACCCATCACAGAATAACGATAACTTTCTTGGCTGTGACCTAAAATTCTAATGTCTTTTTGAATACAAGAACGCAATTCGGGTGCCATTCAAGACCGGCCATACATCATACGCTACACGTTTTTTTAGAAGAATAGACCATATAAGAATAAAAGGCTTTAAATATAATTGAAATAGTGTTTGAAAAGTGTTCGAATAATTATTTCAAGCACCTGTAGTCTAGTTAAAACTTTTTCATTGGACACAAGGTGAATTCACAGACATATGCGCTAAAATTTCACCCACGGCTCCTTTTCAGAGCAATTATTGTTTTTTTGTGAAATCAGTGCACGGTTTAAAAGTTAAGAAAAATTTAAGCTTTCAAACCAAAAAAGTTAAGAACATAACTGGCCTTCATCGAAATTCGATGTTCTTATAAAAAAAACGTGTATGCTCGTAACCTGGATGCAGTTATTTTCAGAAACAGTAAGGCAAATACAACTTATAAAGCTCTAACTCTGGACCAAACCCCTAAAGTTCAGAAAAGACTTTTGACATCACCATAGATAGAAATCTTCAGAAGAGCATAGAACTTAGATATTCAGCATCCAAGGTTAAAGTTTACTTAAAGGCGCAGAGATGAACATTTTGTGCAGTGAAGAACCAAAATGTGCTGTGATGAATTCCACCACTTGAAATGCTTAAAATGCAACTAATTTGGATTTCTTCAGAATAAAGATAGATGAATAAAACTATCATGGAGAATTAACTGAAATAATGGAATTAAGCTACGAGTAGAACACAACTAAAATAAGCATATTCAAACCAAAAAAATTTAAAGTCTTTAAATTTGCAGGTCAATAAGCTAGTTACTCTAGAGTACCGACTAAAGGGGAGGGGTGCGAAGAATTGTAGGGTTGGAAATAGTTCAATGTAATAAAAACAGGTGGGTATGAGCATTCAGGGGGTTTGGAAATGGCTCTATATGATAAAAGAAACAAATGAAAATAAAGTCAAGAGGTTTATTCAAGTGTATTTCCTTAGCAAGAAATATTCAAAGATAATGTACAATGTCATTTAAATTCTCCAGGAATGATAAAAGGGGGGTTGTAAAAAAGGAAGGCGTTAGTAGATATTGGGGGTGGGTTGTCACACCACATTTGCACCCCTTATGTCAAGGAGAACTGCTGCAGAACAATTTCCTGAAAACTTGGAAAAAACAAGTCTCCTCAATAAAAAGGAAGAACATCCATAAACAAATCAGATCCGTCGAGTTAACATGTGAAGCGCAAAGACTACGCATGTTTGCTGGATGAATAACATTTAGTCAAAAGCGTCCAGTGCCGAACGAAAAAACACGGCGAAATTAATAATCAGATGGACGATTACTCCATACTGCAGAGTATACCACGAGGCAATACTTAGCCAATTTAGCATGAGTTTGTGCAACCATTTATAAAAAATATTTCAAGTAGATTCATAAGTGCATGCTGATAGGTTTCATTGGCCAGTTTCTACGCTATACAATAACCAAACATATAATGCCTCAATGTACCTTTTACCAATGGCTTTGGTTTTGGTATTCATAAAGTAAACCAGGTATCGTTTTGAATAATTAGTAGCAGTTACAGATTTTTATCATAATAGTTAAAAAGGAAAAAGCTCATATTACATAGAAGATTATGTAATATACAGAAAGGTTATGTTTTGGACAGTTCATAGACAGCATTGAAATATGTAACAATGTTAGATATGTAGTCCCTAGAAAAAGCTCAGCAGCACCGTACTTAGCCACAAAAATCTCCAAATTACGCTGTTTTCTGAAGAGGTGAAAATTCCTTGAATTAATGCCTGGATGAATAGATGAATGTATTGCAAGCACAAAAAATGCCATTTCCATCCATCATTACAACTGCAAGTGAAGAAACGAGCACTGTTGTTACAAGTTGCATTTTCATCACAAGACATTCGTTCGCATTTACATAAATATAATAGATAATAATGTTGCTACTCTCGCAGTGTCTGCAAACTCTTCTGGAGGCAATTTGCTCTGACTTTTCACATGGTCTGAAACTAAAAAAATAACTTATTAGATACATATGAAAATGGTTTTGGATATTTGAAATGGAAAAAATCAATACCCGTCATCAACTCACAAGATATAGGGGCTGTGACTCAACAAATGAGTGGAGTAATGATCGGGACACACTTCATACCATAGATTCACAACAACCCTTTTCACCATGTTACAGCCCCATTAGTTGTGATCTACTCACATTAGATATCACAAGTTAAGTAAGGGGCAAGGTTGGAAACAAACGCCTACTACCCTGACACAGGCACCCAATTACCAACTTTTTTCTAGTTTTATCGACCATTAGACATAAATTGTACTGATTTTCTACAAATCTTCACCATTTTCACAATTCGCTTTTTCACGATTTCACATAAACATTGCCAATGAATTATAGAACGGTCTGTACATCTTAGTCAAAAAGTTTATTTCACAACAGTCCTTTAGCCCATACTTGATTTTAAAAGTTCTTTGCTTCCTATCAGTTGTGAGGCTCAACTTTAAGAAAATAGGTCCTATATGAAAAGAGAGTGTGTAATTGAATTTTTAGTAAACATTCCATACCTATTGGAGGTCTTACTAGTGGAGTGCTGCAAGTTACAGAATCAATTTTCCAACTCAAAGTTTGATAGCAAATAGCATTTAATTCCACATTTGTTGAGCCAGGAGATGACATTAAAATCTAAACTGGATACACAGCATTTTACTTGATCTTATAAATGCTGTTTCCTGCTATTAAATTCTTTTTATACCTAACTTTCCAAGAATTCAGCACAGGAATTGTATACAGCCCAATAGCTATGTTATAAATTGGAGAAGAAAACAAGTATCATTTATAACCTTTGTCTTTGATATTGCTACTCTCACAGTATCGTGATATTGCTACTCTTGCAGTGCCTGCAAACTCTTCTGGAGGTAAATTGCTTTGAATTTTCACATGATCTGAAAACTAAAAAAATAGATTATTAGACACATATGAAAAAGGTTTTGGATATTTGAAATGAAAACAATCACTACTCAAATGAAACCCAAACCCCACTGGATTTCATCAACTCACAAGATAACGCGTCACAATTTAGGGGCTGTGACTCAACAAACGAGCGGAGTAATGATTGGGACACACATCATACCATAGATTCTACCATCACAACCCTTATCACACCGTTACCCCATTGGTTGTGATCTACTCACATCAGATAAGCGCGCCACGATTAAGGGGTTGTGACTCCCTGAATGAGCGGAGCTGTGAATGGCAAAACATATGATAATCAGTGCATCCTTTTGTATAGTAAAAAGCATATGTATCTAAGTACCACTTACATCTTAGTTCACCTCCAACCATCATCAGCTTTGCAATTCTTCTTTTCATGTTAACATCCTCAATCTACAAAGAATATAAATTATTATGAACAATAATATCAATCTGATAGTACATCAATGGCATAAATTTAATTTGTAAGTAAGGGACAAGGTTCAAAACAAAGGCCTACTACCCTGACAAGGGCACCCAATGTCCAACTTTGTTCTACTTTTACCAACCATTAGACATAAATTGTGCTGACGTTTTATTTTTTTTCAAAATTTTGATGCTGACTAAACCAATTTCCCATAAACTAGCCAATAAATTATTGAAAGAATTATACATCATGGTCAAAAATTTTATCATATGCTTGTTACAATTTAGGGGATGTGACTTAATGAGTGGAGCTATGTATGGGAAATGAACCAAGTCATCAAATAACCAATCCCAATTTAGGGGTTGCGACCCAGCAGATGCTGGAGAAAGACAATTTCCTATTAACAATTTGATATGTTTAGTCAATTTCCAGTGATGTTATGCTGAATAGAAAGTTGCCTAGAGGTATGGGGTCCTTACTGTTACAGGTAAATTAAAAGTGGGTTTTTTACAACAATGTTTGATATGCTTACTTTCTTTCATAAACAAAAGTTTATTGGAAAATTGATTTCTCTCGCATGTCGCATCCTATTTTATCTATTTTATTGTAAACAGAGGTAAAAATTAAGGGAATTATGAAAGAGCCCTCCCCCCTTCCCCTCCCTTAAACGTTTTGTTTAATGGTTAGTAAAATTAATCAAAAAAATGTTGATATTAACTCCCTGTTTTTCGACACAGTGAGTTATGAAATTCTACGGATCTAGTCTAATAATTCATTGATGAATACCTTGTGTTCTGGGAAGGGCTGGCGGACGAATCCTCGATTTTGGATCAAGTAAATAGAAAATCAAAACCATGAAAGTTCTCATTACAAGCTTGATCGAGTTGTGCTTCATTTTTGTGCTTTTTGTTAGAGAACGCATAAAAGACATAACATATAGCTTGATTTAGGCCTACCTTTCAACCGGTTCTTTCAAGCCTGACCTTGTTGAAATTGCGCTGGTTCCATCCATTCCACCAATTGTGCAGCTGCTCTGTTTTTTGTTAACCATCTATTATTTTTGCTGGGTTCTCATGTTTTTCCAAGGAAGCTACATCAAAATAGAACGGCTAGATGAGATAACTGGATACTATGAACTTGATTTCCTTTTCATAACCTGTTCAATTTGCCCGCCAAATTTAACACTATGCTCCTCCGCTTCAGTGATGGGGTCAATCAGAGGCAGATTGCGTAGATTCAGAAATCTCGTTCTGGTTCTTATAGGGGATTGTTGGCTACCCGGCTGAGCGAAGCCGTGAATGACAAAACCTAATTTTCAAGAAACAAACTGGCGAGGACCTTATACCTTTGGGACACTTTACTATTCTAAATGGTACGGATCTGGTAGACTGGTATTTCATTCAATTTTATGTGTAAAATAGCCTTTTCCCAACTTTATCCTTTCTATTTAAGATTCTTTAAGAAAATACTTTCACAAAGCAATCTACTCTCTTTTCTATTTTTCGTAGCAGACTTTCACGTAGCCCTATAAAAATTGTTCAGTTAAGAAGCCTCTTTATAATTAAGTTTGTTGGGATATAAAAGGTATTTGATTCTATGGATCGAGTCTTGTGATTTACTGTAACCTTTTCAGTTGGAAGTTATCCATGCCACAGGAAAGTGATCAGCTAGATAATTCTAAATTTCCTTGACCAGTTTATGAATGAAGTAAATAGGACAGCAATTTAAAAGACTTGCATCACTTTTTTTTATGTTGTTGTGAAATGCTTGTGCAATTTTATTGTTAAAAGAACACACATAATATGAGGTAGAACTTTGGCTAAACCTAGTTGCCTTCAATTTATCGACCTTGAAATTGCATATAGGCGAGGGCGTATATCAATTTCACAACTTCTGATAGCATCTGAATATGAAATCTCTGGTCTGTGTGTGTGTTGCAGAAGTTTTCAAGGAATTCTTAAAGAGCATTCTGCAATACCTTGTTTACATGAGCCAATTCCCTTTGATTGGCAATGAAAAGTAATCAAATTCACAAAGTGTGGACTCTAACTTGAAGTCATGAGGTCCGGCAGTCAGACAATCTTTGTTAATCTTTGAAAAACTCAAGTTATCGAGCGTAACCTGTTAAATGTCAAATATCAAATGTCTGATGAAACAGGACGTGCGTTTGTTAGAACAAGTTACGGCATTTCGAGCGAATTTTGAAATTATTAGCGATTAAAATCATTTTGCCTTTTTGCCAACTGCACAACGAAAAGATGGATGAACTCGAAAGTAGAAGTTCCACGGGAGTGCCAAAAAAGCAACACTTATCGCAAGGCCGTGATGATATGAGTCGGAAATACTCCCATTTTGCTGACTAGCACATTAGAAACCAAATAGGGACCTGGATCCTGCAAAAAGCGATGGAACGTAATTATTTTAAAAAATAGCCAAATTACTTATTCAAAATTTTTAGAAAAGTTGCTTTAATCTGTGGACGCAATCTAACGCTATTTCTTCACATTAGAAGCACCAGCTCTTCTCAAATATTTCCCTTCTTGGAACATGTATTAGTTCTGCTTTATAAATCTATTACCTTGAATTGTCACAAAACATTTTGCAGCAGGAAAGCTCCTTTTATCAAGGGTTTTTAAGTCCTTTAAAAATTTGCAAAATACGAGGAAAATTGTGTATACACTCGTGACCAAAAAAGTTTATACCGGTAATTGAACTTTGAAGAATGTGGACTCATCTGGTGAGCAGTTGATGCCCTTGTTATAAGTCGTAAGGCGTACCTGCGTGCGGGTTATAGACATTCCACCCGACTGCTATTTGTTAGCCTTAGACAATTCTATTATTTTTGCTTCGTTTCTATGTATTTCGAAAGAAGATTTTAAACAAGCAAGCACATCAAAGCATAGTCAATAGCAAAAATTCTGGTCTGGAAGTCTTTTGTTTCAATCCTTTATTCGAGAAATGAACTCGCGCTAACGGAAAAAACGTGTCACGTGATCAAAAAGTGTGCAAAACAAATTGAGAACGCGATGGATGCACACGGATATATTACTGGAGTTCCTGGATTTTACATTTGGTCTTTGGATTAATGACGATGTGTTGGTTGCGAAATTTGATGAACCAATTGAAATTGAAGTAGAAGAGATATGCTTTATGATAACTTTGATAATGTCACAGAGAATAAGTTGTTTTTCACCATTTACCTGTGCTAGGCGCCATCTGGGCCTATTGAAAATTTTGTTGCCGAAGCAGTAATACCTATAGCAGTGATTTTAGCTAACTTATTGCAAAAAAGTCTGAAAAATATCCAAAATTGTTCCAGGAGTTGGACATGTAATATGGCTGAGTTCTGAAATAACTTCTTTCGCTCTAGCGAACGACTGAAAGAAAGCTCTTAAAAGTTAGCGATTATGTTTTTAGACCGAGAAGAGAAGATTGCCAGAATCACAGTCGGGACAAGGACAACTTCTACTTCAAGGAAATGAAAAAAGAAAAAATGTTCAAATATTCATCATTGGCCATAGTAAATGCAGTTTTTTATTTATGCAGTGTCATTCGAACAGTATTGATATCCTGAGTAGTCGGTGATTTATTGGGTTGTCAAAGCCACTTTTACTAGCCTAGCTATTCACTAAAAGTACATTAGTAGTCAATTAACATTCATCGAATCATAAAATTTCAACTTCGACACACATTTTCTTTTTTCCACAAAAAGCCTGCTGTAAGCTAGCATTTGAATTCGCTTTCCTTTTGCCAAACAATCAAATACATAGGGTATAATGGGGCCAGTCCAATGATGGCGCAAGGCAAGGGAGTCTGCGAGACAGTGCACTGTGGAAATGCACAGTTTTTCCTGACATTTTCCTCCAACAGTTAAAGAAAGTTCTTAAAAGAACTGTTTTAAAAATTTTTATGCGTCTAAGATGGCTTATCTATGCTTAAAACATTTTATATGTGTGCAAAATGTCATCAAATTTTTGTGCTGTGTGATAAAAAACTATCGTGATTCAGTAAATCAACCGGTTGCTAAGGCGTTGCTTGCATAGATTTTGATCATGTGACCATCATTAATTGAGACAATAAGTTAGAACAAAAGGCTTCCAGACCAGAGTTTTTTCTATTGACTGTGATCAAAGTAAAACGGAATAACAGGAAAGCTAAGCACTGCAAACGCAGCCATGAATTCTTTAAAAACAATTTCAATTTTGCCCGCTAAAATCAATGCACTCCTCCCTACAGTGAAACAGTCAATAAGAGAAGAGGCAGATTGCGTTGATTCAAAAACTTTTAATTTTTATATTTCATTGGAAAAGCTATCGCAAAATTAAGCAGTAGCAATACATTTAAAGAGAGTGAAAATTGTTCTGCTTGAATTGAATTGTCAACTTGGTAAGCAACAGAAGTATGCCAGCAGCATAGATTTTCAATCAATGTAAGCAATATCCCCTTTTTAATTTACTTAAATTATTTCTTTGCTACATTCCTAAACGAAATCTTTTACTTTTTGCAGAAAATACTTCTATCACCCGTAGATCTGAAAGTCTTGATCAGCCTCAAAGTGTGGTTAAGAAAGAAGTGAAGATGTAACGTGAAGTTAATAAATTGTCATAATATTGAAAAATATTATTTCATAATTTTTAAGTCACTTCAATATTCTTCAACTGTCAGTATCCACATTTGAAAGTTCCCTATTAAGAGAATGTGATATTTGAAATGTTTAATGCTCTTTTTGAAAATTTTCCATTTGGGCTCCATTACACTTATGGTAGTAGATAATGCAACATATGCCATAGTGCTGTTTCCGTTCTTCCAAACTTTTCTTATCATTTCGAATAGTGGACCACATTACAAAACATTATTTTAAAACTTTATTGCCCTGTAGTTACATCTCCGTTTCTGTGATCATGGGGACTGACACAGGTTATGGTATCCTCTAGAACCAGAAGCGTAGAAACGTTGTGGAAATTTGGGTGATATCAAAAATTGGGCACTGTTTCGTACTACAGGAGCATCCGCACTTGGCTTCTTTCGCGATAAAAAGGGTCAATTTCTTGCTAAAAGGGGGCACTTTCCAGTTGAAACGGGGCACCTTCACGTTGAAAAGGAGCATTTTAAAACTGAAAACGGGCAAATGTTAGAATAACAAGGGACACTTTGCAGAGAAAAGGGAGCACACCGGCTGTTGCTGGAAAAAGTGTGGGCACCTATCCCCTAGGCCCCCCGGTTCCTACTCCACTCACAATAATATTCAGATAGTCCCAGTCTCTCCCTTTTTTTGTTTCTGTCAAAGCTGTTAGAAGAATGGGATGTATGTGGCTATTGGGCGAGAAATATCGAATTTGAATAACTTTATCGTACTGCAAAGCTCTAAACCGTGCACGAATAAATGGAAGCATGACTCAGCAGTGTTTTACATACTTTGAGCAGCGCTTTATCGGCAGGGCTACGCCTTTGAATTCACCAATGAATTACATTGTTGAGCACAATTGGACAGAAAAATTTCCATAAATCCTTTTTTGTGTAAAATGATGAAGGATAACTTGCAAATCCCATGAACAAAATAAGCGCTGTTCTTTACGACCTATTACTTTAGGCTGCAAACAATGATAATGTCCTCGGGTTGGTCAAGTATTGGAATTTAATACTTTATAGATCAATAGTATATTAGGCTATTATTATTTCATTTGCTTGGGCCATAACAATGCATAACAATGCAAGTATACAAAGGCTGTGTAATTATTGGATGGCTGGCGTCACAGAAGTGATGCAAATCAATGGTTTTCATGCCATCAAGCTTTATATTGTTCAACAAACAGTGGGAAAATTCTATTCAATTGAAGTTAGCAATTCCCTAAGCACTTTTAGCCATTGATTTGCAATAACTGGAGGAATGTTGTCATTCCTGTTTCGTTTTAGCTGACAAATCGTTTAAAAATTGACTTTCAAGGGAACAATTACTGGCGAATTGGAATGACCGACATAGCAATGTGCTGCATTGTCTTTCTGCTGATGTGTGCTGAACTCTATGTTTTCAAATCATTGATATTTCCATGTCATGGGAATTCCTAAGATTAGTTGTCATCTTTGCTGCAATTTTCTTCTGAGTTTCTTCTGGTATCACATTTGCTTTTGCGCATTAATCTTTGCTTGTAATATATTTATTAGAAGTATTGCCGTTTTCCCTCCCGTTTCACAAACTATCACTGCCTTAAATGGCGACTCACACGACGACTCAAACGGTGTAATTTACGTAAAAGTCTGACTTTTCAAGCTGACAAGATCCAACTTTACCGAAATGGTTTGTAACAAAGGGGTTGGGGGCTTAAGTAATGTAAATAATAATAGATTTAATTTGGGCTAATATGGTGCAAGTACTTCAATGGGACTAAAGAGACAATGCTAGAGAAGGCAAAATCTAGAGAGGAATTGAAGAATTCGTGGACTCAAGGTTTATCCCTAAGTATAAAAGACTTACATGTATGAGTAGATCAAAGAAAATGTCTGTTTTAAGGGAAAGAGAAAACATCAAAGAAGACTTTGTCCCAATTGTACAAATGATTCCTTTGATAGAAGATGGACTAGAAGATTTGAAATCTTGTGGTATCATTGGTATTATTATTGTTATAACCAGGGTCCCATAACTTTCTGTTCATGTACCAATACCCGAGAAACGTTTCATTTTCCGTTTTGTCATATCAACATTCGTTCTCCAACTCACCTCTTGCAGTTGCAACCCACCCATTCTTTGATATGGTCTGCCAACAACCTCTTAGACCTTTCAAATCATCTACTTCCATCACATCATCCTTGTCAGTACTTTCGTCAACCATCCCCGTCTCATTTGAGGACCGAAGGACACTTTATTTCCTTTTCATTATGGTTGTAGCAAAATTTTCAAGCGGAATTTCGTTGTCGAATTCGAATGCTATCGTTTTGAACAAATTGTTGTTTTGTTTTCTTTGATAGTGACGTACAGAACTAATGTTGTCTATTCCTTTTTAGTCTTGCCCGTCATTGCCTAACTCTTACAGCAATACATCAATATACTCCTGAGCATAACGCTCAAAAACTTTATTCACAATCTCAAATGCACTTTCCTCGTATTTCAGATCTCCTTAAGTTTAGCCACTGCTTTTTGTACCTGCCACATTCACACTTTCATTTTCTAGCTTGGACGTTGCATCTTCAGTAATTGCTCATTTCAGTTGATATAATCTTACTCTCCTTATTTCACAGCCCTTATTTTAGTAGTTAATATTCTTAATGGCTCATCTTCTCGCTGTGGTATTTTTGGTTTATTTGGGCTGCTAGCAATGTTGTTCAATACAGTTGAATATAGTTCCCGTACCATATGGATCATATGCTTTCTTATTGTGTGCAATAGCACGCCATGCCACATCCTGTCAAAGGCCTATTTAGGAAATCTATAAAACTGTAGCAAATTTTAGTTATCTTTTGGCTGTTTTTGTAACTAAAGCAATGGCAATCAGCACCCTTTGTTACTTTGGATATCTTTATCAGACTCTTATAAGTAACTTGAAGATATGTTAAATGAGATAAGAAACAGAAAAAACGCAAGCTTGGTATTGTGCAATTTGGAGTGATTCACCTTTCCAAACCCAAACTATCGATCAGCTTTGCAATGAGAAAAGAAAAATTTCCATAGCAAATAAATATTTCGTCAAGTTTTCGAAAGAAAAAGTGATTCTGGCAGGGCAAAGGTCAAAGGTGACATCACCCTCGCAAAACAAAGCTTTCGTAATTCATAATCATGTTGGTAATCTTGTTTACTATAAGCAGTGAGCCTTGTTTACTAAAACGCAGACTTCCCGGTTTCCATAGATTTCATTCACGCGCCATGTACAAGCGCTAACCGGTTTGACGGCAACTCGTTGAACTACACTCAAATGAGGAGCCTCAAACAATTTTTTGGGATACAAAAATTTGCCGATAGTATGGTGTGGTAGTGGCATAAGGGCGTACAGGGGCGGATCCAGAAGGGTGCTATGGGTGCTCGAGCACCCCTCAAAATTCTATAAAAGCGTTTTTTCGCGGAGCTTGCAATCTTCAATAAGAGAAGGATTTCCCTTTGCGTGTCTTTGAAATATTTGTTTGAGATGGGCGGCCATTAACCCCCTCCATTGAAAGTGATATTAATAAACAGTGAGCAAGTTAAGGTCATTTTTACTATTTTTGTTCACCCAAAGTTTGATTAGAGAATCGCAGCTTCGTGATGAATTTCAGGATGAGAACGACACCAAATAAAGGGTAAAATTATTAATTTATAGTTCTTTAGTGAGACATCCGATAGAATATTACGACATAATCAGTTACGACATATTCAGTTTGACATGAGTACTCCTGGTCCTGGCATCTTGTTAGGCCCATTCTTTCTTCTATAGGTACCTTTAATTATAAGCTTGCTAAATTCTGTGTCCCTCTCTTGGAACCTTTCACCACCAACAGTAATAGTGTTCGTGACTCCTTCTCTTTGCTAAGGGAATTTCTTCTTTTCCTAATCAAGACTATGTTATGACCAGCTTTGATGTTGTTAGCTTGTGGACTAATATCCCTTTAAATGAGAGCATTGATCTTTGCACTGACGTATTGTTTAAAAACCGACGTAGTTTTGAGTATGATGAATGTACTTTTGATCATAATAACTTCCGTAAACTACTTGGCTTTGCAGTGAAGGACAATCATTTTATTTTTGATGGGAAGCTCGATGATCAAATTGATGGAGTGGCTATGGGATCTCCCCTAGGCCCCATTTTGGCTGATGTTTTCATGTCTTTCCTTGAAAATAAATACTTAAGTGAATGTCCTTCGCAGTTTAAGCCTGTTTTATATCGTTGTTAAGTTGATGATGCCTTCTGTCTGTTTAAATGACATCTATCTTTTATCTATCTAAGGATAAAAATGACAACTATCTCTTTCTTGACCATATCAGAAGTTATCATCCTAGCATTAAATCTATGGTAGAGATTGAGGATAATTGTTCTTTGCCCTTTCTCGACGTTTTAATTGATAAAGAAGGTATTAATTTTGTTTGCTGGTCTATTTAGGAAGCAAACTTTCACTGGCTTATACACCGACATTTCTAGCCTTAGCCCTACTAGGTATAAGATCAATTTAGTTCATATTTTAGTATTTTGCGCTTTTCATATTTGCTCATTATTTGTTAATTTTCATAAGGAAATTGTTAGAGTTAAACAGATTTTTCGTGCTAATTGCTTTGCGGTTACCCTCATTGATAAGGTCATTCGTAATTTTTTCAATCGGCAATTCATCCCCCATACCAAACCCATGGATAAGGTGGAGGATAAGCCCCCTAACATCTGTTGTTTTTCTTACTTGGGTAATCGTAGGTTTAGGATTCGTAATTATATTACTAAACTCATTAAAGCCAATTATCGTAATGTCCGGGTTCAGTTTATTTTCAAATGGGCCAAACGAGTATCATCTTTATTTCAGTATGAGGACCGAGTTCCCACACTAGTGTGCTCTAATTTTATTTACAAATTTTCGTGTAGTGGCTGTGATTCCACTAAGGTAAGACCATTAGGAATCTTTTGATTCGTTGTAATGAGCACCTGGGTATCAATAGAAAGGGGCGGGATATTGCATCTCCTAGTCCATCGTCCATCAAAGCAAACAGGTCATACTGCTTTTATTGATGATTTTCATGTTATTAGTAAATCCAGCAACTCATATGACCTACTCATTCATGAGAGTCTGCTAATTCAAAGAGATAGACCCTCCCTTAATTCCCAACAGTCCTCCATTTCTTTGGTCCTATTCTAATCGACTTCGTTTCCCCTGTTTTTTCTTCTTACCTCTTCAGTTCTTTTCAACCCCCTTGTGGATTTCCATTCTAACTTTCATAATACTTTTTCCTACTGTTTTTTTCCTACTGTTTTTCATCTTTATTCCTACACAATACTTCGTCCTACTGTTTTTTCACCTCTTTCCAAATCACGTGGTTTTAATCCACCTACTGTTCATTACCATATATTTACACCCTCCCCCCCCCCCTGATCTCTTAACTGAGGATGACTCAAGTCTGAGTCGAAACGTTATTGTCAAACTGAATTATTTCAAACTGAATATGTCTAACTGAATATGTCGTAATAGAACTCTTTCGAATGTGTCACAAGAACTTTGCTATCCTTTTTTGTCGTCGTTCTTATCCTGAAATCCTCCAAATGAAATGGAAATTAAATGAAATGAAATAAGTAGTGAGACCCAAGTTTACATGTGATATTCTGTAAACCTAGTAGTGGGGGGTAGCATAGGCAATATTAAGGAATCTGCAGAGTTGGTCATACTCTTCATAGAAATCACCAAATTTTTACCTAGACAAAGGCTTAAATGTCAACCTATCACATACAGCAACAAATACAGCATCCGTAGCCCAAATCATAGTGTTCTTCTGATCACTATCAATTTATTTTTAACTAAATATGCATTTGCCAAAAATAAACCATCATTCAAGCTATAGATTGAAAAGAAGAAAGATTACGAAAGAAGGACTTAGAGAATATGTGGCATAATAATTAATTAGAATGTTATTTAGATGCAAAAACCAAGAAATAAAGCCCCTTACTATATGATATATTATTTCATTCTTTATTGTACGAAGAACTTACGTCTCAACTTGATACTGTATATGGTGACTGAGGCACACATTTTTTTTCAATTTTCATTGGGTTATTAAAAAATTTAGTGAAAATTAGAAGGAGTATGAAAACATTTTACAGGTCCAAAGTTTAAATGACTAACCCCTGAACGGTGAATCTTTTAGCAATAGAATGATCATTTCCTTTCGAATAAATTTCTATAATAAAATTTTTCACAAGTTTCACGGAAAGTCCAACGAAGCAAAAGCTGAGAGGGGCAGTCATAAAAGTTCATCATTTGCCTTGCCAAGAAATTCTTCTTATGCCGAAAGACATAAGATTTGGGCGCAGCGCCCACTGTACCCTCTCTTGAGCGACGCTTCGGCTACACTCCTTTTTTCTGTTTAAGCTGACAAATAATTCATTGCTTTGCTCAGTTTCAAAAGCGAATAGAAGTAAATCTTTAGACAGGGATGGACTGGCCCCAGTGGCGTAACGGAGCAGTGTGGGGCCCTTAGTCAAAGTAGGGGTTTGGGGCCCCAATTTTTTTGCGAATCAAGTTTACAGGCAAAGCCCGAAATTACCCTCAACTGCATAAACTTTTTACATGTAATTTTTAAACAATATTAACTGACATCAATATAGCAATTATCCAAAAAAATTAACAAAATCTCATTGGGTCCCCATAGGGGCCTAATTGTGTAGGGTCCCTTAGTTTTGCGCTTAAAGGTGCATACTGTGCGTTACGCCACTGACTGGCCCGGGTGGCAAATCTGCAATCGCCACCCTGGTCCTAAGAAATCGCAGTGTAAAAAGGTTAACGGGCCCTTCCCGCGTTGGAGAAAATCCCCTAGGCCAGGCCCTTTGAGCTTTCTAGCCACTATGTGATTTTGACGCCAGACCGCCCCTGCCTTTAGAAAGGTGTCACGAAACCGGGTAGTCTTCATCGATTGTTTTCGGCAAAATTTTTTTTAATTACTCGAGAACGCTGGGAAAGCGAGTTCAACAGGGAATGCTTAGAAATCGTTTTTTTCTTTAACATGCTCGAGAATGCAGGTAATACCGGTTCAACGAGTAATTCTTCGAAGTCCGGCTATTCTTATGTGTATTCTTAAGTTATTCAAGTTGTGTGACAATTTAAGTTATTAATCACATGGGAATTGCGATGCCTTTGTCTCAGAAAGGTATATATTAACCCCCGCGTTCTTTCTCATCAGACCTTGAAGACCACTGGTTGGGGACAAGAAGCAGCAAAAGCAAGTGAAATCTTTCTTATAAGGTGAGTTCAAAATTTTTTATAGTTGGTTTGCCTAAGACAGACAAACAGCAGCCTCCTAACGCTTGGTCCATCGCAAGAAGAACTGATACCTTTTGACAACAACTTTTTAGGATACGAATTGAGGTTGTAGCTTCAATCTGGCTGGAGTAATTACATCTAGTTAGGTATTTCGACATTAGAAACTAAACCGTTCTCGCAGCAGATTGGGAGGACAAGAAGTCCAGAAAATCCGCTTCTATCTACAGCCACAGTATCAGTTCAATTCGAATGTAAAATCTCAATCCCCGAACAACCAGTAAGAAATTGTCAGATATTTTAAAATCTTTTACGCCAACGCAGTTCAACTCCTTTGCGATTCGCCAAAAAAAGATCAGTTTGTTTGAAACAGTGTATGCTTTTATTGAGAATTATTTCCGATGTCTCTTTGAAGAACTAACCCTTCATTTTATTGCCTGTGAGCTTGGCCACGCCTGAGGAACTTTGCAATTTTTATATTGCGATAGGGCTACACTGCATTAAATTGTATAGAGCGCAAATTGTTTGATGGTACCCCGAATGAGTTTAACTTTGTGTTTGTGCATTGCTGTAATGTAGCCTCGATCTCTTCTCTAATGTCTGCCCATAATTCAGGATTGGAATTGCAAAAACAAAAATGAAGCTATTCTCGATGATTCTGTTGATGCTTTTGGCAGTTGTAGCCGTGCTTGGTAAGTTTCTTTACACTGTAAATAATTTCATTACCACCTTGATTTAAAAAAAGTTGAACAGTCACTCCCGTGATCCCTGTTAGCCTTCTCTAAATTTTCCAATAGTTTCATTGAGACTTAAAGGGACTCAACTAGTAAATGAAAACGTCTTGTAGAGATCAGTTTCTTGGAATGGCTAAAAACTGTCAGCACATGCTCACAGTGATTTTTACTTTCACAAAAAGATTCTGTGATTTAAGATGAGATAATGAGAAAAAGGTAAGAAAATAATTGGAGAGTAACAAGAAAGTAATGAGGAAGAATTAAGAAAAAAGCGACAAATGGATATTAAGTCTGTCCTAATACCGAAATGAACTCTAATTTTCTAAGAACCCCCTTTTTTCAACCATTTTTTCAACTATACTGTCTGTATATCTTCCTTAGGAGAAGGCATCGAGGAGAACAATGACTTGAACTCCGACGAACTGGACGATGGCTTTGAGGCAGAAGAAGCTGATGAAGCCAACGATGAAAACGATCTAGAAAAGACTGGTAATTTTACGGAAATTTATTGCTTTACATTGCTATACTTCTCTCACGATGCAGGAGGAATTTCTGGTTGGATTAAACTCATGCTTAAACAGGAATCAAAATGCTACTTCTGGAAATAAACTTTCGTGAAAAACTGTTAGAAGCATGAACAAATGGTTGAAAATAGGCTATTTCATATTTATTGAATGTTCCTTGTACATTCCTCTAACGAATTTTCTTTTGCATTTCATTTTAGCTGAACATGACCCGGCCAATCCAATTACATTTTATTGCAATTTCTGCAGAAATTGCAATACTTTAAGACGATTGTGCAGCAGAAAATGCCCAAAATCCGTGTTACATTCAATGAAATATTCGTGCAACCAATGTCACTTTTGCAATCCCAAGCACTACTACCAATTAATCAGAAGAATCAGAATCCCGCCTATACGAAGATGGATTAGTGGCAGGCGCCGCAGATGGTAAAGTGTGAAAGTGAAACACTTGCTGAACTTTTGCTGCTGATTTTCTGTTATTGCTTAACTTTTTATAACTAACCATAACCTTTTTTTGTATTGCATATTGAGCAAAGTTTCGTTGTGTTTCTTGCGCTTTCTGATATTCTTAAAATAAGTGAATTCTATTGGCAACGTGGCCGGGATGATGGGGCAAAGGACTATTCTAATGATTCTAGCAAATTTCCTGTCGAACCATCTACTACTATTGATAAGTTGAACTGCTTTTGACTGAAAAGGCACAGCCAAAAATAGCCCGAAATAGATCAATCTGAACAACATAAACCATTATACTAGTTCCAATGATGCATCAACATTCCTAATTACGCACGATATTATTATATTGTTACTTCTGTACTCGCGGAACACCTACCAACAAACAAGAATACTCCTTCGCTTTCAAGAATTGCAGTATAAACAATATTTATGCCCATCAAACTGGAGATCAAACCCAGATCTCTTGCTTACACATCTACAGTATCATGCTAATGCAGGTTTTAACCGATTGGAAGTACTCAATTTTTCCTTTAGCTTACCCTTGGACTTAGACCCATGTATGACAACATATTTGAGAAAAGTAGTTAATTCTCATTTTATTGAAGTCTTTCAGTAACATCTAGGTGAAGACAGGCAGGCATAAGTGTCTTGAGGATAATTAAAAAAAACCTGTGTTTCATGTTTCAGAAAATGACTTCAAATGTACCCTCCTGACAGAAGTTCTAGTATTTCCTTACAAGAGATTGTCGACTCTCCACACGCTGGCAGTAAAATGAGTGTCCAGCACACGTTTGAAGAAAGATTGTTGCTATCCTTGAATATACGAAACAGCCCATTCTTACAATTACACCTTAAGCCCTTCTTATCCATCTGGATGTAAAGTATCAAACAAGCACCATTTTGTGCCATCTTTGAAGCGAGTCAAACCTACGTATATTTTACTAAAAGATATTCAAGAGTGTTCTCCTAATTTTTCCAAATTTTGCTCAACCTCAGCCTCAGTGTTCCTATCAACTGTCGCGTAGTTATCTAAATACCAAAGAAAGCCTTCATTTCCAGGAAACTAAAATGAGCAAGGGCTAGAAAAAGAATCCATAACTCTTTCTCTCATTATTTGCTGTCCTATATTTCCGCGTTTTACGATAGGCATAAAGTGCTTTTTCTATGACTCAAAAAAACCTGTCTGACTGGTATGCAAAGGCTCAGTATTCTTTGTTCTTATATATCGCAGACCGTCGGCGATCATCGCGGATGAGGACCTTGTGATGCTTGCCATCGCCGACGATCGCCGACCGTTTGCGATTGCCGACGATGAACCAAACAAGTTTGTTTCTTGCGATCATCGCCGATGTTAATGAGAACACAATCGGCGACGAGCGCCGATGGAGACTAGTATTCCATCCCCCGTAGTCATGCACACAAAATAAATTCTTCCTTCATTCGAATCCGTTCACCATGGTCGCTAACAGCAATATTGAAGCTAGCGGTCTTGACAATGAAACATTCATGGAAATAATTCGAAAGTATCCACCAATTTATGACAAATCTTGTAAGGGGTTTCAAGATCGAAAAGTGAAGAGCAATTGTTGGAAAAAAGTATCTGAAGAAGTAAACTGCTCCGTCGAATTCGCTATCGAACATCTGTAGTTCTTTTACAAGAACGTGAAAATGGCTGTATTCTTGCCTTCGCTTAAGTATTTCCCTCACCCAAAATCTTTTTGGCTTTCGAGTGCACGTGTTCTTCTCCATGATTTGTTTCGTTTTTGGAAAAGCAGGAGTAATCACTTCATTTTTAATAGGGTTAACTTTCGCAAATCGCAAACTTCCATACTTTTGACTCGTTTGAAAATGAAGCTGTAAACATATAAAATTGTGGCGCTTAAAAGACGATGTCTTCTATTTCACCAAGACGAGGCCCTTTTGCTATTTTATCACGTGTTCACAGATCGGCGATTGTCAACGATGCATAGAAAAAGGTTGATGTTCTCATATCGCAAGCATCGCAAGGCCCTAATCGGCGATGATCGCCGACGGTCTGCGATATATGAGAACCAGGCTTAAGGATTCTGATCACATCTATATGCTCTACACTAAATCGACCAATTTAAACCTTACATTTCGACAAAAAATATCACAATAAACATGTCGGTAAAAATGTTTTTATTATTTATGCAGTAAGGGAGTGCCCACTTTCTAACTGTATAGAAGGAATACTTTTTAAATCTCAATATATGTTAAATCTCAAGATAGATTCGTGAGATAGGCCTGGATCAATCTTAGCAAAATTATTTTGGCTTATCCTAAGCATTGATGTTGTATGGACCTGATCACATGAAAATCGCCAGCTTCACTCAAACGAGTTCAAAATCGTCTAAATTTTGATCACGTACTATGGCTGTCATTTATAAATGTCATTATATTTTTTTGGGAACAATAACAGATAATTCATTATTTTCTTTCAAGTTTTTATTTGCCTCAAAATTTTTGCTAGCTTTATTGCAAAATGATCCTGTTTGGAAACCTTTAACAACAAAGCTTTCTTGTAACATCCATTGTGAACGAAAAAAAATTGGATGATTTTTAAGATATACAAGTCGAAGGAGGGTAACAGGAAAGATCATTGAGGCCCTGAACAAGAAAGTAGCATTCGTCTAAACATTGTAAAAATCAAAACATAAATGAAACCGACATTGGCAGAAGAGGGCTCCATCTAAACATTAAGGCAGCGAAGAAATTTGCCTCGGATCTGGCGAGAAAGCTACAGATTATTTGAAACTTGTGGCTGGTCTATTGGGGTGGACATAGTAGATCTACCCCCACCCTAAACTACTAACAAGGATAATGCCTGCTTATCTGATATTCGATCAGACTTATCACATCAGCATCTTGGCTTTAAGAAAGGTATGGCTCTTGCATCTCTTACTAACAATAGGCTCCGTAGTCACTTTGTAACAGGACATGTATCATCGTCACCGAAGTCATGTGGTATTCCATGTGATAGGTAATCTGTCAATCAAACGTTGATAACGTGTATTGTTTATAAATATTTAATCATTGCAATTATTCTTATGCTGAGGTTATGTTCCTGACAGTCCAAATGCAAATGTAATGCGTGCTTTTCTCTCGCCTCTCGTTGTTCCTAGTCAAAGAAATAGAAAGCCTCTTAAAACTTAGATGAGGTTCAACTACTAATTAGGAGTTTAGGTATTCATATTTTTGCAGTAAATGAGATTAAGCTAGATCCTAACTACCCTAAAGAGTTAACCAGCATCTCTAGCTACCAACAGGAACGCCACGACCGTACAGGCAGTGGAGGTGGAGTTAATCTTTATACAAGAGACTCTGTTAAATATAAGCTGCGTACTGATCCTTCTATTGATGATCTAGAAGTCATTTGCATTGAGAATAAACCACGAAAAAGCAAATCCTTTTTCCTTCATTCTTGGTACAGGCCACCAAGTGACCCACAGTGGTACAAACTGTGATCTCACAAAAAAAGAAGCTGATCAGCCCATTGAAAATGACACAATACATTTGACTTTTTTGTATGAACTGTTTAGTTTCAATTAGAACCAACCAGGGTTGCTATTAACACTTCCTCAATAATCGATCATAAAGCTACAAATTGTGCCAGAAACATCACAAAATCAGGAGTGCATAAAGTTTATGGTATACTGAGTCTGTAATTACAATCGGGCAGCAGAAAAAGGCCATAAAATCGCAAAATGAAAAACTTCAATGAAGGAGCATTTCTATTCGATATTTCTGTCATAGGTTTGGAGCAAATGCTTGCGGAAACTGATGACATATGTAGATGCGCTTGTTAATCATTGGACTATCAAACTTTCTCTTATCATTGATAAGCATGCCCCAATTTGTGAAATTCTTGTCTCAGAAAAGTACTATCCTTGGATTGAAAAGGACCTAATGGATTAATGCGGACTAGAGATAAGCTAAAAGACTGCAGTAAAAAGTACGTCCACACTGTTAATGGACTCCCACAGGCAAGTTCGCAACGGAGTTAATTCTCTAAATATCTAGCTCAAATTGGAACACTAGAATAACAAGATTTCAGCCTCCAAGGGCAACATTTAAGAATCATAGGAGATTATTAATGAACTTCAAAATAAGAGGTCCAAGTCAAGCAACATTGATAGTCTTAACTCATAGCCCCCTGCAGGTGCCATATGGCACAGTATAAGTTACTGCAAATCAAAGAAAAACCTGGGGGTAATGTTATCAAGATTTGCAAAGTTGATCAGACAACATCCACTGCATGTTTTTTAAAATAAGGATATTTCCTGTATTTATGTACCTCCCTGTAACATTTGCTTCCACAGTTATATGTCTGTGAGTTCCAAATAGCATCAGGAGGCAATGAGTTAAGGGATCTGGTGCTGAAACTATTCACAAGAAGGATATTCCAAATGTAATGAACAGCTACTTCTGCTCAGTACGCAAAGACCTTCCTGCTAAAATCAGCGTACCTAATCTATTTTTAATGTTATCAACTGTGGTTACTGTTTTAATATGGAGGACCCCTTGTAAATCAGCTTCGGCTAAAGGACTACCCTCATTAAATGTATTATAAATGAAATGAAAAACATGAGACTTGTCAAACCAAGAGCACAAATAATCAAGTGGAGAAATTGGAATACTAATACATTTCATTAAATGCCATTAAAAAAGAACGTCACTGCAAGGTGCCATTTTTGAATCAAAAACAATTCCAGTAATGTTGGTATTGAATTTTTCTTGAAGATATACGATCTTATTTTCCTTCTTTTACAAAACTCATTTTTAGTACTGTTGACCTAGGCTTAAGCTTTAACACTGAAGTGTGTATAAATAACAAACAATGCTGCAGTACTTGATGTAGATCTATTCAGTAGGCTATTGGAACTATCGAGAAGAACTGCTTATATTTTAAAACATCTGGATCACTGTTAAGCTCTCTGTGTCCAAATTTTTATGGAGTTTGAGGATTCATATTCCAAGTTAAGAAAATGACTCAACTGTAAAATAAATACCTGAAAACAAATGTTTTTTTCTTCAAATCTGCATTTCAAATGTCAAGAAGTTTCATTTGTTGTCGATGCCATCTGGCAGGACAATTGATGGATTTCTATGGTTCAAGATTTCTTTACTCATGGACATGCAACATTGCGAGTCCATTTAGCCTACTTTCATCCATCGTATTTCAGTTTTTAAGCGACAAATCGTAGAGATCGAGCGCTTACAAGAGGGTATTGTCACTTGGGTAGAGGTGAGAATTTGCAAAGCAGGGGGTAGTGGCGAGAATTTGCAAAGCAGTACAGAGGTCAGGATAAAACTATTAGTGAAGTCCCTTATGTCACGAAAACGGCTTTTGCTCAATAGAGCTTGTTACAAGCAAACTTTTTGTGTTAATAGTACCAGCATGGTGAAAGGATGAAAAAATCTAGGGTGCCAGCTGCACACCCATTCAAGTCACATGTTATGACGTCATCGCGTGTTCCGGTCCAAAAGATTTTTTTCTGAAATTTTCATCAAACATATCGACCAGTCAATAGAGCATGAAAAGCTAAACAAATAATATCAAAACACCATACCTTGAAAATGAAAGGCAAAAGAGTTACGGTAGTTCAAAGTTTTCGATATTCTGGTGGTAAGATGGAAAATTTGACCATTACCTTTTTGCGAAAACAGATTGAATATGAGATGAATCAATATAAATAATAAATACGTGCATCAATAAGAACTCGAAATGCAATTTTGGATGTTTTGAAATGGCTTAGGATAGATTTCATCATGAGCTGATGACTATTTAATCATTTTTGTAAACACCCATGGAAAAATTGAAATTGTCAATTTAGGTCTTTGGCTAGTTTCTAAATCGCTATAAATCGGTCAGTGGTGGTGTTACAGGGTTATCTCAGCGCCAAACTGCCTTGAATCGTTTTTTTCTTATCTGTCCCTCACTCACAACTTTATCGGAAGATTTTTGTCGACAACAGAACATAAGCATTGGATACAGAAAGCTTCACTGTCACTTGACTGGCTCAACCAGAACTAGAATTTCTGCCAATGTTGGTGTATTGTTTAAGACAATGGATGAGTTTCATGTTGGGTTTGATTAATCCAACTGTGTTTTTACGGTTGTATCCAAAGCCATACTTCAAGCCCAGTCTGCTTTTGAAGTGCTCAACCATGCAAAAATTGGCAAGGAACGCTATAATGAATTTGTAAAGGAAAGATTTCATGGTTCGCTATCAGTTTGGGTACCAATAACAAAACGAATGCTGCAGTCATTCAAAGCCACCAAGAGCTCTATCAATATAAAGGTTAGAGCCAAGGTTGTACAACTGAAGGAAGAAAAGACTCTTCTAGCAACATTTCTTATCGCCGCTCGCAAAAGACCAGACCTTAATTTGGAACATTGTCTTGGCAATTTTGAGTTTTCTGTTGTACCAAAGGCGTTGTTTACAGGTGATGGTCAACCGTTAACATGCACAGATAAGTCCGTGCAGAGCCTGAAGAGTATTGCGAGATATTAAGAAATGTTGACATGTCAGGTAAGGTAGATTGGATAGATTCTAGAAAGCAGACGGGACTAATTGGTAACTATTTACTTTTCGTGCAATTTCCAATGCAAGATGGACAGTGTAAGTGCCAACCTGTTATGAGTATTTTTGTTTAGCTTTGGCTCTGAATTGCAAGTTTATCGACGACACAGCTACATTTAGCCACAGATTTTTGCAACTGTTGAATTTGGCGAAATTCAATGGGCCCAGATTTAACGTAATCCTATTTTGGCGAGTTCCAAATAATGACTATTTACGTTGGTGCAAAAAAGGCATCTTAAGGTAATACATATATTGCTATCCCTTTTTTTCTAAAAAAAACATAATGTATGCTTTATTAGAACTTTCTGAGGCTTTTATCGAGAAAATCTTAAGGATTGGTATTTTTGATCGGTACATTCAAAATTCTTTCGAGTCAAGGACAAGGCAATTCAGGATATCCGGAAAAGAAGTTCGGTACAAAAGAACGAAACGTGTATGGCGAACACAAGTTTGAAGTAATTCTTATCACACACTGATTCAAAACAGGATTCAACCATCTTCCTGTCGCACACGGTCGTCGAGAGATTGAACTCTTGAGGTATAAACTTTGTTGTAACGTTTGATACAAAGTCCTTGACGAACATCGATGACTTGGAAATCAATTTAAATGTTCATGACCATGAAGAGGCGGACACACTGATTGTTCTGCATACCTTTGAAATTGCTAAACGATTTCCCTTTTGTGAGTGTGTCATCTTTTCGCCATATACTGATGTGCCTTTTCTATTAATTAATTTTTAAAAATCGTTGCCAACCATCACAAAGTTTTGGACAGGAAGAGGAGACAACCAGGCACGCCGGAGCCAGGGGGGGCTGTATGCTTCTATGTTTAACAGGAAAGTTTAACGGAAAATCAACAAACGCACGTTGGAAGGTTTTGATGAGAAGCAAGGACGAAATTTATCGTGCACTTTCAGCTTATAGGAAAGATGAAGCATTCCCTACACAAGAGGTTTTAGAGAGTTTGGAACAATTTGTTGTCAAACTTTCGGTGGTAATGGCTGCCCAACGTATCTTAAGACCTTACCACAGCTGCGCTGGTACCTTTACTCTAAATTTGAAACCAATGCAGATAAATGACCACCAACAATGTTCGATTTAAAGTTCAAAATATTTCGTTCCCATTTTGTCATTTTATTTTTAAGACGAGCCCACATCTCTGTGCAGAATTTGCCACAACCTGAAAATTACGGATGGGAAAGGCATGGTAATGCTTTGATGCCAACCATCCACCAACCATGCACACCTACCTGCACCCATGGCAATGATCGTTAAGCGGCGGTGGATGCAAATCAAACTGTTAAAGCAACAAATGTAAATGTCGGAAAAAGTGTTCATCTTGGACAGACATGTGTAAATGTATAGGCAGTGCTATCACTAGAGAAGACGAGGGATGCTCTGAGAATGAAAATGAATTCTATATCGAGAGTGATGATGACTGTGACTGATCTCTTTGCCGAAATCTTTCCATTTTATACTACCAAAGCACATGTTAACAATATTTCAGGAGTTGTCCGTGTTTCATTTCGTTACTTATTTGCATCTAGTTGAGTTATTTAAATGAGGCGATTAACCGTTATTTGATTTTGGAAGATCAACATTAAACAATGACAACATTTTATTGGAGAATGAGCTTCTAACAGTATAGAGGCCTGCATCCAAGTTGTATATACAGCCTAATGAACCCAAAAAGCCAAGCAAACTGATATTAAGTGTTTAAATTTTGATAAAAACTCCTTAAAAACTTATCGATATCAATGGCAGCACGGAAAAAAGTGTAATTAGCGTGAAGATACAAATTTAAGTTTTCCAGGGTGTTAATAAAAAAGATAAAATAGTTCTAATCTCATTCTTAATACAACCCTAGCCCATTTAAAATGTTATTAACAGCACCTTCAGTTCTTATTAAGGACTGTATTTATCATCTTCATTGAAATAGCTCATTTTTTAGCCGTTTTATGATCAAATTTACGAACAAGTTAGTGATTTTACCCCCCCCCCCCTCTCAATATAGAAACATTTGAAGTATCGTAACTTCTTTGCCTTTCATTTCAAGGTATAGTGTATCGGTATTATTTGTTTAGATTTTCATGCTCTATCGACTGGTCTATATGTTTGATGAAAATTTCAGAAAAAAAATATTTTTGGACCGTAACACACGATGACGTCATAACATGTGACTTGAATGGGTGTGCAGCTAGCATCCAGGATTTTTTCCACCCTTTCACCATGCTGGTACTTTAAGCACAAAAAGTTTGCTTGTAACAAGCTCCATTGCACCAAGTGACATAAGGGCCTACACTATATTGTCTTTTTATCATCTTTTATAACAATCTAAACACAAAAATATAGATCTACTTCTATTGTGCCATCAAAATAGGGGTGGACACGACGTCATATTGTTCCCACTTTGGATGACATTTAAAGTTTTAACATTTTAACAAAAAGCAATTTAGAAAACTAACAGCAGCAAGAAAAGAACCTAAATAGTTCGGTATCGTAAGCAATTGATGCAAATCATAAAAGCAAATAATATTGTTATATAATTTTATGCAATTTTAACAACCTGGAGGAGTAAAATAGAACGTTTCTCTCTAGGAATAGTTTCAGACATGTGCCAATGCCCTTCCAAATGAAGCAGTAGTTAAAGCGCAGGTCTAAAAACTGATGGTTTGAGACCACAATCGGAACCTTTCTCGATCAGCTGCTCAGTCAACCCAGCTTTCGATCCTCTTGGCAACAGTAAGTGGGAATTCAGGCGAATTTCTGAGGGCACAGGCCCTAGCACCCGAGGCCTACATCAGCTTGATTGCTGCCTCAACATTGGTTAACAAATGAATGAAACAAAAAAGTAAACAACAAACAACAATTGCAGTTTCAGATCCGCAAGATAGAATATCATTACTAGATTTGGTTGCTGCTGCATTTTGCATCTAACTATAAATTTGCAGCTGCTTTCTTTTCGGGGTGCTATTCCGAAAATTAATATTTTAGGACCTTTAGACTTGCAATCATTTGATAAGCGAGGATAGATACAGTAATTAAATACCATTTTATCTATTTCACACAGAGACTATTAACAATTGGAAGGTAGAAACTAATTCGCCTTCTAGCATCTCTAGAAATTGCGAAAAAGCTAATGAATGATGAGAAACTACGACTTTTTGCATTCTTTGCAGCTTTTGATACTATTACTGGAAGCTTTTCATTCCTTGATGAGGATTTTGATGAGGATCAGTGAAGATGCATATGGAACATAGGTTTTTCATCAATAATCTGATCCTCTCTTCTATGGTCATAAAGCAGGGGATGATCAGCATTGTTATTAGCATGCAGATATGCCTCAATACATGTAAGGCACCAATAATTAATGAATTATTAATTCGATAAATCTAACCTAAAAATGCTTCTAACCAGGCAATAAAGCAACCATAACATCCTAATAAAACATAAAATCGATAATCTCAGCTATGGGTCAGAAATTTGGAAAGACCAACAACTAGATCTGAAACAAAATCAATCGAAATCCCTATTCATGAACTATAGGAAATGAAGTTATACAGAACAGCCAGCATTAACATAAAGCAAATGAAGGGTGCCAGTGAAAAATGTAAATCAAAAAAAGTGTTGAGAATACGCTCCATGCCGTTTCAAAAATTACATTT
The DNA here is from genome assembly GCA_964019065.1 of Catostylus mosaicus. NCBI lineage: Eukaryota > Metazoa > Cnidaria > Scyphozoa > Rhizostomeae > Catostylidae > Catostylus > Catostylus mosaicus. The sequence continues at coordinate 10,660,039 of OZ025184.1, read as the reverse complement.
TCAACAATTTGTTTAGTGCTCAGGCACCCTCCACATTCTCCTGGTGCCGACACTGCATGAAACTTGTTCATAATTTAGAAAAAATTCGAAGGGGCAGGATAGATTGAATCCACAAAATTTTTTGCAGAAAAGCAGAAAAACTTTCCAGGTTCAGATACACGCAATCGATTTCTCATGAAAGTTTTCACGGCAATGCTAACTAAGCTCAGCACACGGTTTTAAGAGAAAGACAGTTTAGTAAGTTTTTTTATTTTACCAGGCCACTTCTACGATGACGACGACGACGACGACGATGATGACGATGATGATGATGATGATGATGATGATGATGATGATGATGATGATGATGATGATGATTTATCAAGTTTACCAAGTTTATCAAGACAGTTTCAACTACTAAAGACAACAACTACGCATGACTCATCTTAAAATCCTGCCTACTGTACTGTTGAAATAATCCAAGGTTTCAGTTCTTCTCCGCAAATTGAATAGAACTTCCTCATAGTAATTTGCAATACTGTGTGCCATAGTTTTATTAATAAGATATCAAATCTCACTTTTGAAGCATCGGTAGACTAAAAAACGTCCAAGAGGTAACACAGGGAAAAGGCTGAAAATAACAATGATGATGATGATGATTATGATGATGACAATGATGGTGATGATGAAAATGTCGATGATGCTGATGATGATAATGGTGATGATGGTGGTGATGATGATGATGATTTAAAAAGCCTAAATTCATTCAAAAATTATGTTTGAATGTACAAACAAGACATCGGATGCTCGTCTAGTAATGCAATTAAATGCGCATTGAGATTCATTTGAAATAGTCTCCGTGGCGCTACTCTTTTCATGCAGTGAAGTCCAACTATGAACAGTAAAGATTCGAAAGCTTTCGTGTAGCTAATGAGCCTTCCCACGCCTCGCCCTTTGCCAACGAAGAATGCTTGTCGTATAAATTCAATCAATGATTTTTCAATGACATTTTGTACGATTTCCCCACGCGAGGAAAGCGTAAACACGTAAATGGTGCCTCGGTTTGGGCTCAATATGTAGCAGCGGTGCGATCCAATGATTCGCAGCAAACATCCAGACCGCAGTGGAAAATCAAAAAGAAGTTTAGAAAATAACTACTGAGTGTAAACTATTTCATTGTGACTTCTTAACAACTGTATATCGTAAACTGGCAGAGCTGTTCAAAAAAAATTAAGACTACAACAGCAAGATATCTGTCTAATACGGGAGATTTTCATCTTGTAAATAATACGAAAATGATAAATAAATGATACTATAAAAGTAAATAACATATTATTTGCTTTATTTGTACAGTTCATGAGGTAATTCCACAAGATGCCCTATAACATATCTCCAAGAGAGTACTTTCTACTAGTCAGCCAATTCTTCCTCGTATCCTTTGTCAAGTGGCCATTTATTTGGTCAGTCTTTTGCATGAGTTCTTAAAACTTGTTCTAAACACAAATCATCAGGCAAAATTATTTCATAATGGATTAAAAAAGCAGTATCCCCTCTCAGAGCGAAATGACCAAACTCTTGGGTGATTGCTTCTGCGCATTAAAATGATAGAGTTGAAATACTACGAGGCCTTTTGGGCATTTCGGGTCATCATTCGCATGTAAATGATGCTTGACATGTGGGAGGGAAGAGCCTAGAAGCTTTGCTTCCCGTGATGTGGGATTTTTAAGTATCCAGTTGCTTGCTATCGCTATTCAATCCTTTAAAACAAGAATGAATCCCAGAGTGCTCCAAATATACAGCACAAAGCCATGGCCTTTCAACAGTCTTAATCTCTTACTAGCATAAAGACTTTTTATTTAGATAACCGGTGAATCACACAGCAAGAAAAGGGTAAGAGATTCCCTTATTGGATAGCTAATACCTGCAAGTGTACCGAATAACAGTTCAGAAACAGACGACGGAGATTGGCCAATAATCTACTACCATGCAATCTGCACTGTTAAAGCTTTATTGGGTGGCTTTTAAAGCCATCAGTCTATCAAGATTTTGTCGACTTTTCATAGTTTCTTGCAATGTTGCTTTGCAAAGGCATAGGTCCCTACAAAAAGCTATTTTTTCTGAGTTAGGGAGCCAATAAAATTGTCAGGAATTTGAACTATTCTTCCATATTTTTGCTTGTTTTCCTTGCAAATAGGCAGGTTCCTTTGGCTACATATTGGTATTAGGGTACCACCTCAAGGGATCTCACTATGTGTGACCAGTTGCAAAAGATGGACCACCCTGGTAGCAAAAACATGGCCAGTATTTATAAAAAAAACCAGTTAAATGGCCCTGCTTTTCACAGTTATATCTCCAAGCGTGATTGAGATCCTTTATTTCCTCAATCTTTGCTTTGCTTTTCTCCGGCAGTGAATGCTAGAGCCATCCAAAATTGCCATAGAAGCAGCGGCTACGCCTAGATAGCTGCATCCGGCTTGTTTACATCAGAGATGGGAATTCTTTCATTCCATTCAAAACACTTACGGGAAGCCAGTTTTAATCCACAAAATGGCATCTCAAATAAACCAAGTGCTATTTTCATCCTCAGCATGAAATCGAGGACGATTTGTGTAAAGACGCAGTCATACTCCGGGCTTCGTATATAAAAGACTGCTTACTATCACATTGCCTGCAGATTAACTAGAAAAGTAGTTACTATCACGACAGAGGCACGGATACTTGTTAATTCTGCCGAACAAAGTAAATAGCTAAAAATGAAAGGCCTGCTTGCATATACTTTCTTAGTTTCTGTTGTTGTAAGCGTTTTATTAACAAATTGTGGCTACAGTTTCATGAAAGGAAAGTGTAGAAAGAAGCGATGGAGCAAATGTCATCCAATACAATTTGACATTGTCAAAAGATCTGATTCTCCGCTCCCAGGTCAGTATGACATTTTTATTGTAGTATGGAGCCTGCGTCATTCCATCTATAAGGTTAATTGAAAATGTTTATATGACATATTTATATGGCTCCCAGGTTAAAATGACATGTTTAATGTTTTATGGAGCCTGCGTCATTCCATTTATAAGGTTCATTGAAAATATTTATATGACTCCCAGGTTAGAATGAAATGTTTATTGTAGCATAGAGCCTGTGCCTTTCCTTTACTAGGATAAAGTAAAACAATCTAACTGCGTGCAACGTTTTTATGACATGATGCTTTTCATCGCTATTCTGTTTGAACCCTGGATGTGTTGTTTATCTATTTGCATTAATATTTGTAAAATTTTGCTCTTTACCTATAATGAAAATCAGAATTGTTCACTGCATCAGCTGCAAACTGCTGTTGACGAATCTCGAGGTGCTTACCAATAAACCATGCTTGGAGTTATCGTGAAAGGGTCCAAATTTGACTAAAAAATTGCGGATCAATGGAAGGTGTCTTGGAGCCATTCCTTTTTTCGCTTTCGTGAATGAGATCTGATGATTAAAACGATTTGCTCCATTCGTTTACCAGAATAGCATTGCCAGGCTGCAAGGTGGCCAAATGTAACCATCGGATTTGCCTTCTAAATTTTGTAACAGAGTTAGGTAGACAGATATTTGAGTTAACCCTTTCGCACCCGGATTTATTTTCATTCAACTGTTAAACCCCAAATAAATCTATGCTTTGTAGGGGGTAGCATAGTCAAATAAAGTAGATGAAAGGGTAAACTATTCTAGAAAACTGCCATCAGAATATTTACAATATTTTGTACTTTACCCCTGAAAAATTAGCTTTTACTTTTGTTGTTCATTGAGCCATATGGCCCGTCCGGGGGGTGAGAGGGTTAATACTTGCATAAAACAAAAGTATTTTGAAACGATACAGTACCAGTGCAAACTGTATAAAGTTAGCTAAATGCATTTAAAATTAGAAATAGAAACAGGCTGTATTGGTCTGAATCACAAGCGTTAGTACAAATAGAAAGGCAGAGATGGGAATTTGAAGCTCGTTTATCTGTTGCCTTTGCCAAGTGGATGAGTGACTTTGTGATACAATGCCAGAGCAGGAGCACAATGAACAGGAGCACAATGCTCATGCTTCATAATACCAAATTCGCTCCACACAACATTGATGCATTAAGGAGATCTTATGGCCTGTTCTGAATATCTTCTTCTAACAGAGTTGTTAACCAAAGACGGGTTTAGCTGCGAGACAGCACGTCCTTTATAACTATAACTTTCTAAAAACCGAGTTCAATTTGCTGATAAGGATCTTATTTAACTACTATTAACAAAAATATGAAAAGCCTTTCCTACACAGCAGCATTGTGCATAGCGTGAATCAAATCAATTTATTAATATCACCTTCTTCTATATTTCAAAAAACTAGACTATAACTGGCATAAGAAACTGTTCTTTGATTACCTTAGAAACATTGCATTGTATGAAATTGCAAATTCTGTCAAATTCAATTGAGGCGAGAGCATAATTTAGAACAAATAGCTAGGATTATTTTAATAGCAAGAAGAACGAGCCTGTCTTTCAATATAAGCTTTTTCGAATAGGTTTAACAGAGAATGAACTGTCATATGGCAGTTTGAAAGCCTTGTCAGCAGTATGCTCTCTCCTTGATTAGTTTGCCTTGATTAAGAAACTCCCTATGAGAATTCAACTGAAAATTTTTATTTCTTTTATTTTTAGCCACTTTGTCGTTTTGTTTTGATATAGCGTCTCTTGGTTACTTTACTGGTTATCAGATATAGTGGAATTGTTCAATGAAATTAAATGAACTGGTGGAATGGACAGGCCCTGATAAATTGAAATCATTCCAAACTGGAATCCAGTCATAATATACTTCTTAAGGTCCTCCTTTCATGTTACATGTCCGGGTAGCAACTTCTTCTGTGACTCTAGCACCAAGAGAAATGTTAGGGATATTAAAGAATTAACGCTTTAAACCACACTTAAAACTGCGATTGAATTATAATAATATAGTTAGTTATTTATACAGGGGTTGCCTTTTCAGCAACATAGGTGCTGTTATCAATAGGGGCCCTGATTACAAATTACAAATATGATTGCATATTTGTAATGGAAAGGAGGAAGATAATTTTAGATCTGCCCAATTTCAGAGTCAATGGCGTTTAAAACAAAAATGAAGCGATGTCGCGAACCAAAACTGAAACGTTTGACGAAGTATTTTTTGAATGTCGACCTGGGCATTGATAAGAAGAATCTTTAATATAGCTAAGGTGGTTGCAATGCCTAAGCAGCCACAGATCCTCTCATAAACCCTTGGCAAAAATTGTTTTGTAGCTCTCTATGCCATTTCTATGCCAAATGTTATGACCACGGGATATCGTTCTCTACAGTAACGTCAGTTTGTAGGGAGGCCAACTACCAGCGTTACCTGATTTTTTTTACCATGTTCCTTCAAGGATAAAGAATTTCCATGTTGTGCTCCCCTATGAAAGAGAAACTGTTCAATGCAGTACTGCAGCGAGTTAATTAATGCATGGCTATCGAGGCGCGCCGTATTTGAGTAACCATGTTACCAAAAACGTAAAATGTGGATTTCTGAAAATTATGCCTCGTGTTTTCAATACGATAGGATTGCGGCTAGTATCTGTAAAACCGTTCTCTAAAAAGCCAAAAATGGGCTAGCCTTTTGAAAGCTTACGTCCTGAACATATTCCCAAAGGCAAAGCGATTCTTCCAAAGACATTTTCATCAACCAAACGTTTTCCATTTCCCCTATATTGTCGTCTTTTAATTCCTACCTTTAGTTTCTTGTAACGTTTCAATCTCAGAATTCAGCTTTTCAAAATACATGGGCATTATGGACTTTAACGGAGCTATTCCACCCTGGTGAAAAGGAGGACACACGTGGCAATAGTAATTCAAATGTGATGCCAGCAAACGTGCTTTCCTGAACGTAAACATGTTATTAAAAAAATGCTATGAGAATTCTAAAAACAAAAATCGATACCATACCGCTTCACTAAAAGGAGAAATATTGTTTTGATTTCCTTCCCGTTAGTTTATTGAAAACCAAGGTACTAGAGATTAAATTTTAAATCCTATTACGAAATAACTTGAATACTCGTTGCTAATTATCACTAGGGATTATGAAATATCATTGTAAGTAAAGAGAAGAATGCTTAGCTCATGAAGGCATGTTTTTATGCATTTCTCTACGTTTCATGGGAGTATTCTCCCTTTTTGTCACAATAAGATGAACAAGCATCTGAAATAGGCAAAAGAAAACTCAATTTCCACAGGAAATAACTAGAAGCGAGTTAATAAATGGTGGTAAATGTAAACAGCAGCAAGGCCTCTCAGCAACTATAATCAACGCTTCCTGATGCACGCCCAAAGAAAAGCTTTGTGTTTTGCTTGCAGTATCACGATCGTTTACAAGTTAATCTTCATCCATTGAAAGCTGTTAGACAACATATTCACTTTTTAGCTGCACTTAGGGGTCAGTTATTTAAAACTCTGCGTACAGGGGCAGGTTAGGATTTCGCAACCGGTAAAAAGTCTTCACACTCCTCCTATTTTTCACTAAAATTTTTAATAGCCCAATTAAAATAAAGACAAGAATTTTGTACCTCAGTCAACATATACAGTATCAAGTTGAGGCAATAGAGAGAAAGAAAGCATATGCCCTGCATGATGTCCTGCACATTATATGTGAAGATGGTGGGTCAACCGTATCTGCAAATTAGAAAGACAATGGGTCTTTGAATAGATATGCTCATCTGCGATTTGCATTTGGCTGCCGGTTTTGGTGAGAGTAATAGAGTCGTGTTGCTCGCTTTGTGGTGCACTATCCCACACGTAACTAAGAGCTTTTAGCTAAAATTTATAAAAAGATCCAAAAGAATTAGATATTCATTTTTGCAGAGAATAACTTAGTCTTCAACGACTCATTTTTCTTATCAACGCAAACATTTTTCCATAGTTAGAGGGCGAAGCATCCTCCTCCCTATAACTCAGTCAACTGCGATAAATGATTTTAGATGTTTTTGGCACGAGTCGAGCATTTAATTGGCTAGGCTATCCTAAGAATTATTTTCATTCCTATCAAAACCTCGCCTTGAACAAAGAGTCACCCAATGATATATGTTTCATCTCCCAACAGCTGAGCTCAATGATGTGATAACACAAGCTGACTGGAAAGAACTTTTAAAAAGACGAAGTGGTGCTGCGACAAGACGAGCGCTCCTCCAAGCATTGAAAGACTTGAAAGCTGACATTGTTGCAGAAATTAAAGTTAAAAAGAAGTCATGAATCTTTGTAATCATAAAAAAAGCTTCTTAATCTGTCTACAAAGTTTTCAAATGGAACAGAATGGACAATAACCTTACTGTAAACAACGGATAAATTTAAAGTACGTAAATATTTCTCATAAGAGACCAAGAAAACAGGGCCTAGTGCAATCTTTACTAAAAGAAACCCTTTTTTGTCAAAGACGGTTTAATGATTGCATCAAAATTTCAAGTAAGTAGCCTATTTGCTCAATCTGTCAAGTGAAATGCAGATTAACTTCTCTTAAGGGAAGGGAGGAGTGGGTCACCCATCTACAACTCCGGGTCGTCGCTCTTTCCATGCCCCATTTTCTGATATTTTCCTATAAGTACCATTAGTTTGAACTGTATGGCACCCAAATAGCTTTTATACCCTACGAACTATTGACAACCCTAACTCAAATGGATCTGGACCACTATAGGCAGCATTTTTCGAAAATATGATTATTCTCTCTGATACTAATGCAACTGGACCATTGTGCCTTCTTTCAGCACAAATTTGTCTTAAAATTTCATTACTTCATTGGAATAAATAATATGCTTTCTGTTATGATATTTCAAGCTAACAGACGAATGTAAATCTTTTACATGATACTATATTGAGTAAACTCTATTACTAATTAACTGGCATTTGATTATACATTAATGCGTGGCTTGAGCTGGACTTAGAGAACGCATCTGGTTAAATAACAATAGCTACACAAACTTTTTTTTGTATTGTGTTGCCTTTTACGAGAAAATTGTATGAGAAAAGGGCTAGATAACAGAATTGGTCCTCTCTGCCCCTTGGTACCTAGAAAGGCATATCCCCAAAGTGTCTCCGTTTCATGCTACTAGTACCGTCCGTGGTGGCATTCTACTGGATTGCCTGACGTAGGCTACCATCCCAAGGAGGAGTGGTTTCTATTCCATCAAATCTTTGGGGATAACATTTGACATTGATGTAGCAGAAGTCAAAAACAAAAGAAAGCCCAGTACCACACTAATACCGCACTTAATTTCGTTTATTGAGAAACCAAATTTTTAAGTCAAGCAGTTTCTATGCTGTGGGCTCGATTTACTTAACAGTCATTATTTGAATTTGTCAATAGCCAGATTAGATGGCAAAATAACGTCTTTAACAGAAACCTTTGACAGGAATCTGCTTTATCTCTTCCCAACAAAATCCCCTCCCAACTGCACCCCACCCCCGCGCGCCTGTAGTAACAAGGACTCTCTAAATAGACGCACTGAAGGACGTGCTGCCTCGTTTACCCTCCCCCGTCAATGTACATCAAAAAGAGACACTCACCCAATCGTTCCTAGTTGATTTACTTGATCCTGGCATCATATGATGGGGGGGGGGGGGGGCATGATACGAGAGAGTGTTGAGTGTGGGATATTGCTTCATCTTCATAAAAGGAAAATGAGAATCGAAGTCGCGTACCCAATAAAAGAAATGATGGCTCCAGGTATTTTTGGTCGGCAGCTGTCGCTCAATAGTCATTGCAAAAGCATTTCAAGTCGAAACAAGGTTGGAGGTGTCACGTTGAAACTGTTATGTAACACCAAAATTTCCTATAATAATGACAAATGGCATGTAATACTAAAGGCTGAATTGATTATTTATGATCGGTTATTTCAGCTCAAGAATGAATCTAAGTGCGATCATACGAGGCAAATGGCTTGCTTGTAGCATGTACTTTGGGATCATCAAGGCAAAAACGCTTGACAAGGCTGATTTCATGGAGACCAAAGGTCATTGCGAAAGCAAAAAAGAACGTATACGACCATTGCAAATTGCAACAGCTCGTCCATGGTTGCTGTTGTGTGCAATGGTGTTTGAAGAGATTGCGCAGGTTTCAATTGATGATGTTGATTCTGAAAGTTTTGATCTGGAAATTATGTCTGGTGCTTAAGTGAAATTGGACCTCGTACAATATTAAATTTCTGAATATGCAAAATCCTTTAGCATTTTAAAAATATTAGTAAATGTTAATTTTACATAAATACAAGGAGAGAAAGTATAATGTTTTTAGGTTGTTAGATTGGCACTATTTAATGATTATATAACTGAAAAATCAGCAAAACCTATAAAAAGCCAAAGTTAAAGATGAGAATTCGATGAAGTCACCTGCCAAAGGGGAGATGCTTCCAGTCTTTCTTGAATGGCCTACTTTCTCTGATACACTTACTTCAAAAAATAAGCTATTGGCAACCCATGCTCAATATGGCCGCTAAAAATCGATGTACGTCAGAAATGTATTGGCACTCATCTGACATTGTAAAAGGGCAAACTTTTTTGCATCTCATTGAAAAATTAAGTAAAGTTCTACAAAAGCAAGTAATATTCATTAAAAAACCATGAATTTAACACATAGAGTATACATTACTTGGTATGATGAATTTCAATTCGACCAATCTAAACGCAGACTCTGATTCATGTCGTATCTTTAAGTGTGGCTGCATAGCTTTGCCAAAAGTTGTCAATTCTTGCAAAGTCTATCGAATCTCGCATTTAAAAACATGAAAATACATTCATTTTATTTTCAAATTCGCTGTTGAACAGTTGGTTTGCATCATCGAGCGCAAAAATTTCGCTGTAGCGGCTACCCTGGAGCTTTTGAATTGTCTTTTTTTAAAATGAATGATTTTCTATAACAAATGTTCCAGTTCGAGAAAGTGAGAGTAGAGCAAGATTTAAAAGAAAAAAGCTACTCTGGGAACCAAAGTCTGCTCCTCAGGGGAGCCAAAAAAGTGCCACAAGATTGAAAGAACTTTTTTGCTGTATTTGCTAGTCGAAAACTTTGCTTTGTCACTGAAGGTCAGGAAAATCGTGTTGTCCTTGTAATTAACCGCTTACTTTTTTTTAAATTTCCACTATCAAATCCTTTTATTTCTTTCTCATTCTTTCTCCTTTCCTAGCCACAAAGTGCAGAGCACAGGAGTACACGTTTTTCATTTTATAAGAAACTTGAGTCAGCCTTAGCACTAAAGGTTTTTAATTTGCCATCAAAATGTTGGCGTTTTAGTACTAAAAGTTTCTAAGCTTGTTTTCTTATTTTTCCGACCAATTAACGCAATATTGTTTTGAAGTTTGGCCAATATATGTGCAAATGGTTACAAAAATACCATCCACAAAAACACCATGTCTACACCGTTAATATCATCAAAAGTTACGTTACGAAAGTTACGGAACCAAAAATGCCGAAAGGTTTTTTTAGTTTCTTATGTTCTCTTGAACCTAGTATTAGAGTTTCTTAAAATGTTGACCAACGTGGTAACAGTTCCTCATCAACCCAGCCTCACGTGTCCAGCTCAGATTGATCTCCATCCCATCATAGCCTCCCTTTCAGACAACTACCATGACAACAGTTGCTAAGATATAAACGGATAGGAAACTGTGCTTTCAAAATGGCCGGCCTGATAGCTAAGAAAAACCAAGCTAAATTAGCTGAACAGATTTTCAAAGGAACGCATTGTAAGTATGACATAGCCAAGACCTTGTTTCAGCTAATTTAGTGCTAAGATTGAATTCACTTTCCTCACTTGGAGTTTTATATTCGAGCAAAGTGCCTAGCTAATTGCTGAAAGAGTAGGTCCTCGGCGACAGAGTAACGTCGCGCTCTTGCCGCACTTTTTTGAAACGATGAGAATTCTCACTTGATTCCATCCTACCCTTCAATTCATTTTTCCGTAAATGGCTTTTACAACATCCTCTTTAAACTACACTTAAACATACTTGTGGTCTGAAAGTTGTTCATTTCGTTTGAACGAAGTAAACAAAGGACACTCTTGGTTGCAAAAAAATTGGGCTCGTCGCCCTCTTGCCGCATTTATTGAAAATACTGGACGCCCGGGATTCCAAAAAACCCGATTCTAAAATCGTTTTTGGCAAATTTTGACCCATTTCTACCATCTTTTTTTGGTTGATTTCGGATAATAATAAAAAATACGTGTGATAAAATTGTTGACCAGTCTCGTGGAAGAGAAGCCAAACCACAGTGATTGCACAAGTGCGGCAAGGGGGCTAGGTAATGTCCTTCAAGTATTAAAACAGGGCATTAATCTTCCATCGATTAACACAGGTGTGGAAAGAGGACTATGTTACTCTATAATTCGCTCAAGGAAAAAGTTCAAGTCGGTGATATCAACATCCAAGTTAGATAAAGTAATGAGTTTGTGCGACACAGTGTGAGTGGGGCAAAGTTTTTGGCACACAGCTTGGTGTGAAAAATTCGAAACACTCAGGAATTGGTTTATTGAAAAAAATATGGATTTAAACTTTGTTAATGGCAGAAAAAATTTATCCTTTAAAAATCATGGCACTTTTTTGTCAAGGAGAAGAGTTAAAGAAAAGCTTTAAGGCTCCTTCTCAGTTTAAGGTCCTTAAGGGTGTACTAAGCTCAAATTAGTGTGCAGGTGGTGATTTCACATAAAACAGAATCTACACCCAGAGTGCAGAGCATGGCAATGGCGCACCCAAGAAATTCTTAAATGCCTGAGATAGCGCACCTGGGCACCCCTCAGATTCTGGTGTTTTCATGTTTGTGCTGTGATATTCATAGTGTAGTGGCGCACCTGACGATTTTTGTACCGTTTTTGTGCACCCGCACCTGAGGTACGGTACTGTTGGCACACCCAAGATCTTATCAAGATTGGCCATACTCTGCAAACTGGATCTACACCAAACAAGCGCATGTTGCCTAACACTTAGTGCAGAAGAAAGTCTTTGATAATATATGAAAGTTAAATGAATACGCTTTGTTTCCAGTTTCAAAAGCTGAAGTTGAAAAATTGCTAGACATGTTTAGAGATCTGGTTCCTCAGCAAAAAAGCAAAATGGACAGGACTAAATTCAGAACTGTTTTACACAATACTTTTCAAATGACAGATGACATCCTCATGGATAGAGGTAACATATAATTTTTTAAGTAGATTTGATTTATTGATCTTCTAAATAGTGGAAATGTGGTGGTTGTCATGTTTTATATGAAAGTGCTTAAATTTAAATGACAGTGCCATACTAGTAAAATTGAGAGTACTCATTGATTATTATGGCTCCTGGGTAAAAAAATTTAGATTAAAGTATTTATTATACACTTGAAATAATGCCTTAAATTTGAAAAAAAACATGCCTTTTTCCAAAAAAGTCACCAACTTATGCTTTTAAAATTCACAAAAAGCTGCATCTTCTTGATTTTTTAACAAATAGAGTATACTTTTTTATCTTCAGTGTTTAAAGCATTTGATACTGATAATGACAGTGCTATAAGTATGAAGGAGTGGATACTTGGCCTTTCAATATTTCTCAGAGGTTCCTTAATGGAAAAAATGAAATGTAAGTATTTTAGATTTTGAATATAAATTTCATTCATTTGCAATACTGCGCTTGTGTGACATCTATAATATAACACATCAAGCCCCTAAAAGTGCATTTCTAACTTTCAGGTCTTAGAGACTGGTAATGACATTATCATTTGCTGACAAAAACTTATATTCTAGTTCAAAACAATATAATGTAAATCAATGAAAAGTTTGCCTTTCCTGATTCCTAAATATTTAACTAAAGTTTGATTTTAACAATTTCATTTATTTGAGTTTGTTACTTACATGTCAAGAATGCTAACCTAGACAACTAAGGTTTGATCTTCTTTAGACAAAACACTTTACAGGGAGAAGGTCCCACATTTTTTTGGTAGGCAGGCACACCGTCATCCTTAGTGTCATTTCAGTGTCATCCTTAGGGTATATTGAATAATGAAAGCAGCAAATGAAACCGTAACACATCAAATATATTTACTTTTAGACTGTTTTGAAGTATATGATTTAAATGGAGATGGATACATACAACGGGAAGAAATGTTTCATATGCTCAAAAACTGTCTAATTAAGGTAAGTAGATGTTGCACTCTTATTCAAATTTCTAAAATTTTTTGGCATCAATTGCAAGAGATCAATTTTTCAAAGATCAACTTGTCTTTCTCTTGGTCAATCTTCTACCAAAAATCTGGCAAATTTTTTGTGATGAAAATGATTTAACAAGAGCAGAATGTTTTTTTCTTTTGTCAATGTAAATATACTCCTTTAATTTACAAAGTTACATCTTTAGTGTAAAACTAAAAACCTAACTTAACAAAAGTCGCTTGAAATGAATTAAAAGGTTTTCAAAATTTTTTAAAGAACAAGAAAAGCAGTTATGAGCCTGGTTTCACCCCTGAAAAAGGTTCCTAAATACAATTGTAGAGTCCAATTATGAGGCACCTAATCACTTAAATTCTGAAGCACCAAATTCAATAAGTTCCAAACAAAAGTTTGAAATTGTATTACATAACCTTGTAGCTTTTTGTCCCAAGTATAATGAAGATAACCTTGCACATTTCAGCAACCAACAGAAGAAGATCCAGATGAAGGTGTGCGGGATTTAGTGGAAACTACACTTAAATTGATGGTATGGATATCAATACCATAATAATTTTCATCTATATAGCATGTATTTAAATTGATTCTTAAATAAATTGAATGCATCCAAAGGCTTTGGTCTTGGTGACATAAAAATTCAAATTTCCGAGCATTTTTGTCAGGCAAATACCTCATCACTGTTTGTCTTCCATCATCAACATATGCTCCTTGTTTGGTAAGTTGTCTGTTGGTTAGAACGATGGAAAATGTGTCCCTTTCTATTAGCCAGGCAATAAAGAAATTGTGGATAACTATAACTATATATTGTAGACCCACTCTGGTTCCTCTGGACCATCATTTATTTATTTGTTGTTAAGGCAGAAACATTTATCTTTGTTGATGACACAACTTGCTCATCCCAAGGATGCACAAAATAGTCAGTTTCGGCTGGATTTCATAGCCCTTGTGAATATGGAAATACAAACCATACACTCTTTAAAATATGTCAATTTTGACGAATTTATCTTTTCATGCGCCTTCACTTAACTACTGGATTCCATTTTAAGATGCTGCATCGACATCAACTTATTTTCTGATTAAAATGTTTTCTGCTTATAAACACCTTCATTTAAAACTGCAGTTAAATATTTTTAGAATTGAAATTATACTGGTTGCCTTAAAAATATAGTTTGATCTTTTTTTCTATTCCTCTTGATTATTCAATTCCTAAGCATTTCTAATGCACACAATTATAAGTATTAGTATGAATTATTTATAGTATGATGCTTGTTTTAACTGTACTGTTTTGGTGTATCAGGCTGCTATTTTCTACTTATCCAGTGAAAATGCAGGATTGTGACGGACTTATATCTTAGTGCTAACAGGAAAGGCAGTTTACTGGCAACAAGAAGCTGAAATGGCGAGAAAGTGTGAGTTAACTGTAATCATTATGATGTGTATGCATGCTTATGGTTAACCTTTCTCTATTCTCTAGGATCTTGATAAAGACGGGAGACTATCTTTTGATGACTACAGCAAGTCTGTGGAGCAAGATAATTTGCTGTTGGAAGCTTTTGGTCAATGTTTACCTGACCATAAGGTGAGATAATAATTCTTTGTCCAAACTTCACATCATCATCATTCATTAATATACAAGTGAAAATTCTCTTAGGGTAGTTTCAGCTGACTACTTATCGTTGCAACATGTTTGAGAGAAAAAAATATTTCAAAAGTTAAACAGCTTGTTCCATTCCTTGTTTCTGCAGCGAAAAATGTAGTATATTCAAGCAGGGCTTATTTGTCAATAATTTTTTTTTCTAGGATGGGGTTAATACAATTAGGACTTATATGATTGCCTTATACGGAAGGTGGGGGACACAAATCCGTGGATTTTCAGTAGATGGCTCTAGTTAAGATCCCATTTCTTCTTTTAGTACATTCAAAGCTTTGATGAGCTGTATGCAGACTGAACATGATCAAAAGACGATGCAAGAAGAGACAAGTTCCAACCTCCAACCAGTACCATATTTAATCATGGCATTACTGTTTTGAAGTATTACGAATATTTGATAAGAATATCCTTTTTTTTGCCATGTAGCATTACAAAAACAAGTCTATGTAAATAAGTTTTTCTCACTTTCAATCAATGTAAATTTTCAGGTGAAATTGAATTTAAACAGTATAGTGCCATAGTAATTTCTTTACATTTGAGAAATTTCAAGCTAAAGAACGTCTCAGAAAGTGGTACTTGCCCTTAATATTGCCTTGGAATATCTGTTGCATTAGAAATTCTGCTAAGTGTGAATTGTTCACTTGATAAAGAGAAGGATTCCGACTTTAAACCCTGGTTGTCATTTGGTTAGAAGGGACGTAAGTGAAATGAACTTGTTGATGCCACTATGCCATATTGCGAAAGAGATAGAAACTTGGAACCATTGTATTGCCGTTCAACGCATTCACAAAACTTCACGTATTCCGCTCCAGTTGTACGTGACACATAACAAACGCGATCAAAGCAAACACCGCATGCTTCCGCTACAAAAGTTTCGCGAGATGGACTCAAATAAAAGATAGGATAGCGATGTCGGAAAGCAAGGAAGCAACAAAAGCTTAAAACGATTAAATGGCCAGTATAGACAAAATCTCCTGTTATGAAACATCTTTTCACCTAACATAAACAGCTCGGAATGAAATTGTTCAAAGATAATTTTCAAATGTGCAAGAAACGTCGGTGACGCAAGCTTGCCGTAACTGGTGCCAATGCAGAAACAGAATTCAGTCCCATTGGACAGTAAATGAGCAGTGAAAAAAAACAGCTTTAAAATAAAGACATTTGAGGTTAAGACCTCTTGAATAAAACTATTTTGCTAGACAATTGCAAGGCATTTAAAACTCATTTTCCTCAGAACAATTATGAAGTTTAAGCACTCACAGAATTATTCCTACCACTCTTTTCATCTTTTGTACTCAGAACTGATGTTTTTTAAATTCTACAGAGCTTGTTTCTATTAGTTGATCTAATTCTTCCAAGGATAATTTTCTTCTTGGTTCCTTTGGTTTCTTTCTCAGATAAATCCTAATAGGAAGTTTAAAGTTTGCCTGCCTCCAAGCTTCCTTAGCATACATTTCGTCCTCACAATTGAATTGAAACAACCATTGTCCAGGTTTAACTTTTGCTACATGATATGCTGTCTTCCCTTTACCTTTGCCCATTCTGGTACCTTCTGGCTTTTTTGTAATCGGTGTAGTTGCTCCAATCTGAATAAGATCTTTGGTTTTGGCAGCTCGTATAATTGCAAGCCTCACAGCTTCAAGTGCTCCTTCTTTTACATATCCTGGTGTCAATGCATATATTCCATAGTCCATTGCATCTTTAAACTTTAACTCCACAGTTCCTTCTCTTAGATTCATAAATTTACAACCAGTAAGCTGTAAGGCAACACAGTCGTGAATCTGAGAATATTTAATCACAGCAACATTTATTAGAAGTTACAGGCGTTTCATTCAAAGTCACTGACTCTAGAGATACTAGTGCAGACTATACTGATATTTCCCAGTTCTTTGAAGAGTAATGTGCATGCAAGTGCTGCCTGAAAACTGAAAACTGATAAACCGGTAACTACTATGGAACTTTGATGAATATATCTCATATCTATATTAAGATATAAGGTGAAATGAGAAATCAGGCCTCTGTTTTATAAAATGGTTTCTTTATTGAGACTGATTTGAAATAAAATGTCTTGTTTTAACTGCACACGGGATTGTGTATGTCGCACAAGGAACAACATTAACAGTTGTAAAGAAAACTATGGCAGAATGTGGATTAGATATTTTGCGGATTGGTTTCAATAAAAACCATGAATACAAGTTTTTTTCTATAAGAGAACCAATCGTTCGCCTTAGCCTCGATTTTTTTAAATTTTCACAAATCTAAGGCAGAGACTTTTTAAAGATTTTCTTCATTTTTAATGAAAATAAACTGACTCCGACTATCTACAGTGTGCTATGTGATTCTTCCATATTTTGATATATTAAGTTTGATATTTGTTGTCAAGAATTATCAATCTAAGAAAGGTCTCAATCTTTGTAAAAGAGCTTGCAAAAAGCCAAAATCAATTTCTCGCACAAAAAAGGTGAACTATGTTGCCTGAACCTTGTGATTTTCTTAATATTTTCTACATATTTAGCTTTTTGAGCCTCATTTGTTATGAACTTTCTCTCATAACAAAAGGTGTATTGAAGTTCGAAAGTATTACAAAACAACCGAAACACAGAAAGGAACAATTCTAAATCAATTTATTCTAATTAGACTGAATCATTAAAGTAAATTGATAATATATTGATCGGAGATTGTTTGTTTTTATGTATCTGGTATAAGGAATCTGGAACATACCAATATCATTTCAATACATCAACTTTTTTTATGTGGGAGAATTTGTATATGTTATAGCCTGGAAGAGGCTACCGTGGAAAAATTCAAACTAGTACATACTGTTGTTTTTGTTGACATCAGTCTAGTGTTCACTTTGAGCAGCATCCCAAATGTATTCGTGCACAACACATTTTTCAAAATCATGATTTCTTGTAATCTAGAAATTTTAGATCAGCAGGATTAACCATAGAAACAAGAAAACCAAATCAACTTTGTTTTAAAATAGCGTTGGAAAATCAACTTCTTATTAGTAAAAGTTATAATATTATTAAGATACCAACACCCATAGATATTTAAATTTAATTTGTGCACACCCAATCCATGTCAAAAAAGATTCTTTTCAACTTGGCTACAAAAATTAATTTTTTCAACTCCAACCCGCATTGTGTTGAAGTACTCCTTAAGATTTAGAAAAACGGCATCTAGATGTAACTATTCATTGCACATACTTAAGCATGTCTTCCATATAGCCAGAGTTCAAGCACAACAAGCACTCAAAAAAGCAAAACATTAATAATAATATGCAGAGCCGCAGAGAGGGAGGGGCAGAACCTGCCAATAGGAGCAGCCTACAAGGTTCCAAGAATGCCTCCAGATTCAGTTCCCTAGATTTCCATGTTTTCTGTCCCTTTTGCTTGCTCAAAGACACAAGGGGCCGCATTCTGCAGTTTTGCATCTGGGCCTCGAAAACCTCTCGGCGCCCTGATAATATGAACATCAAAAAAGCAATAATATTTTGCACACAAAAAACATTTTTATCGAACAATTCAAAAAAAACATTCCCAGACTAAAAATGTTTTTGATTTTGAATCTAAATTTGGAATTTCCTCTTATGTTTCCTCCCTAAATACATTTCTCAACGCGGGCACAAATTAAAAGCCAACGTTGGCGAATCTTCCTCCTACCTGTAAGGAAAAACTTTTTAGGTCAAAACATCTAACTCCAACTTCCAATTCATCTCCTTTTAACCATCATTTTTGTAAATAGATTCTCTACCACCTTGTTTATTTTGCTTTGTTTGCAAATCACAATCTTATCATAGCAGAAGCTTAAGTTGTCTTAGTGCGTGTGCTATAATAGTCTTATACCGTCCTGCAGGCTGGGAAAAAATACTGGTTACATCATGGAATAATTACAGTAACTTAAGTTCCAGTGACAAAGGATGAGATGGCCCTACACCACAGATAAAAGATTTTTAACTGTTATGGACAATGCATTTGCAGTTGCAACCATCCCTGCTAAGTTGCAAGATTCTGCAGCTAGACTTTTGTTACATTGATGTGATGATTGTAAGATTTCCGTTAGCTCTTTTCCTTCAGTTACCATTTCATTATTTTCAATATGAGATGTTGTCACTTCTAAAAAGTCACCTTTAAAACTGAACTGAACTGAATATGAACTGTACCGAATTAATGGCACCTATACAGGAGAATGCTCTTAAATTTCTTAAATTACAGCAAGGGCCGCATCCATCGATATGAGGATTTTCGCTAGATCGAAGGAAATACATCCAATCTAGTGAATTTCCCATTCATTCAATCGGCTGAAATTTGCTTAATCCGAGGGGCAATTTGTTAAAATGCGGTGTCCGGCGGTAAAATCTGACCTCAAAAATTCACCATGGGAAAATGAAATCTACCGTGGGCAATCAAAAGTAATTGAATCTTGAAGTTGTGAACAAATTGTAAAGTTAGTTTCCATGCACAAAAGAGTCAACTACCATAGAGACTCGATTAGGGAAGACTCAAAATTAATTTTTTCACAGATAACGTCCTTTGGATGCTAAGTTGAAACCCCTCACTCTTCTCATGAGTCTTCCGTAAAAACTTGTGAAAAAGACATCCAATGCTCACCAGATGCGTCTACATTTTTCAAAAATCAATTACCGATATAGGCTTTGTTGGTCACGAGTGTATAATCAAGTTGCTTCGTATTTTGAAAATTTTTTAGATGACTTGATAAAAGTCCTTGATAAAAGGGGCTTTCCTGCTGCAAATTTTTTTGTGATATTTCAAGGTAATAGAATTATAAAGCTTCTAAATCTAATACATGTTCTAAAAAGGAAAATATTTGAGAACAGCTGTCGTTCCAATGTGGAGAAATAGCGTTAGATTGCGTCCACAGATTAAGGCAAGATTTCTAAACATTTTATAAAGAGTTGTTTGACTTTTTTGAAAAAAAGTTACGTTCTATCGCTTTTGCAGGATCCAGGTCCCTTTGGGTTTCCAATGTCCTAGTCAGCAAAATGGGGGAAAAATTTCCGACCCATATCATTCTGTTCTTGAGATAAATGTTGCATTTTTTGCATGAACTCCCGTGCAACTTCTACTTTCGAGTTCATCCATTTCTTCTTTGTGAAAATTGGCAAAAAGGAAAAATGATTTTAATCGCCAATTATTTCAAATTCGTTTGAAATGCCGTAACTTGTTCTAACAAACGCCCGTCCTATTTCATTTGACATCTTTTTTAATTTACGTTCGATAACTGGAGTATTCTAAAAATTAAAAATGATTGTCTGACTGGACCTCATGACTTCAAGTTAGAGGCCTCACTTTGTAAATTTGATTACTTTTCATTGCCAATCAAAGGGAACTGGCTCCTTTAAACAAGGTTTTCCAGCAAGCCCTTTAAGAATTCCTTGAAAAATTATGCGACATACACAGACAAGAGATTTAATATTCAGATGCTATCATGAGTTGTGAAATTTATATTCTTGGCTGAGGCAAATCTATTTCTGAATAATTTCATGGCTTTTTGAATGGGATTGCAGATTTAATTAGAAAGGCACATTTTGCCCCCGCTGCCCCAGTGCTGCAGGCATCCTTACCTACATGCAATTTCAAGGATGATAATTTGAAGGTAATTAGGCCTAGCATAGCATATACCTCGAATTATGCGTGTTTTTTTAGCAAAAAAATTGCACATGCATTTCGCAAATCCATCACTCAAATGATGCAAGTCTATTAAATTGCTTTCAAATCTACCTCAATCATAATTTGGTCAGGAAATTTATGCTTATCTAGCTTATTTCCTCCCTGTGGCATGGATAACTTTCAACTGAAAAGGTTACAGTACTGAGGATGGGTTTTATCCGCTTGCCAGCTCCAGGTAAAATACAAAATAACAGGCAGTAAATCATAAGAATCGATCCATAGAATCAAATACCTTTCATATCCCAACAAACTTAATTATAAAGAGGGTTCTTAACTGGACAATTTTCATAGGGCTACGTGAAAGAGAACAGATTGCTTTGCCACGGTATTTTCTTAAAAAATCTTAAAATGCAGGTAAATGTGGGAAAAGGCCATTTCACATTTAAAATTGAATTGAATAGCAGTTCACCAGATCCATACCATTTAGAATAGCAAAGTGTTCCTAAGGTCCTTACCAGTAAGTCTCTAATAAATTGGGTTCCGCCATTCATAGCTCCGCTCACTCGCTCGGGTTGTTACAACCCCTTAATTGTTGCCCGCTTTTCTGATGTGAGTTGATCACAACCATTGGGGTAACGGTTTGATAAGGGTCGTGTGATGGTAGAATCTATGGTATGATGTGTGTCCGTCCCGATCATTACTCTGCTCGTTTGTTGAGTCACAGCCCCTAAATTGTGATGCGTTATCTTGTGAGTTGATGAAATCCAATGTGGTTTGGGTTTAAGTTGAGTAGTGATTGTTTTCATTTCAAATATCACAAACCTTTTTCATATGTGTCTAATAATCTATTTTTTCAGTTTTCAGACCCTATGAAAAATGAGAAGAAATTGCCTTGAGAAGAGTTTGCAGACACTGTCAGAGTAGTAATATCATGAAACACTGAGAGTAGCAGTATCAAAGACAAAGGTTATAAATGATACTTGCATTCTTCTCCGATTTATAACGTAGCTATTGGACTATGTACAATGCCTGCATTGAATTCTTGCAGAATTAGGTATTAAAAGAATTTAAGAACATGAAACAGCATTTTTGAAATCAGAAAAAAATGTAAATCCAGTTTAGATTTTGATGTGGAATTAAATGCTATTTGCTGTCAAAATTTGAGTTGAACAATTGATTCTGTAACTTGCAGCACTCCAGTAGTAAGACCATAGGTATGGAATATTTGCTAAAAATTTAATTACACACTCTCTTTTCATATAAGACCAATTTTCTAAAAGTTGAGCCTCACAACTGATGGGAAGCTAAGCACATTTTAAAATCAAGTTGGGGATGAAGCACTGATGTGAAATAAACTTTTTGACCAAAATGTCTAGACCTACTCACACCAAATCTATTTTGGCCTGCTTGTCTATTTCATCCCGGTTTGTCTATTTCCTCCTGAGTGCTGCCAAGACAGTTACCCGATTGCTCAAACCTACGGTTTATCATTACACTGAACCATTTCCAACCCAGGATGCAGAATATGTCA
The DNA here is from genome assembly GCA_964019065.1 of Catostylus mosaicus. Classification (NCBI taxonomy): domain Eukaryota; kingdom Metazoa; phylum Cnidaria; class Scyphozoa; order Rhizostomeae; family Catostylidae; genus Catostylus; species Catostylus mosaicus. Next base: position 10,638,070 of record OZ025184.1, on the reverse strand, counting down.
ATGGCGCACCCAAGATAATTCTTAAATGCCTAGGATGGCGCACTTGGAAGCCCCTCAGATTTTTTAAGTTTTTATGTTTGTATAGTGGTACCCATAGTGTAGTGGTGCACCTTACAATTTTTGTATGGTTTTTGCGCACCCGCACCTCAGGTGCGGGACTGTTGGCGCACCCTGGATCTTGTCAAGATTAGCCTTACTCTGAATCTGGCTTCCAACCCCTAGATTCTTACCACCTCTTCCCTTTATTCGGTGTACTGAAGATTAACTAGCTTGCTGACCTTCAGATTCAAAACTTTAGTCTACTAAAGTTTTTCGTTTGAAAAAGGTGATTTTAGTTGAGTTCTACCTGTAGGGTAATTCCATTACTTCATTCGAATCTCCATGATAGCTTTTATCTACATGTCTTTGTTCTGAAAACATCCCAATCAGCTCTAATTTGAGTATTTCAAGCTGAAAAGTGGTGAAATTCATCACAGCACATTTTGAATTCATCACTGCACAAATTGGTCACCACTGCACCTTAACTTAAACCTTGTAAGGCCCTTGCTGAATTGATAGACAAAGGTAGTACCACCCAGTTTGCAGTGCATGGCAGAACAAAATAAAAGTCAGTGGGTGTACGGCGAGCACAGCTGATTCCCTCGTGTGCACCCAGGTTGGGAAAAATGACTGATTTTACCTACGCATACTTGCGAGCATTGTGATTTGACGAGCTGGAAGCTGTGAGTTGATCAAAATCAGGATGCGAGCTGCGAGCGAAAAATTGATATTTTTGCCAGCCACTAGATTTTGCCCATTTCCGCATAGTTTATATGACAAATAAATCAACATGTTGTTAAGTAAACTAACATATTTACAACAAAGGCTGTGCCCCCCCCCTCAAATTTCTGGTCTACATTTATAGCTATTCGATTTCATTCATTGCTGATGTAGGAATGAACCGGGGGGGGGGGGGGGGGTGGGTAACTCTTATGTACACTGAATGGAGGGGACGTGCCGTCCATATGGGTGGATTGGAAATGCTCAAAATCTCAAAATGTGGGTCTCAAAAGTGCATTAATTCAATAGATATGGGTTACATCTACTGTCGAGCAACTTTGATTCCGGGTTTAGACAAAATCCCTCTGGAACAAAGCAAGTACAAAAACCTTGCAAACATTCTAGCAGTAGTTCGTCGTTTTTTCAGTTTCTTTCATGCATCATAGATTTGATTTCATCAACCTTTGAACTGGGTATTTTTTTCTCCACATCCTTCAAAGTTGTTATACAATATAGGCGATACTTGGTATGGGTGGATATTTTGCTACATGTTGGGTGGCACACCCCTATCATTCTTTGGCTTAAGTTATCCCTGGGGAAATGAATCAAATGGACACTTGTATAAATGGTTAGTTCCTTTTAATTGGCTTTTGATGTTTTGAGCTACAAGCCCTAAAAGTAAGTGTCAAAGTCGTTTCGAATGTCAAAAAGCAAAGCAAATGGAAATTTTGACGATTTATTATACTGTATTATCAGGTTACAAAGTAAACATGTTTCGTTACATGCTAGGTGGACCCGATTCTGTTTAATTTTGATAAAGCTTTTGTTATGTTTATTGGCTTTGATTTTTAAACTGATTGCTCAAAGTTCATGGAAAAATCTTTTGGGTTGTGCGAGTGACGGTGCGTTTTACTGCGAGTCCGGCTCTCAAATATATGTGTACCTGCGAGTGAATGCAAAGTTTTCCAACCTGGGGGTGCACTCAGCTTTCCTCTAGTGATTCCTTATGTTGATTAAATTGGCATTTAGAAGGGAGATCATATGTATTGTGACACTACAGGTTGACCTATATTGAACTATAAACATAGCATGCCCGCGTGCAAGGCCTAATTTTTGGGGTGCACTTCGATCTGCTGCAAATTGCCTTGTGCGTGCGGTTGTCACCATCACAAAAGGCACAAAGTTCTTTTCACATACAATTTTGATCAGTTTGCTTGCACAACATTTTATTGCATACAGCAATATGCAGATACAAAGTCGATATGGAAAAACTGCTTGGCATAAACGCTTACCAGAAAGGCGCGGCATTGATTCATTGGCTCAGCCACAAACTTGAAGAAGACCCAGAACTTGATTGAAGAGTGGGCCTAAAAAAGAATCCTCTCCTCACCTCCCTCGTTTGCATAAATAGCCTCTATTTGGTGTTACTCAAACCACTGGACACCAGTGACATTGACGGTAACAAATATTCTCGACGGCGTCATTTTCATTTTATGTAATGGAAAAGGGGCCCAGGGCCCAACAGAATCCTATGCCCCCCCCTCGTTGTCATTACTAGTCTCTATTTGGTGTTGCTCAAACCACTGGAAACCACTAACAGTAACAAATATTCAATGTGTTGATAGTGACGCTTTCATAGAAAGGAGGAATTTCATTTCATGCTTCATGCTGGGAACTATAGAGCGCCTCCCACGATGAGGAATATTCTTTTAGGCTCCTAATAAAGGGGGGCATTTATTAATTTTTCAGTTTTTCCAAAACCCTCTAAGCTTATAGAACTCCCTGCCTATTAAATTTCAAGGTATCAAAGATGGTTTGGAATTTTTTTACTTCAGAAAAGAATTTATTTCCCCAAGTGAATGCGTTTAATACATATTCTGTTGTTTAATAAAATAATTCTTACCCCCCCCCCCCCCGTTTATTAAGACTATTAGATTTTGAATTTTAGAAATATATCTGACACCCCTCTCTCTTTTTTGAGACCACCCTGTTTATCAAGACCACCTAAGAGTACATCCCTAAGATCCAATAGGCTTAATAGAAATATTGTTAATGTAAAGTTTGTTGTAAGCGGTTGCACGAGTAAACTGCATGAACCTAATAAATCTATAAATCAGAAAAATTAACCAGATAAACAAATGGAGTTACATGTAACAGGTCTAATATTGATCTTTAAAGCATTAATAACATAAATATCAATTGATATGCTAAGTTAACAGTTGCAGGCCGTTACAGAAGTAGATTGGTGTCTATGGTTACACGCAATGTTTATAATGCTTTTATGAATTTAAAAATTGAAGCCAATATCTTAAATGTTGGTCAAAATAATTCCCATAGATATCTTGCCTACAGTCTGTTTGTTGATAGCAAAAATGATCCAAATGGCAAGAAAACTATTATACAACCATAAATTTAACATTGGGCTAATGGGTTTGGTATAGAATGAGACTACTAAATAAATAAACAAATAAATAGCTTTGGAAAAAAACATAAAGAAGGAATAGGATTGGCATACCTGAGAAGGCAGTTTCTGGCCCTAATAAAGTCCTTTATTGCCTTACACAGGCTTCCTTGACAATCAAAATATATTACATTTATATGCAAGTCTTTACAGTGAATGTGTCTTCCATTCAAAGATCCCATCAGAAAAGTGTAGCTGAGTCAAAGCTTCAATGGTATTCCAAGAAGATTTCCTAAGGTAGTCTAGGCAGCTTTTACTCAAACCAAGGTCTGCAGTGTTATCCTCTTGCATTGTTATTTTCTGATCATTGGGCTGGCAATTAAATGCATTTGACTGAGTGTTAGAATAAATAGTAGCTTCAAATGATCCATTCACTTCTCTGACCAGCTGGCATATGCTGTAAAATTGGTGGGGCAGTACTGGTCCTGAGATCTCTAAGCAATTAATCTGTGAAAGAAGTAATCGAATGTCATAAACTCAGATAGAAGTGATTTGAACAGTTAAAAGAACAATATCTAAGATATTGCATCAAAGCATTTCTTGATATGTGCATTTGGTTAATGGATTAGTGATACTAGTACGAATATATTAGGACATAATGGAATCTTGATAAGCAAGCAAGAATGTTTAATTTAACATTTATAATACCTTTTTGTCAAGAACAACTTGGAACTGTAAATTATCTATGAGAAGGATTTCAAGCAAGTTTGTCATGGTGTATGCATGTGGAAATACAGTTAGTCTTCATGACATGGTTGCCAATACGTATGCCATAATAACACAATAACATGATGTAAATGATAATTTGTCAACAGTAACTCTTATGAAGGACAATCTGTTTATTGTGATTATTCCTCATCCTATTCAAAGTTAAAAGTATGAAAATGTTTTATCTCTGTTAATTACTGCATATTTAAATAACTTTTATAATGACTCTAAACTTTTGTGATGTGATTCCAATAAAACTTTTGCAAAAATTTAAAAAGTGATTGGAAACAACAAAATATTCTTTGTTCTTTGAACCAATCAAAATCAAGACAGATCTTTAATCTAAAACCTACCTGTTTCATACCCCCTTTGTAAGGCACTTTCATTGGCCCTTGAATGCACTGCATTGTTTGAAGTGATGCACCTTCAAATGCCACTGGAGAAAGCAAAGTTGGTGGAACCCCTTGCCATGTACCAGATTGTGCCACAGTTACATCAGAATTGACCAGAAAATTGAAAAGAGCATTGACATGACAATCCTTGACAAAAACTGTTGATTGTGCTCTATTATCTACAGCATTTAATTGGGATATTTCATTGGCAAATCTTTGTTTTTCTATTGATGCAAACTGCGAATTGCTTAGTCCAATACTAGACAAAAAATCCCCATCTGTATCGTCTCCTCCATTCTCAGTATCATTCAAACTATTCTCTTCTGACTCATTCTTCTGCCCATCTTTCTTGAAATGTGGCATTTCAAATTCTATTCCTACAACAATGGATGAAAAACAAAAATATGTTTTCAAATAACTTTGTGATTAAATTAGTTTAAGACGGTCTGCTTAGCAATCAGTCATTTGGCAATTTTAAATTGAGACATCAAAAAGTGGAAGTGTACCCATTGACAGGATTTTTCCTCTCAATCATCCCTTTACTTGGTCTATATTCAGGCCTGGAAAATGGCCGACAGCGCCGGCAGCGGCGCTGCCAGGAGGTTTTTCGAAGCAATCCTTTGCAGGAAGTTTGTCATTATTTCGCAGGAAATTTTTAGAGCGAAAACTACTTTGCTGAATATTATCGTGCAGTTAATAGTTCTTTTTCTTCGAAAATTTCCTGTACAATTGATGTAATATAATTTTTGTTATCTTGAATGGCTCGTTTTTAGTATAATCATGCGATTCAATCAACACTTCTTTTTTTCTTCCTCCTAATCAAAGCATTTCCGGCATGCTGTAAGTGAACCCTTTGCGTAAAAACCAGACCCGCGACCGCAGGATCAGACACAGAAATTGATCAAATCATCTTTCGATTTACTTCGTTTTCGTATGATATTGACTTGTTTTAGGTTTTGGGCAGGGGCACAAGTGAGGGGGGTTTAGGGGGTGTTACATCCCCAGATAATCTTATAATTTCATGGTTCCAGCCGCTATTTTTGAGTGTGATAAAATCGGTCCCGAGCTGGCTCTGAAAGTAAATTACTTCTGTTTTTACTGTCCTAAATAGAGTTATACTTGTACACCGTGCTATATTAAAGTGGACCATAAAAATATCATTTCTAGGGGGACAGAGTCGGTTCGCTCCAATCAACTGAGAAAACCTTACTTACCTTACCGAGAGAACTCAAAGCTACCTTTCATGGAGTAACCATAAACTGAAACTTTAATATTCAATTATTCAATTCTCTTCTTTCTTTATTCCATTGGACAATTTCCACGAATGAAAATTAATTTTAACCTTTGAAACACAAGACATGTGCTATGTTGCATACTTGACTGTCCACTAACAATGAACTGCTAGCATAAAAAGCTTAGCTTATCTGCACTGGTCAATGATACATATAATAATCTAGTTCATTGATAATGATACAAAGCTTATTAAACCTTTATCAAGGATGTGAAAACCGTGTATTTTAAAGATTTACTCATCTTGCTCTTGCAAAAGAACAAAAGGCATTATATTGAAGCCTCCTTGATCGTTGGTTACGCTATAAATAGAAGCAATTGATGTTAAATTTTCTAAAAATCATCCACAAATTAACTTTCTGATGCCTCATGATATGGTCCAATACCTTAAGCCATGCTTACTGACGATTATTTCCCTTTTAAGATGCAAGTTCACTTTACTAGGGATTTAGGGCTGCTGTGAGAAATAAATTTAAGTATAAAAAGTGACCTGAAATATAACTCAGCTGCAGGAAATTTTCGCAGGAAATTTTGATTTTTTGTTTTTGCTGCCAGGAAGAAAATGTTTTTTTCAAACCCTGTCTATATTTATTCATCTATGTTGTTCAGGTGCAGGTTACTTGGGCTTTATGACCAAGCATATAGTGGACTAAAATATCTGAGCTCAACTGAAAAAAACTTTCCTGAACTGATCATACCAAAAAAACTGTGCAGTACTTTTAATGCTAATTGTAGCAAGGCGGAAAGAAGTCAGTCTTTGTTTAGAAGGTTTGAACAAAGTTTGAGTACAGAGGCCATTTCAAACTTTTTAATAAAAATTGTGGAGAGAAACATGCTTGAATTTTGATTATTCTTTAAATTCAGCTAGCACAAACAGCAAACACATATTCTCACCTTCTTTTAGTAAGAGCTGTCTGAATCCTTTCGTTGTTGGTGTAATAATGGATACCATTCCTTCATCTAGAACACCAGAACCAATAAAAAGGCAACTAAACTTTTGACAGCACATGTAGAAATAAGGGCAAAACCCACATCTTGCTAAAGAAAAGACAGACTGGAAACTGTGTGTCCATGTAGTCATAATGTTTTTCTGGAGAGCTACCTCTTTGCATATGTTTGTGAAGGACCTTTCTAGCAATTGATTGTCATTTTCTGGGAGTGGAAAACTCGGAATGCAGGGTAAATGTGGGTGTTTCCAATATGACAGATTTTTTCTGAAGTTCACTTTCAAGGCTGTATCTCTTTCCATCTCTGAATCCAAAACTGATTCATTCATACAGCGGACAAAGTTTACGGTTCCTTTTGACGAGTTCGCGCTTTTTAAATTTGTACACCATGAAAATGCTTTATCGGACTTAAATCTAATTTTTGTTTTCAAACTCCAGTCAGTAGGAAAACCTTCACAGCTTTTTTGATGAGAGGATGTTTTGTCACCCTGAGGTGTCTCTGATTTCCCATCATTATTTTCAAAATCTGTTCCACAAGTGTAGACTTGGTGCTCTCCCTTTAACACGCAATTTTCCACACCTTTGGCGATTTTAAAATGAGAAAAATCATTTTCTTTATTTTCAAATGTTCTCTCCTCTTCGTATCTACCGCGTTTCTCTTCGTTTCTGTCGAACAGGAATGGGTTTTTCCTTTTGCAGTGTCCAACGTCTTTTCTAGGCCGGCCATTTAAAATGTTTGACAAAGGAGAAAGTGGTATGGCTTGAGCCTTAGATTTCAATGTTCTCCCAGAGAAACTATTCCGCTTCTTTATCTTCAATTTGAGCCTTGAGCAGCTACTTGGTCTCAAAATATCATCCATTTTGTTTCAACTGTGGAGGTAGACGCCGGATCTTCCGTTGATCTATTCACAAAATCAAATTGGCGCGTATTTCGCATTCGTTGTTGTTGCTATCTCCTCCGCAGGGTGCCAATAATAAGGAGGGCACGTTACCAACGCAACGCTAATTAGCCAACATGCAGCCTCCGCTGTTGTTGATAGAAAGGCAGACGGAAGGGAGGATAAAATAGAAGAGATTTACGGGATAGTATTCATGTGACTGATAGAGGGAATGAGTCTCTCATTCGATTTCAGTCGTAAAGCACTGCATTGGACTCAGGATCATAACCAACTGGGGGTTGTGAAAGAGATTTTGCCCGAAAATTAATTCCCTCTATCAGTCACAAGAACATTATCCCGTAATTACAATCAAATGACATTTTCCCAAATTTTCCTGAATGAAGGTGCCTTAAAATTAGTTGTACCATCTGCCCCTGCAACTTGTACGATAAAAACTTGAGGAGTGCCAAGTTGATTTGTTGTAAAAAGCATCAGACAACGTTTCACCTACTTGTTTATGCTTCTAATGCTCCAAAATTTGTTGGTAATTTTTTCACCTATGTCACCAAATGTATTAGCAGGGGGTAGTGATAATAAATTGCAAAGTAGCAGGGTGAAAGTCTTTGTAAAGTAGCATGTAGTTTTTGTTAGGTATAGTTAAAAGAGTTTGTTATTGCAACTTTGATAATGATAGAAAAAAATTAATTAGCTTTTATCGTGACTCTTGTTTTTGGTCTTGTACTCGGGATGGCCTATATTGTACCCTTCTCTAGCTATACTTAGGATGATGAGATCATTCTAAGCAGTTATTCCTGGATTTCTAAGGCAAGATTCCATGTTTGCTCAGATTGTGGGGTCCCTCATCCTCTGCTCTTAGCAGCACAAAAAAAGATTGCAATTGTTGTGTTGAACTGACTTTCACTGATAACATGCAAAACTACCTTTTGGGGCAGTGTAAATGCTCTTGTTAGAAAAGTAAACGCGTACTCTACAGTTATTTGATTAAGTTTTGCATGTTCTGTAAACATGTCAAAAGTGATTTATTTAGACACTTTTGAGCCAGGAGTGCCCCAATGATTTTTTCCAACTCTATCTACAAAAGCTTTGCGATGGATCCTCTGTTTTATGTGCGAATGTGCGAACACCATTTATCTGTCCCTACCCTTCAGTGTGAATAAGCAACAAAGTATTGCACAATTAGAAATACAATTGTAGATTGCTACAGTCAAAAGTTAAAACTGATCTACAATACTTAAATTTAAGCCTGGTATTTTGATTGCTTAGAAGGTGTATGTACACATAAAATGTGCAGTGCTAATGAGTAAAATAGTGCCGTGGAAAGGCAGTGGGTCTAGGTGAGATTTTGAGGCTAAGGCCCCAGAATTTCCAGTAGAGAATGTAGCGACGTCAAACCTATTTATCCGCAAAAATTTTACGCCACGCTTAAAAAGCGCATTCAAGACTGTAGATGTTTCAACATATTTTGGGGAAGAAAGCGCGTTTCTTTTAGCAAGATTTTTGAAAACAATTTTTCATATCATGTGCGTATCATTGGCAAGCACGTTTTTAAAAAATCTCATTAAAAGGCCATAGTACAATGCAATTCTCCATTTTGACGACGGCAAAGAGATCATCTAATTCCCAAAATGAAAATACATGAGCTAAATCAAATGAAACCTCTGATGCAATCATTAAGTAGCAAAATTATTGAAATTATTGTACATTTATATTGACATTGATGTTCATGGCTGCGAGCTCTGCTACAAGATACCTAAATACATATGGTATTGTGAGTTCCTTGATGTTCTTGGTTGATTTACATTGCAGGCATCTCCATCGCCTTTTGTCATGTGATGAAACAGCAGCAAGCTCATCGGCGGGCTTGTCAAATATCGGTGATAATAAGCTGCCACATTTGATGCATATATGTGCCTATAAAAACGTGGAAACATAGGAAAAATTAAATCGCAAATCATTAGCTAGGATCTAAATCGTGTTTGGTTGATAAAAGGAATGTTGTGCTCGGCTTGAATGTTCATGAATCTAAGAAATCGACAAGCTTCCAGCAATGTCACAAAATATGATCAACAATTTGAACTAGAAAAAAACATGTATACAAAGAATGGATACTGATGGCTAAAATCTATCAACAGTCCTAAGAAATATGTTAATTTTACTACAACGTAATCGTCTCTTTTGGATTGGCATCTATTAATGCTAAGTTTATAGGGCTGCTTGTGTGGCCTGCTGCCTGTAATATTTTAGACTGCTTTATAGCGGCAAGAAACGTACCGTTGTTTGATCAGAACAATTCATAAGGCGATCATGAAGAAGCATAGCTGATCCATGGGATATCAAGGCATCCCGTTCCATTTCACCAAATCGTATACCTCCTTGCCTTTTACGGCCCTAAAGAATAGGCACATACTTCAATAACATGAATGAAAAGAGCTTATAATAACACTAAAAAAAATTAATTTCAAATTAATAATAAAAATGAAGAGCAAAGAGCCATTTAAAAAAACTTACAAAAAATGCTCATTGCTTGCAGGGAAATGTTGAAGAAGACAGTTACGCAAAATGGGGACAATTATGGAAATAATGCCGCCCTATTATATAGAGGGTGGATTTAAACTTGTATTTAATCATTAATTTTTTAATTGATTCATTTAGTTATTAATTAACGATACATTCTAGATTGCACATTTGTTTACATTTTAGCAGTTGTAAATATCTAATTGCAGCAAATCAATACAAATACCCAAATACACACATAAATGATTTATTGCCTATATAAAACACAATATCCCACAAAATAACAACTTGGATCACATTTTCAATGGCCTTCGTGGTACCACTTTGGAGTGTTTTACTATATGAGAATAAAATCTTTGCTTTTCTCCTGTAAATCCTGTTGAACGTCTAAAATGCGGTTAAGCTGCTTTAAATCGCCTATTATCCTAAATTTATAGCTTGAGATGGTAAAACTGAGTATAAATACCCGCAATAAATATCAAAATTTTGCGTAAAGAAAATTGTAAAAGTCCGATATAATGTATGAGCTGATACTTACACCAACAGGCTGATGGGTGAGTTGATCAATTGGTCCAGTTGTACGCACCTGAAAAGATTTAATAAAGTCACTGCATTGATACCCTTTAAACAGAGCCTTCAGTCGACAGCAGGGTATCAAAACCTTACCTTGCCAAGATTGCAGTATTTTATGTGACAAGTACAGCATAGCAACTACAACAATACTTGGAAGGAAATCTATCTAAGTTTCATTAAAATGCCCAGATTCATAGTGTTTTGAAAATCTCCGTTTTATGGGGTGAGGTTGAAGGTATAACTGTTCAAGTTATAGAAATATATTGCTTTAAGATACCTGAAACTTATCTGCAACCATATGACGCAATCGCTGGTAATAGACGATGCCAACAAAAATGTCCGCTTCAAGCTCTCGTCCATCGGTGCCACTGTATAATCTTTCGTTTCCAAAATAATTGTAGCCAGCTACGAAAAAGTTATAGGAAGAGTCTAAAGTCTAGTCGAAGATCAATAATCGTACATATAACCGCGGAAATTTGTTATCTTCTTGGAGTTCAGGCCTAACACTGAATTCGCAACTAAATAGGTACAACAATGTTATAGTCTCATTACAGTACTGAAAAGATTCAAATTTACAAAACCATAGACCACAGAAATTTACGAGCTTTCAAAACAGTAATTGCATTAAAATTATCAGTACAATTTAGATATCAAAGTTTTGATGATAAGTCAAAATTACCTTTAGTTAGAAGATCGCCGAAAAAATCAATTGCGGTATCTTTTTCCGAGAACTTAAACGGGGTTGAGTCATGAGTTATTCCATGCAATGATGCGGATTTCCCTGCCATCGATTCAATAAGCATTCCTGCCAATACAAATGAACTTAAATTAAAAGAACGAAGGTTTCTTTACAATCATGGATAAATGTTATAGTCATAAACGCACTATATACATGCAGAAGCAATGGCATATGTGGCATAAGCATCAAGCAACATTGATTTTCTAGCAAGTAGATAATCAGTTGATATTCAATCCCTTTTTGGTTAACCAAAAACTTGAACGCAAAAATTACGCACCGATTGTCATACGAGATGGGAATCCATGAGGATTGAAAAGAATATCAGGCTGCATGCCAGACTCAGAAAATGGCATATCCTCCATTGGCCATTTCATGCTGCAATGAATTGGAGAGGAAGTCGATAAATTTCCAAAAAATACTTTCTCTGGTTCTCATAAAAGAAAAACACTAGCAAATTGAGCCTAAAATCACATCAACCATGATAAATTCTTTGAATAATGCAGAGATGATAGATGAATATTAGCACTCGATAATGTGTCGAAATGCAATAATGCTTAGTATATTTTTATAAGAAAACAAATTAACTCATACTTTTGTTCAGATCCAGCAGAAGCTCTGAAGACTAGTTAGAGTATTTTTAGCTTCGAAGACTGGTAAAATAGGTCTTACAGGATAAATGGGAATTCCAAAAATCAAAATAAATGGCAATTAAGGTCATAGGCGGCCACCTTTTAATAGCGGTTTTTGCTCCATATTGCAAAAGACATCCTTTGGTTTAAAAAATGAAAGCAACGGAATAAATAAAAAAATTAAGGTAATCAACGAACAAGATTGAATTATTAGCTATCACATGAATGTAAAATACCTTAATATTCCTTTTTGACCGTGTCTACTCGAAAATTTATCTCCGATAATTGGGTCTCTCTAAATAGAAAACAAAAAGTTGAGTAATAAATGTTAGTCTACGTTTCAAAAGTGAGCAATTTCAAACATCCTTCTCACTCCTTCTCGCTCATATAAAATAAAAGAATAACTTTATAATTTTATAAATTTCCCCCTAAAGATTTAATAAACATTCAGCACACTTTAATATTCAACTTGCATACAAAGCTATGTAAATCAATCATTCAACTACCTGTATCCTGAAACGGATTGTAACTTTATTAAGTTGACTGTCTCCACGATGATTGCCTAAGATTTTCACCTAGGACCAATAAAAAAGAAGTTAAGCAATGACGTAGACAGGATCTAGAACAGCCAAAAAATGCGAATGAAATGGTCCTGAGATAACCCTGGGATACAATTAATACACAGTTCTCTTATTTGCCATTAACATACAGGTCTGTCTACGTTGATCGGTCCTGTATGGCAACTTTGAAAAAACATCAACGGTGGCATGATAAAAGCGGAGGAGGCTTTGCTTGGACAATATATTCATAGTCCATTTGGCGTGACTATGTCAGTAGTAACCTAATTCAATGATAACTGATTGTCATTTCACTAAAAATGTCAGCGAAATGGTAAGAAATGGGACGCAATAACTTGATAATTAGGGCTGAATATCCAAAGAATATCATGGTCCGATTTAATTTAATGGACATCACTTCCAATTCAAACGCAGCAATAACAAATTAACAAAGAAAATATCTATTTACATCATCGATGTAAGCCGGTTCCAAATTCTTGAATTTTCTTGTTTTATATTCGCCAGTGTTCAGATCGTAGTAGCTGTGAAACAAGACGGGAATTTCCTAAATACCTGGAATATTTCTAAATGACTAAGAAATTGCTCACACAATAATAGGAAACTTCGAAGCCTCAGCAAGGAACATCGTTCTAAAAGCTTCTGGTAAACATACATCAGTAGAGTACATACACTTGAAATTACATCTAGATGAGCACATGCTCCTGCATACTACGCAAGGTATTTATTTGTGTATTTAATTACTTATTTATTTAGTAATTTATTAGTTTTTTTATCTATCAAATTCATTGTTTATTTATTCATTTATTTGAAGCCAAATATCCTTGAAAGGTAACCGTGTCCCAAAGGTAACCGTGACCCAATGGGAAATTCACTTTCCTATATAATAACATCAAGTTAAACCTAAGCATTACCATACTCAGATTCAGATACAAATTTATATTACTTTGTCATATTGTTCTAGGCTAATGACTAGTCAAAATATTTCCTTGATATTGTAAGGGGATTGTGATATAGCCAGCACCGTGTTTAATGTAGTTCCTCCTAAACCAAACATAACATATTATTGTGAAAGGTGTAGGGGATGCATCGATGTTACCTATAATATGGCTGGTCGTGTTCAATGAATCTGCCGATTGGCGGGAGACCATCGACGTCGAGGAGGCCAGCTGTGACATTTGGATCATTATGTGCGCAGCCTAAAGAAGGAATCAAGGATACATTGGTGAATTAAACATCACAAAGTACATAAACTCTTCCCCTATCATGTTTGCATATAATAAAACCACATAACCTTTCTCGCTCTGTTGCTTTGAGCTGCATTATGCTGTATGCTATATAATATGCTAAATGCCCTTACTTGCATAAAACCATAAAAAAGATGCACTTTAATGATTTTAAGGGACGTTGTGGCTCTAAGATTTGACTTGACAATTATCTTTGAACTTACCGAATCTGAGCGAACACGTCCCTCTTTCGTCACTCAGTGAAGCGAGATTTATTGTCTGCAAAAAAGGATTAAATTGCATTATGTACTTTTTTATCACCATATTCAATTCCGTTAGAGTACAAAATAACACATTATCAAACATCCTTGAAACTAATGCACAACTCAAGGCACACAGAGGTGACTTTCAGCAAAATAATGTGCTAGAATTTAACAATATAGAATACTAAAAAAACATATTAAAGTAGAAAGTAAGCAGACAGCATGCAGCTACAGCCTTCGCAGCTCAGAAGAAATGGATGCACATTACAATGCATTATAGGAGATCTTCTTAAGCCCCTCACATGAAATAACAGCTACATTCATGCTTTCAGCTCTGTCACAAAAGCCAGAAACAATGGAATGGTCAATCTCCTCTTTTTAATCAGAGTGCCATTGAGTTTAAAAGACAAAATGCCATCATTCGTAAATCGGCCATCATTCAAGCCAGTTCGATCTTTTGCAATAACCCTCTTCCGTCTTTCGCTTCACTAAAAGCAAATCGCTCATCGCTTCACTACAAAACGCAACCGGCAAGGGCAAAAAAGTGTAATTCGCAACTCAATCGAACAATTTCTGCAATCACAAATCAAAAATGTAAACCTACCTCGCATTTGTATATACTTCCGGATCCAAAGCCTCTTTCCAGCGACGCTTTGTTGATTATCATTGCATCTTCCATATCGTATCCCTGGAAAACATCAAGTAACATTTCTAACACAATTTTAATGTAAATTATATATAACATCTTAAAAATTCATTTTATTTATATGTAAAGCCTAAGGTGTACGAAAAATATAGAGTAAGAAATATAAGACTGTCGTATAACTGTTAGGTAAATTTTGATTTAACTTAGCTACGGGAGTGAATGAGTATAGAAGACTATGAATATAAGTAAATGTACAATCATTTAATATAACGATTGACAATGAGGAAACCATACATGAACAACACAAGTTGGCTTTATTCTAATAAAAAAGGAAGTGAAAATCACAATGTGAAAAGCAGTTACCGTGTATGAAATGACAGCAACAACCGCATTTATTCCAAGAGGAAAGTTATCGATACTGTATTCATCGTAAGTTTCGTTCTTAACTAAAGGGCTCTGTGGAGTCTGAAATGGGAAGACACATCTTTCAATACAGTTCTCAATTAAAGTATCTAAAAGTTCTGTTTTAATGTACTAATAATACTGACATCAAATTGAAAACTCTACTTACTATACTGCCTTGACACGTCTGGAACGCGAGAGATCTAAACTTAACTCTCCGTTTTGATTTGTTGCTATGACTAATTAAAGACCAGATTGATCTATTTCCTAACTGTTGGATCTACAACAGTGTACTTATAAGGGTATGTAGAATCCCTTTTAAATATAGTTTTCAGTACTTGAGCCTGGTTCATTAAACAAAGTATTGAAAAAAACCAAAATTAAATAGCATGGCAGTAGAAGCATTTAATACAGCTCCAGCATTTAGCATCTAGCTGCTTTGATTTATGGCAAATTTGCATGTAGAGTCGGATTCTTTAGCCATAATCTTCCATTGCCATAGGTGTTATCATGTTTCAAATTGAACAAACATATGTTGCTTCAAATCTTCGAAGCCAGCATGACTACGCCCGTATGATGCGACTAGATCAATAAATAAACTGGTCAAGAGCACAAACAGCTAAATTGTAAGCTTACATCCAGGTTAATTTATTCTTACATGGAACGCACACAACGGCACATAACGGCAACGAAAATAAATCTATAACATTTAAGTAGTTAGTTGTGATAAACTGAGCCTACACTTAATTAATTAAAAAGTTAGAATAAGAATCTGCTGACCTGTATTCTGTACAATTTGTTATCATTTCTGTATTTCAATGCTTGACAAGGTGTTCCCATTGTTTGCTTTCCCATCTAAAAAGTTATCAATTGAATTGTCAGTGAAAAGTAGAGATAGTTTGTAAGGATTCAGCTCTTACAGTTTCCATTAGAAAATTTATGAAATAGACACAATAACAAACCAGATTACAATAAGCATAGGAGAAGCTTAGACTACTCTCCCTGTGGGTCAAAATCATTAGAAAACATAGTAATTGCTCCTGTGCATATCGTAAATATTTGCACACATTATAAACTTTCCTATCTATCCCCTCTCTAACACAGCCAAACATGTGGATAATGATGCAGCACAAAGTTTCCGTGTACATTAAAGTCTCTTCATCAAAGAGCTCTTATATGTCAGAGTAGAGCTTCGAAAAGCTATTAGGGCTAAAAACCGCAGATTTTCGTTATTCTTGATTCCATTTTGTCTTGCTTCTCCTCCCCTGGTGGTAAAATGAGTACATTACCTGACATTGATACATGTTCCTTGGACTTTGGTTGTAATCTGAGAATGGTGTTAATGATGCAAGTGCACTTAGCATAGTGGTTGGTTTCAACTCCATGTGGGTCGTTTTCTAGAAAAGATTATCAGAAAAAAACACTAGCAGGATAGTGAACTATGCAACAATTTCAACGTCACTAAATGTTAGTTAATTGTTGCTGCAATAGGCAGCCCCAGATACAAAAATATATGGCACTGCGTTAAACGGATTTTAAATGGAGGTTTTAGGACAAATTCAATGAGCTTAAAATGGAATGGAAAAATATTAAAGGCTGAGATTATAAAATTGTAGCTCTATTTTTCATAAACTTTGACTCTGTTTCATTGATAGTGCGTTTTAACACTAACCTCATGAGCTTCATTTGCGCAAACAGCAATATCCATATAGACCTGAAAAGTGGAAGCAAGATTCGGTCTTAACGTAGTTAATAACACAATCGGTCGCTGGGAAAACGTAAAGAAACAAAACATTTATAACACAAGGGGAAAATTTAAAGTGTGCAGTAATTGAGTCTTTCAATTCTTTTGAAATGGATACAATTTGCTGTACAAATACTTTTTTCCACAATAAACGTCATTATATAATTGGCTTAGAGTTGATTGCATTATTGCTGGTATCTACGATCAGTAAATTTCTATTCAAGAGTGGTCAAACATGGAATGTTGACTAAATTGCGTTGCCCAAAAGAAAAACTTCAAATTTCTGTGTCTAACGATGGATGATGAGCAAATTTTCCTTTATAAAAATTCTAAAGTCACTGCTAATGTGACAAGTGCTAAATTAAATACATGACCCTTTTTCTTTTGTATTAACGATAATTACATTTTGACGATAAGAAAATTTAGCCAAACTTTGCTCAATTTGCAGCACTGGCAATGAGTAATAAAACTGCAACAAGATAAAACATTCATGAAATACCTGTTCAAATGATCCGATGTATTCAATAGAATCTGTTCTTAGGTTCTTCACAGGCCTCATCATTCTTGCCACATTTGTGAAAATGAAGATCCCTGGATACTGACTTGCAAACTTGGTTCGAGGAACCAAGAGAGCTTCAATCCATCGCGATACCTTGTAACAGGGAAATATAATTGCAGGAACGGGAACGTTTCAGGGCATGGCGCGGTTTAAGCGGCTAGACCAAGACATGTGCATAGATGTAATAACAATTTCAGGGTAATGAGTAATGTAGAAAGGATCAGCATTCGGCAAATTTTACCTGGCCCTTGGATTTAAAATGAATTGTACAGTTTACAGAACTTTTTCAGAACAGAACTGTTTACAGAAAAATTAAAGAGGTTGAAACGCTGCAAAATGCAAACTAAAACATTAGTTTCCATGTCTTACAAGTATAATTCCCTTCTATTCAATTCAAACCTATGAAACTACAGAGCTTTGCCAATATCTTGATTAAAAAGAGTTTTTTTTCAACGTCGGAGTTTGTTCCAAAAAGAAAGCAATAATATCGTCAAGCGTTAATATTTGGATTAAAGAAGAATGGATGTGTGTATAAAGTTATAAAAGCCTTACCTTTTCTTTTCCGGTAACTTTAAGATACCTTAACTTTTCCAGAAATTCTTTGGAATCATCTTCATGAACTCTTCCAACAATTTTGCCATCAAGTAGCACAGCATACGATGCAGCGTGAGAGCCAGAGAAAGGCAAGCCGCTCGGAGTCATGCCCAGAGATATTAACAAGCTTACTAAATGAGCCTTGGGTATCTGCCTGTTCACCACCTTTGAATCACGAAAAAAGTAATGAACCTCAAAGGAAGAGAAATTCTGGACGCAGCATTGGGAACTTAAGCAGATGGATATTTTGTCAAATAGTGAGTAACTTCACATTTACACTTCACGACAGCTATATACCTCCCTTGTTGGAAAACAGTTTCCCATTGTAAATATTGCATTCCGAAATTCTAGGTTTTGCTCAGCCCACTTCTCAAAATGAATTTTACGGAGATGAATAAAAATAACAGCTTTACGCGGATGGAAAATCATGTAAAACTTTTACGGTTCGTGTTTCATTATGAATTTTACAATTGTTAATAAGTACAATTGGATACAGCAAAGTGATGAGAATAGGAATTTTTAAACAAGATAATGTTAGAAAGCACAAAAATGAAGTTTCTATTGAGGTTTTAGCACGATTCTTAGACAACTACAAATAAAAAAACAAAATAAGTAACAAACATAAAATATCTTTTTAATATCAGCATGACTAGCAGTGATTAATTACCTCACAAAACGCCGTCAAGTGATTGAGAAGACCACATGGTGCTCCATCAGGTGTATGGACTGGACAAAGGAATCCTGTAAAGAAAGAATATCTATAAGAAGTCCATTCGGTTGAAATTTGGTGGTCATTTGAGATTGATTTTGAGGATTAAAATCTTACTAAAATTTCAACATCGTTGATATGAAAAATTCCTCCTTATCAAAGTTGAACTTGTCATACAGGACATTTCTCTATGGAAAAATACTAAAAAATATTTACACGCCCAGTTTGATAAAAACGATGTTTGAGATGGAGGAAATATATGATCAAAATGCTAAAGTCGTGGATAGGCAGTTCAAGAAACAGCATTGCTCTCGTTTTACAAAGGTTTATTGCAAGACAAATTTGGCGTGCACAATTTTGTTGTCGATTTCCTGTGACCTTAAATGGAAACTGTTTTTGAGTTTCTGAAACTGATGAATGCTTGTTTTTAGTTCCAACTGATTCCTCACCATCACTTGCGATTATACGATTAACACGAAATGTAACATGTAAGCATGACTAATACACACTCCCAATCCCTCAAACACCGCAGAGAACACACAACATTGCGTGAACCACTGAAACCAGGCACAAATCAACCCCTTATTTTGGTTTTTGCGGCAAACTTCTTTTATTTGCAAATACCGGCATTGTTGCCATCAATCCTTTTTGGATGGAAATTATATTTAAGAATCAAATTTTTAAATCCACAATCTAGAATAACCAACGTACGCTATCATTCAAAATTAGGCTATAAACTGCTTAGACCAAAAGTTAAAATGTATCTTCTAAATGTAAATATGCAGAAATAAGTAGAAATACAAACCCCAAGCCTCTGGCAAGAGCTTTCGAACAGATGTTGTTCGCATTTGAGAAAAGAATGCACCGCGATGGACGCATCGAAAATGTGACAAATATCTCATGAAATTCAGTTTATCTGCTACAACAGAAAAGCCTGAGACCTGGAAAGAAAATGAAAAACGAAAATGGTCGCTAAGCACAAAGCATTGTATAAGAAAATAGCACAATCGGTTAGTCGGGAAAATATTACGGTACTACGGATGATAGCCGTGTGAATCATTATCTAAAAGCAATGCAAGGATGACAAAACATTCTGGCCACACCTAATTTCTCTTGATTTCTATAAAAGATTAAAGCACCTAAAACCTTAGGGTGCATGAAGCTGGCGTGCTTAATGTAGATCTGGCACAGAGTTTGTTGTGGCAAGTTGCCATTGAATGGAAATAATCTTGGAAGCATCTTCTACTTGTTGTCTTCATTGGGCCGTGAACAGATGTGTTACAGCATTTTCAATAAATGTGATAAAACTGCAGCATAAAATATAAACAATGGAATGAACCTTAGAAACAAGAAAAAAGCATGGTTTTTGACGACTTTAAATAAAACGTACTTGCATCAGCCCAAGTCCAGTTTTCGAAACAAGATTGCCAGTTGCTAGGAAATATTCCATTTGCTTTCCTACGTTATGAGCTTTGCCAAAGGCCTTTTCAACCATTGCTAGAATGAAAATACTTGAAGTGTGAGGAATGACAGGATTAGAAATGCTAAAAAAGTAGAGTGAGGTATCGGCAATTGTTAGGGCCAGCGATGGAATCGAGTACGACCAATAGTGATGGGGAGATCAATAGGTCACAAATGCCTCAGTTTCA
This sequence comes from Catostylus mosaicus, assembly GCA_964019065.1. Lineage (NCBI taxonomy): Eukaryota > Metazoa > Cnidaria > Scyphozoa > Rhizostomeae > Catostylidae > Catostylus > Catostylus mosaicus. The sequence goes on along the minus strand of OZ025184.1, from coordinate 10,617,792 downwards.
AATATGTTTAGGAGCTCAATTCACTCATCACATTGAGATAAGGCTACTTTCGATGATAGTGAGCAATGATTTTACCAGATAGAAATTCTACCGAAGAGGGAAGATTCTAGGCATAGAAATATTACGAAAGGGGGACAACTTAACACAACAAGCACAAAGTTAATCTCGAAAACAGTACGGCTCTGTAGGAATTTGGTAACCATGTACATCAATAAAACAATCCATGACACAAGACTTTTGCAATGTGATGATGACGCTAGACAGAAAGAAGAATAGCTCGACGGGAATGTCCAAAAGTGCCTATTAAAAGCAAAGCAATAAAATTCTTTTGTTGAAACCATTAAAACACGATAAAACAACTTCTCACTACTCTGCTAAGAAACACCACAGTTTGTGAAAAAATCGCAATTAACACAATAGTCTGATGGAAAGAAAATCTACAAACTGTCGTTTAACTGGAACTGTAGCCCCTTCGTTTTAGCTTCTTTTTCAATAAATAGTCGCACAGAGGTCAACCATGTTTCAAGTTTTTCCTGGGTAAATAATAAATAATAAATAGTGGTACAACGATTTTGATACTAGATATAAATGTAAACAAAAAGTTGATGCGAAATAACAGAAGCAGTATTTCAGATAAAATTATGGCGTTGACTGTATATCATGTTAGGAGGGCCAAAATATGGAATTAAACTATAATTGATAACAGTTTTGTCTTGTTGATTAAAATTGTGACTAGATTTCTATTTCCTTTCAGTTTCTTGCATCATGTTTTGAAAACTACAACAGTTTCCTTAATATATGTTATATGCAAACTCTTAAAAGTCTGACCGTCATATTCAGTGGCTATTGGGTGCCTGGATGCCTCGTAATCGCTCACTATCATGTGCTCAACTCTCAAAAAAGACAGCTACATTGTCATGGTCGCCTCAAAAGTAACAAATGGCTAAGGTTTACACGATTCTAAAAAACCTACTTTTAAGACCATAAGATAAAGATGTCCACCAAGAAGGAGTTCTTGATTCATTGGATTATCCGGTGACTCCGCCGTGCATTTGTCATTGACGAGTGAGTACAGTTTTTGAGTCATATATCTATATGGAAACAAATATAGTTGAATTTCATACTTAATCTCGGAAAACGATTTAGAAAAGTAAATAGAATATATCATTATAAATGATGGTGAATTATATATTAACGGGGATTAGTGTTTCTATAAAAGTATAAAAACCCGACTACCTTCTGTTTGGCGAGTAAAGCACAAAGAAAGCTTCAATCCAAAATAAAATGGCATTTAAGGTCGAAGCATTACAGAATATTAAAAAGAAAAAGAAGCTCTTTGCAACTTGCCATAAGGTTTGTAAATTGCTACTATTCACTGGGTATGTACTGGAATGCGACATGTAATATGCAATCATTTCAACTTATTAAACGATTAGACTTTCCTCTTTATCAGTTATAACAATCCAGTAACATACAGCGAATACATAATCAATAACACAACAATGTAGAGTTGAATAATTACAATTGAGAACTGAAAACATTGTAAGACATACACTAAAAAGTTAAACTTGTCGATTCCTTCTTTCAAATGAATCAGCACACAGTTACTGCAAAAGAATTGAAAGAAAGCATTTTCAATTGTAAGAAATGACGAAAGGCCTCGAATAAAATGCAAAATCGTTAGGCTCCTCGTTTAGAAAAACCAGATTCTCTACCCTGTGTTATTGTTGATTCGGAATGGCTTCACAATATTTGTACAACCCCTCGGTAGTCATCACTTTATTTTCATTTCCTTGTCTTTTTCAACTAATTGTCTGGATGGCATTTCCCTTGTTGCAACGTTCCGTTGTCAGTCAACGATTTCATGTCTTTGTTCAGTTATATTTATACAAAAATGGTGAATTGGTTTTGGTATTTCCCTAACGCGTCCCAGTTCTGTGAAAGGAGTTGGTTGGGAGGTCGGTTGCAGACCTTGCATTAAGCTACACTTTTATATCCTTATTTACATTTCCAATTGTACAAAAAGATGCTCAAGTCTATTGAAATATTGATTGATTCATATTGCCTGGTTTTTTTGGAAAATCTATGCAAAGGCTAATAATATTGCCTGGTTAGTTGCCAGGTAAATATTGTAGCTAATGAAACTTTTTATATGCAACAGAGCTATCTGTACTGTCCCTAACTGTCCCTTTTACTCCACTGTCATCGAGTAAGTTGCAAGGCCTCAATCCCCCCCCCCCCCCCACCACTTCTATTCATAATAACATGCACAACTTCCTTTCCACGATTCCCAAGATTCTCTTCAAGTTAATTTTCTCCCTTGGGTATCGCAATTTCAATGCTTACAAATTCATTAATCAATGGGAAGACACAGCTATTCTTGGGCACCATTTGCTAATAATGGACCATGAGTGACATTATGATAGATATTTACCGGTCTGATAACAAATTTAAAAACATTTAAGACCGCTAAAAAATCATATATATATTCAAAAATAGGTACAAACTTGATTAGGAAGGAGCCAATTTTTTCATCTGAATACCAAGGGGCTACGTTAACTTTCACTTTAAACTTTTCACCTATTAAAATTGCATTTGTTCAGAAATTAGTTTCATTGGCATTCTATATCTGAAGAAAGAGGGGTGGTAAAAACGGATACATGTCTTACAAGTCTACAGAGTGTAGAACAGTACCTTGAAAAACATTTTGCAAAATACATTAATTCAAATTGAGTAACAACGAAGGACATTACAGCTCATGGCAACCTACACCATACCAATCTAGTAATTAAAACTTTAACAATATTGACTCACCTATATATTTGAGAACAGAATACTGACTGGTCAAACCTTCATTTTGAGCTTCCCGTAACATATTTGCTATTGCACTGGATGCAGAAAAACAGGTTTTATAAATTGATGCCGCAATATAAATGGCTTTTATAAAAATAATAACAATAATTATGACCATAATTCTAAATTTAGCTTGCCATTTAATCGAACATTGAATAGCGCAGCGAAGAAAGTTCAGATTTTAGTACAAATATGAATAAAAGCATTATTGACGCAAATGCAAAGATTTAACTTACTCTTTGAATCCAGCATCGTTTTCAAATCCCTTGATTAGTTCTTTATATATGAAATGGTCTGTTACATTCACCAACGCCTATAAGAAGAATTCTCTATACAGAGATGTAAAAATTTCTTCATGGCAATTAGCATGGTTATCGCTTAGTTTTGGTGAATTTTTCATCATTCCAACAAGGCCATAGATTTGAGAAACAAATAGAACCTATACCTTGATGCTGGAAAACTCGAAAAATACTGGGAAGCATTATCGATGTTATCGCATGAATGGAAATTCGCACACATCAGTCCCCATAATTAAGGTTAAAATAGACAGATCAGTTCTCCATGATTTCGTTGACAAAGTAAATGTTCTGAAGAAAGACAATTAATTCCCGTTGCTCCTGACAACTTAACTCGCGAGTAAAACTATGGTTCCTTGTCCCTCAAAAAAGCCCCAGTGAATGTGGGTTGAAATGTTTGATGTAAGGATTACGTTTACCTTTCATATTTCCAGCGTTATTTTTGACGATAAAGAGTTTTTGTCTCATCCCACATGGTACTATACCATGCATGCTTCGATATCATATCAATGATCGTTTAAATATCAACAAGATCTTCAATCCTTTAAATAAGAAGACTTTGCAAAAACATGGCATTAAAGAGCTGCTTAAAAGTTCTCCAAGAAGTCCATGAAAATGAGTGGTAGTTATGGGCTGCGTATAAATGCAGTAGCTAAGTCTGGCAGTTTACCTTTAGAATAAAAACAACAGGAACGAAGAACTGTTGCTTCTTGTAGATGAAGGACAGTACGCATGTTTGACCAGTCAGAAAATGAAGTACATTTGTCTAAAAGATATGAAATTATCAAAGATTTGGAGATTTAAAATGAAGTTATTATGGAGTGGATGCGCAATTCAGTTTATGTACTCTAAATTTGAATTTAAATTGCAATACATAGATATCACTCCTAAATCAACAAAAAAGTTAACTAGATGAAAATAACAAGATACAAATGAGAAATGCACATAAAGATAAAAAACAGCATCACACTGAATTGGCTATTTAGCTTCGACCAAGGTCTCTAAGTAAACAAGAGCGTTTCTATAATTTTCTATTGCTTTAGTTGCACTAACAAATAGAACTTACCGTGCCTGATTGGTCATCTTTAACTGTTCTTACAGCGACGCCAAACTCTGTAAACAAAGGACCTCTAGATTTCCACGAGGATCGCACCATTGCCAGTGGCTAAGAAAAAGTTCATTCATTAAAAATATGTTTGCTTATCTGGTTAATTTTCTTATTCAAAGCCAAATATCAAAAGTTCAATGGTCAATCTGGTTGACAATAAGTGAGCTATAAAGGTATGTGTTCCTGTATGTCTGGATAGTTACAGAAAAAAGATTGATTGATTGATTTCAATACTGTACTCGTAAGAGATGGCAATACCTCGAAGCTTCAAAATATTCCATTCCTAGCAGGATACAATTCAGCCCAGTGCACAACTGCTTAGGATTTACAACTTGAGAATAGGAAAAAGTATCTTGCCATAAATATTTTGATAGCTTCATGCAGCCTTATAACACAACTGACACAAATTCCAACTAAGAAAACGTGCAAGTACTCGAAGCTTACGTAGTTCCGTCGTTGAAGAATCAACATTCGTAAAATCTTTTCAATTCCATTTATGATAAAGTATCCTCCCCATTCCTGCAAAGATAACCGGGAAAACGTGATGTAAAAACTACACAATACATAACAACAAATGAATGCTGGTGATATCTTTGTCCAATGAAGGTTTTCAAGTGCAGCATATCTTCTCTAAAGGTATTTGAAAAATTAAATGAAGTTACAAAAAGGAAAGGAAGCTGCTATCAACGATAGGTAAAAAGCAGTTGGGATTTTGATGGCTCGTAACGAGGAAAAAAGGTCTCAAAAATTTAACACTCACGAAACATATTGAAGGTAAGAGAGGCAGAGGAAAACTGCAGTTGAAATATTTGACACGTTTAAGCACATGGACAAAAGAGCGTGCACCAGAACCAAAGAACCAGAAGAAAAGAACAGAGGCTGTAGAAAGGCTTGACAGTCTACCTCCTAAAGGAGAGAATTGACATTACTGTACAAATAGTGCTAACATAGAAAAGTGATAATGTTTTCTAACATAGAAAAGTATCTTACCTCAGCTTCTTCATGCATTTTAACTAGCTCAGCTGGTGACAAATTAGCTAACGAGCAATGTTTTGACTGAAAAAAGTTGATACAACACATGTTTAAACCATTATTGTGAACAAAAAAACAAAATAACAGAAGTCTCATTCATTAAGGAGCTTAACTAAAAAAGTTTGCCGTTTTTTTTATACAGACAAACAACAAATATCAGCCTGACATGGTTTATAGATTAAAGTAAAGATTGTGTAGTCTTGTTAGTCATTTTGTCATCATTTTGTTATCCTTTTACTCTAGCTGCATTTCATACACAGGGGCAAAGCTTCACTAGGAGAGTTGGTTGTGCCGATACACATTTTTTGTCATTAGAAACTTGAATCAGCCCCTAGTGCTAAAAGTTTCTTAATTTGCCATCAAAATTTTGGCGTTTAGTACTAAAAGTTGCTTTGCTGGTTTCTTATTTTCAGGACCAAAAATTTCCCACTTGTTTTGAATTTGTGTAACTTAGGGTCAACAAGAAAGCAATCTTCAGGCATGAACAAAATGTGGGGTCCATGCTACTTTCTCAATACTCCTAATCACAATGCCACTGCTTTCCCCATTGTTCACTCCATGTTAAGAACAACCAAGTCACAGGGTTCCAAATAGTTATTGAGTGTGACCATTATGATGCCCTATAATACCTCCACTCCTCTTGCTCTGAAGCATGCAGGTGGAAGGTGCCTTTGGGCTATCTATTAGGAGGCATTTAACGGTTGCAACTGCAAGTAATTTTTTCATGTTCTTAGAATTTAGAATTTTCGGCAAGCATGACTTTTGGCTTTGCCACTGCCTCAGTTTTAGTTCTTAAAACTTACCTTAACCATTATTGGAACATCTGCAATACTCCTAATCACAATGCCACTGCTTTCCCCATTGTTCACTTCATATTTGCAACTTACTTGAAGTTGGGCTGCATATGATGATCCCCTTTCTCTGCACTATAGAAATTTACAATTACCAGATGAGAATGCACCATCCATAAGTACTAATTGATTAATTGATACCATCCTATGCTTAATAGCTGTTCTCTTAAAGATATCACTACATTAAAACTGCATCCTGCAAGTCTAAAATTAGCCTTGGCAAGTAAAACATAGCATGACAAAAAAATTCCATAAAATGTGCTGCCTTAGGGAGTCAACATAATTGTAAATTGTCAATAACAATCAGGAGCTAGGAGGCATTCAGTCTCTCTGTTTGCTAAATGTCAACTTTTGAAGTGGATAAAAAATTAGTGTATTAAGCTTACCTCAGAAGGGTACACTTTCAGTGTCCTAGCATAGCAGCCATCTGGGACTGTTGGCATTCCTATTGACGCATCCTGTTGACAAAATAAGTTAGAGGTCACACTTCTTGAAATAGACACATTCTATATGATTATTGACATATATGCAAATAAGCTTTATGTAAAAACTGAAATCTCCCAAAACTAAGGAGTAAAAACCAAATCCACTCAGTTAGAGATTGCTTTTACTGAAAACGAAACATGTTCCATTTATATTTGCTAGATTGTTAAAGGTTAAATTAACTACTTTTTCAGTTTAAAAAAGTGTCACAAAACTTATTGCATGATTCAATTTTTACAAAAACTCAGAAATTATAAAATCAATTGTTTCTAAATGAATGTATGTCACTAATTGGGAAAAATTCAGAAATTTAGTTAAAATTAAAAAATAAAATTCTCAACATTAAAACAAAGTAAAAGAGTCAAGAAAGTTGGCATTTCGTAAATTCCAAAGATTCTGTTTAAATGCCAACATTTGGATAAAACATATTTCTGCTCAGCTAAAATCATCATACAACTCTACTTACACCAAATGAAAGAGAAACCCTCCTGCCATCTGGTAGCAAGAACTCTTGTGGAGCTATATCCTTCAAGAAAAACATATTTCCTTGTAAGACGAAGCAACTAAACTTAAAAAATTTAATAAATGTCTTGGGAATTTTAGTTTTACTTTACTCATGGTACTCATGTAGGGGGGGGGTCCAGTTGTCCCAATTTTATGTCCTTATTGTCCTAATAACCAGCAAGAAAGACAGTCTACCTTGTTAACAATATAACTTAGAAAAAATATTTTTATTTCCCATCATTCTTTTGTAACAATTGCTTTAACAACAGGTCTTCCATGTTGTGTGAAAAAGCACACCAGGAATCTTAAAAGAAAAAGCGGAATAATGTATAGTTCTTCCATGATATGTGGTTCAAAAACTTGGGTAGAAAGGAGAGAGTATGTGCTGAGAAGTGGTGAAGTGGAGAAGTGTGGAAAAAGCATAGTGAAAAAATACATAGTTTTGAGTTTAATGATTAGTTAGAAACAAGCATGTTGATGGGTAAATTAGGCCTCCATGTCACCATTGTTGAAACTATTGGATTGGAATCTGCTGGCACATCAAGCACCCCCCCCCCCCCCCCCCAAAAAAAAAATTTCCTTCCAAGGATGAGATCTCCTCGAGTTCTGCCATGCTCTGCAGACCGCAAAGAGGTGATGACAAATATGTTAAATAGAGTTTTAACTGAGGCTAGTGTAGCTGTAGAACTATGGTTATTATCTCAGCCACACAGTTCTTATCCAGGCCGTGCTTTATTCAAAGTTTCCAATCACCGTCATGTTGATGGCATCAAGCACAACACATTGCAAAACATTTTTCGCTTAAATACCTTAACAGCCAATGAGAGTCCATCCTCTAACATATAATTAAATGACTGAATGTGAGGGGCAGCAAAATCTTGCAATGCCTAAAACACAAAATAATTTGCTTAAACATACAAAATAACAACCTGCTTAATACATAGAAACGATACAGGAAGGGAAATAGTAAACCAGTGAAGACTCGTTGTTCCTACTTTCAGTTTTCCATCTAAGTTCAAATGATTCTTTGGTTTGTTATTGAGCGACAGGCCTATTTGATTTGAAACTTTTCTTGAGAAAAAAAGAAAGCCCTTAATATTGTAATATAAAAGTGTGCCATACGTTACTCAAAAGGAAAGCATTTCGACTAAGAAAATATTAATCATAAAATTAGTTTTCATTGCATAATGAAATCAAGTAGCTCGCCTGATTTTGCTTTGCTGGCTGCTGGCCGCTATTCCGCCATAAGGCCGCCATTTTATTTGCCATGCTTATTTTTAAACTGCAATACGAGACTGCACCAGTTCTCACTGCAACAATCCAATTCAATGAAACATTTACGCCTAGTTACATTCGTAAAATTTGCTGACGAGTTGAATATCTGGGCGCGAAGTATATATGTAATACAGTATTTCTTAATGCTCATGCCCAAGGGGTCCCTAATTTACACTGTTCCAAATAGAATTGAACCTGAAAAGGCAATCTTGTCGTTAGTTATCAGAAATTTAGAGGGGGTGGTTCGACATTTAGATATTCTTCAATAGTGTGGTGAAGAGTTTAGGAAAAGACCATAGGTTATGGACTGGGGGGGTCTAAGGGCACCCTTAGGTCCAAGGCTGGGTCCTGGTGGGGGTCCAGGGGGCAGAGCCCCCGGAAGCTTCAGAGATTTCGCATTTTCTGGGACCTGAAAATGGCTGAGGATCGTACAATTTTCTTTCCGTATTGCATTAAAACACAAGAAATACAACAATTTCTCTCTCTGAGTCTTAAAATACTATCCAAAATAATGATAAAATTGCAAAGGGGGGTTTCTGGAAACCAGGAACCATTTATTTTGTTTACAATTCTGCTAGGAGGTCTGATTAATATCAACTCGCTTTGATTACAAGGTGGAGGAAAAGAGAGGGGCTGCGGCTGGAACAGAAAAACAGATAGAGAATAGGGGCATAATTGATTGGGGAGGCAGAACTGTAATTAGCAGCATCACACAAAACGCTGTGAATTCTCAACTTCAATTAGCATAAAAAACAAGAGCATTTCACAACCCAAAAGAGCATATGAGATTTCATAATAAGTCATGTTCGTGTCCGCCATTCACTTAGGTCATGTTTGTACGATGCTGGGCAAGATTTTGTTCGCTCAAATTTTGTGCAGCATGGTGAGCCTCCTTTACATAGCGACCTTTGCTGGTAGGAACTCTTAGCTTGTCATGTGCCGCAATTGTTCCGTTAATTTTTGGTGCCAAAATATTGTTGTGGCTGTTTTCTTAAGTCCGAGGGTTGTCTTAAACTAAAATTATTCGAAGAGCAATCGCATTAATAGAAGATGAGACAAGGGGAAGCAGAAAAAAGCTGGAGATAAACTTCGTCTGGGCAGGGAAGCCCTTGAGACAGCCTTGTTAGCGTCAGCCTTTGAAAACATATTAGCTTTGGGATGTTTGTCATGCAGCTATAGTCAAGATTTGGTTCTTTGGTGTATAGACATGTTTTCCATTTTATATAAGTCTTGGTTGGCCGATAACCTGTATTGTATGTAGTTCAATGAGGGTTTGGGATTATCAGCCGTGGCGCACGATTGGACGAATCCGACCATTTTGAGCACAGTTGCATTGGAAATTTGAAGAATCGTAGAAAACTGGTGAGAGATTTTTTTGGCAACAAAATGCAAATGATTTCAAATGTGATACAATCATAATCAGTATTAACTAGCTTGGCGCGAAGTCGAGTTTATAGTGGAGTCTGAGCAATGCTTAATAGAAATACTTAAAATAGTGGCACACTTCTTGAAAACAGTTATTGAAGCTAGTTAAGGACCAAAGAAAACAGAGACTCGACAAGAAATAATGATTATTTCATATCTTATGCAAATTCATTGCAAACATTAACATAACAAACAAATTCGTGCAATACATGTGACAAAGATTGATGGTGCAAATCAAGTGACACAGGTTACTTTTTCGTATTTTGTATGAATTTGATAGAAGCGTGGCACTCCTTAAATATTTACCAAATCCTTATCTAGTTTTATGTCGTTATGTTTATGGTTACAGAGTAACCAGTGTCATTTGATCCCTGGGTTTCCGATCCTGGCATTGCCTTAGAAAGTAATCCAGGGTCTTTCGATGAGTTTGAAAAGTGGGGGGGGGGGGCAACTTGAATATAAAAAATTTAAAACGACACAACATTATGAGCTGCCTTCGCAACTAATGTAAAAATCTAGTTTCATGAATACGTGTATGAGGTAAGTCTCACTAAGAAAAAACAAACATCTTAGCATGTACAAATGCTGCTTCTAATTAATTTCAAAGAAAAAGCGGAAGGGCCATAAAATTTTTGATGATTTACTTGTTGGTAGCTTGCCATGTTGGGGTGAACAAAAGCACTACCTAACATTTTGGTGGACAAATGCATGTTTGGTTACAATGTAGCTCGTTTACAGAATGAATCTATTAAGATGCATGCATGAATGCCTATCATCGTCATGAAAGTAGAAATTATTCATTAAAAGAGTTGATCAAAATTGAGATTTCTGGACGGCGGTTTGGGTGGTTATAAGACCACTGATGTAGGGGGGGGGGGAGAGGTTGCCTATGGCTTCTATGTTCTATGTCTTTTTAAGTCTGAAACAATCTATAAGCGTCGGTATCTACCATGATTTTTTCAACCGATATCAAATACTTAATCTGCTATTGAAAACAAAACATCTATTTATTATCGTTTTGCTGTCCACAATTCCCCCTTCTCTACCCAAGGATTTTTGTAACTGGTCAACGAGAAATAGAGAAAAATTGGAATGTTGATAGCACTGCTCGTCTCAACTACAAAACATAAAAAAACTGCCAAAACAACTGAAATATAATTTATTCCTTTTCATCCATCTCTCCTCAAAGTAAAATGATCAAATTTCGATGAATGATCAAGTAAAAACGGAAATATAAAATCAGATTGAAAACTTCGTATATCAAACAAAAATAACAGAATATGCTAAACTTTTACTTTTTCGTCCAATGGACTGTTTCGCAGTAAAGAACATAGCCTAAAACATGCGCCTTTTCATGAGACATCGTTCTTACTCAAACATTTCTCTAAGCGTATGTTCAGTGATTTACCAGCATCTTTTGCAACCTTAAAAATAAAAGTTTTGAATTAGTTCTGTTTATGAATATGCAAGAGCTGATGATTTTTCATCATTTCCACACAAGACTATTTCTCTAACTTTACTCGTCGTCGGGATTATAAAGTAAATTACAGTAAAAAGTAAATTATAGAACAAATTGGCTGCCTACCAGATTCTTGAGGAATGTTTGCGACGATGTATATAAATAAGGTATTATTAGCTATAAAATACAAAAATATATAATAATTATCATCCGCCCATATTTGTTGTGTATCCCTGTCGCTTTGCATTGTTCCTCATCTCTGTTAGTTAAATTTTATCGCAATTAATCAGATTGATAGGCAATTGAACTTAAATAGTTTATTTTTCACTAGAAGAATTCAAGCACGTTAGGGGTGTGTGGATCCCAAAACAAGAATCCAAAAAAAGAATCATTCACTGTTATGATCATCATGATCAGCATTTCAAACGTAGCCACAAATTTGCTACTGTGTCAAATTCAATAACATCCTGCCTCTTTTACGATGCATCAAACATCTTTCTGTCAACCATTTACATGCTAGCAGAACCAATTTAAAAAAATTTCATGATATTCGTTGATTTAAATCGTCTCTTACGTCGTTGCAAAATACCACTAATACACCATAATTTGTAATGTTTGTTTTATATTTCTGGTCCTTTAATTGACAATCTACAAACTTCGTCGTAAGCAGAAGTTTATCAAATGCTTTATTTGATAATATAAGCCATACCTCGACCATTTCAAATGTTAATTCAGGATACAGTCCGCCAAGTCCAAATTTTTGTAGATAGCAAATACGTCCAGATTTATTCACACCGATGCGCAGTTTTGCATCAACACAGGACTCTTCTTCGAGTGTTGCATCCACAACAAAGTAGCCTCCAACCTGAAAGTGCACAATAAACATTACAAAGTTTGCATGAGGGGAATGGACAGGTCTCGTAGAATCTCTCTCAAATTTGTGGATCTCTAGATATCGTTTAATTGAAATACAAAACAGTGCAACATGTCGCCATAGCCTTACCTGTTGTCTTTTAAAAAATTTTTTTAAATCGTCATTGTGAATTCAGAACCCTCCAGATTTAACTTTCCACTTCAAGACGCTGACCAGAAAAAGGCATAAACCCTTGCTGCTGCTTACTCGAATATCCCAGGTTCTAATGTTAATAATAATAAGAGAATTTAAGGTAAAGCTGCATAGATCAGCGCCGAGATTGACTCTCCTATAGCCAACTCTTCTACAGCCAATTTTCTGGGTAGCCTGTAGCTCTCTAACATCATTTCTTCGTCTCAGCTACTTTTTAAAGCTGAAACAATGCTGATAAACCTAAGAAAGTTGATACCATACCCTTAAAACTCTAGCTGTGCTCCAACTCATGATAAAATAAAAGCTCCGATAAAGAAAAGTGTAAAATCCACTGGTCCACTGGCACATGTTTAGCATTCTTGTACATTGTGATCTGCCAGTCTGAATAGTCAGTTAGGCTACACCGTTTTCGTTTTTCCTGTAAGTTGCTTAGGAAGAGCGAGTAGAATAACTACTGTGGACTTGATAAAAATTTTTATCTGGCTCAAATTCTGGGCTTTTGATTATTGGTAAGTACCTAAAAACGATGATTTTCACTTGATCTCACCTTGTTTATTGTAACTGTGACTGGAACGTCCGATGCATCAATTGGTTTTACGTCATATTGATCATCAGAAACATCGATGTCTACATCATCAGAATCACCACTGACTATTAAGTTTGGTATTCTGCAATGCAGAGTGCAGAATTATGTTCAAGTTAGCGCTTACTGGTAAAAATAGAAAATACAATGCCACACCAAAAATAATGCTCTTACTCTTTTATCAGATAATGCGAAGTGCTTACTTCTTTAATGGAATTTCGATCAAAAAGTAAGAAGATGGGTTCGATCGAACGATTTTTATATTGTTAACAAGCTTAAAAATGTGTTCATTCTTCCGTAACATTCACCACATTCATCATATTGAATTGACTTTCGCCGAATGATTCTAAAAAATCTCATGACTAACGTTGTAGTTGTGATGTGAGTCAAGTAATTCTAGTTCCGTGGATTTGTCTTACTCAACAAGAGTGTACTGTAATACATCTCATTATAGTGAAGCAGTCCCATCTTCATGTTAGTTTGACAATACTAACGCAATACTGACACTTGCTTTATATAAAAGTAATAAGAAGTATGAGAACTAAACTTACAATGTATTGCCTAAGGCAGCTTTGACTGCTAACAATAAAGTATCAAACAAGTTTCCATCATATTCAAGAACCTGAAAGTGGATGTAATCTCAAAAATATTACACACATTAAGATTTGCTAATAGGGGTTCAAATTCATATTTATGCTAGGGTTACATAAAGTATTAGCCACAGAAACAGCTTGCAGTCTGGCAACTTGTGTGGTGATACTCACAAAGGCGAATGAGTTAAACACAACATATCGCAATGATAAGTAAAAAGAATGCAAAGGAGGAAGCCTAGGGGAGCTGTGTAACTAGATATCAAGTTAATCATAAGTCCAACACGAAAAAATGTCTTTAAGTGAAACACTGTATTTGGTGCTTTGTTCTTGAAAAGTTACCAGATCGCACCTTTACAATGTTTATCAGTAAAACATGCTGATCCTCGTAAATTGCTGCAAGATAAGAAAATCATTTTCTGCGGCTCAGTGAAATTTGCTGTGATGATCAGAGTATTAGTGAATCCTGGTGATCATATCAAAGCAATTTCTAGTTTGACATTGTAGTGTTGAAAATTGGTAGCAAAGATATCTAGCACTGATGAATCTAAATCCTGAATCGACTTAATCAACAGATGGAATATGGAGGGAATAGATTGCTTGCTTAACTCTACAAGCGTACTTTAAAATCAGCTTCTAACAAGAAATTATTTCTATAGTCTGGCTTTCCAGCTGTCCATTTGGATATCTCTGCGTTATAATTAAAAAGCATGTTGAAAGTTTTGTTTCCGATATTTGACTGATTGTTGAGCATATATGTTACTGTGATTGTGAAAAGCAAAAATCATAGGATTATTAACCTTTAAATGTCGATAAAGGAATGTTGATGATTTTCATAAACTTAAGGGTTGAAAGGACAGCACAAAGTGCCAAATATTGCCATGAAATGTCCTGATGTTAACGAGTACCAATATTGTCGCAATATCTTCCTTTCATATTTACATCAAAAGAAGAAACTTGCATGCTATTTTATTCCTTGACCAACAAACTATGAGTTTAAATCGCGCGCCTCGAATCGAAATTTTGCCATCCAACCTGAGCTGAAAATATCTAAACAAAACTGCCCTGGATAGAGAGAATATTACTCAAAATGCATGGTATCAGGTCTTCTTTGTTCAATATGAAATATCAAACACTCACCACAGCATCAATAAATAGTGCCCAGCAGCGCTTTCCCGGTACAATGCACAGTGAATCTAAACTCAAAGTGTGAATATTAATAATCTGTGCTAAACTGCTCCTTAGTTCCAATGCAATATCATCTCCTCCTTTCCCCTCAAAACTTGGTGAAGCATTGGCACTGCTATAAAGATATAATTATCATCTGTCAGTTTGGTCATCCAAAGCAGTTTAAACCAAATACAATGTAACTAGCTGTATAAGTGTTAATGTTGCTTCCGCTGAGACTCATGATGAAAATCATGTTGGATTTATGATAAAGAGATATATTACTATAGACTGAATTAGGAAAATCATCACACTTAATAAAGTTATAGCATATAAGCATGATTTGGTTTTTTTCTGAAAATGTACAGTGTTGGAGTTAATTCAAAACTGATTGCACATACTTAAACAATAACAGATAAGCTTGTTTTATCCAAATTTTATCTGATAATTGCAATTCTAATGCTTGTAAGAGTCAACACCTTCCTGTTAATTAGACAAATATGAAAATCTATCAATGCAAAAATGGAGAAGAGCAGAGAAGAGAAGTTAACATAAATCAAGCAAAAGATCCTTCACAAAGATGGCCAAGGAAAGCAAAAATAGTCATTGGAGGTGAAAAGGAGAATCTTGTACTTATGCCAATTGAAGGAGGTACAAAGGAAAAAGGCCCTTGTAGATTACGAGAAACAGATAGAAAATCCATGGCTCTCAATCAGACTAAGAAATCAATACAAGACTGACCTGATATTTGCTCTATTTGTTATAGTTAGAATACCAATTTTAATTCAAAACAGTAAAAACCATTTATAAACTAGCCTAGGGAGATGTCTTGTGAAGATTAATGAATAAGCTCTTGTAGAATGAATAAAAACGTTTTAGAAATTTAACCCAGGAGAGGAAGAAAAGAAAGGGGAAATTTTAATATTTATAAATCTGTTAAATAAGCGGAAGCTTACCATTCAACAGAAAAGCTAACAGTTCCAAAATGTGGCAAAAGAGGGATAGGCTCCGCAACCTCTGCTTTGATTCCAACCAAAACTTTTGTCTTTCCCTTCATTTGAGATCACATGAGAATAGAAATGCATCACACATTTTATCAGTAATTAACTATTAGTTGAACTTTAAAATTGTATGTACAATAAAAGTTAACTTAGCACACTAACTGCAAATCAGGATGTTAGCTTTCATGGACAAATAACAAAATTACTAATTGAGATACCCTTGCTTCCCTGAAAACTGTCTGGTGCTTGTGTGTTTAAAACTCTTTATAACTATCGTTCTGAAGCTCATCAGCTTTTGTTTCATTTCATTTTATTTGCTTTTATAGGGGGGTGTCTCCCACACAATTCAACCAATTTAAAGAGCTCCTCTTACATTAATGTAATCATGTAATGTATTTCAATTAAGTCTGTAGTATTGCAATTAATGTGTTGTATTTTAATTTGCTTTAATGGTATGATACCTTGTGAATTTGTATTCAGAATGGATTAATAGTTTCAAGCAAAAGCTACTTTCAATGAAAACTAGTAAATCTGGATGGATTGTCATTTAGATACAGTCCTAATGCCCAAATCACAGTTGATTTCTTTCAGATGATTTCTGGGGGATATATTGCTCAATCTGTTGTTAAAGGCCTTAAGGCCAGCAAATTCTGATATAATTTAACTATTGTTATAGATTATAGGTCATCTATAGTTGCAACAATAACTTCATTGAAACCATCGCATCAAATTTCATTGAAAGTTAAAAGTAAATTAAAAGTAACTTTCATCAATATTGTACATGACAGTCAAATGAGTTGCACTCACCATCAGCTAAAACTAACTGCATGAAGAAAACATTTCAATACATGGGATCTGTGACTTTAATTCTCTGCCTACCTTAGCTCAGCGGACAACTAATAGTAAAATTAATTCAAATAGTAAAGTTAATTCTTTATTTTGACATTTTTGTATCTTATTTGTATCTTAATATTGAAATTTTAATGCATTATATATTGTAATTTTAGGTAGCATTATGAAAAACCATTGTAAAATGGATAGTGTGTTATTATCATCATTATTATCATTATCATTGTAGTATATATTAATGACAAAAATTGCTGCATTGCATTCAATCAAAATGAAAGATGAGTTGTTGGCTCTAACAGAACTCATTTTCCTTCATCTAGTAGTGAAGCGCATTTCCCATTGGATCATTCGCCAAAAAAATGCATTTCTTTTCCATTATCATTTCCTAGCAACATATATTTTGCTCTACCTGCTATTGGAGAGGAAACCATAACAAATTTTTGGTGTGAATCATAATAAGTGTGGACTGTAATGTAACTCAAATTGTAAGATAACAAAGCCTTATTTCATTCAAAAACTGCTGTAAATGGTTATGCAATCCATATTGATTACCTTATAATGTAAAAATGTGACATTTTTCAAAGTAACCCTTGTAGGGAGGTTGTGATAAAGTAACATATTTAAGTCAGTTAATGACAAAAAAACAATTGCCGAACCAAAAATAGCTTAGTTTTGAGGCATTTTTCGCAGGTCCGCAAGATTCATGTCCGCGTTTTAGTAAATGGCATGGGGCAATACTATTCATACCATGTGCACACGTGCAAAGCCTAAATTTTGGGGTGCAATTCGCCGTGCGTGTGTAGTTACCACGATTTTATTCAATAATCTACTAGTGTATTTATTTTTTCAGTTAATTTGGATTGGGCCTTGGGCCAGAATCTGACCACGTTGCGTTGCGCCACAAACCTGTGGCGCACAAACTCAACTCCTTACAAGCTGGCAATACTCACCAGCTGTACTTCAGCGCTTCCATTAGCGCTTGAGATAACTCCAGTGTTTACAATCAAGTTTCTATAATCTGTGCAGCATCTTCCATCTGTTCTGAAATCCTGTTGGATGCCACCATTAATAAACGAGCGTTCCTCCCTAGAGCAAGTTCGCGCCGCCATATTTCAAAATTGGAAGTAAGATCATGCTTGCTTTACCTCGTTATCAGGCCGAGTTTGCATCAAATCTCGGCGACGGTTGCATTTCGAAGGCTACATACAATTTACCAAGGAAATTTCACAGAGAGAGCCTTTTTGTACAAGAATGCAATGTCTGTAAGATCCAGTGGCCAAAGCACTATATCTAAGAAATCAGAACAAGTAAAATCACATAAAAGTTCTGATGAAGATGGTCATGAACAGTCGAGGCCTACTTCTCGTTCAAGAAGTACCAAAAGCAGGAGCAAGCATCAACATTCCAAAACCAGCGCTTCAGCAGCATCAATGGCAACTATCAGATCATCAGGAGAACAAGTATCAGATGCAGCTGGTTCTGAGGAGAGCAACAGGAGTTCAAAAAAAGATGCAAAAGTAATGAAAAAAAGACTAGCTTCTTTGCTATCAACTTCAGGAACTAAGCACACAGGTAGTGAAGGGAAGGATGACTATTCAACAGGCAGAAGCACTCTTGGGGAATCAAGCTCATCAAAAAGTAGATTATCCTCCATTTACTCAAAAGCCAGTGAAGCAAATGCAGTAGCATTGCCAGACTACAGGACAGATCAATGTTTAAGTTCAGATGAAATGCGCCACAAGCTGTTTTCTACCTTCAAATTCAATGGGGTTTTAAAGCGTGTGAAAACACAAATGCGCATGGAACTAGCATCAGCTATAAACAAAGATCAGAATTTGAAAATTGCAGATAAATCTAAAGCTATTTCAATCGCTGCTAAGATTTCAGATTGCATCATTGCAGAACATTTGAAAAAGGCAAAATATGAATATACACTCTCGATATTCAAGGCTGAGAGTTTATTGTCTGAATTTGATTTCAATCCATGTGAAATTCTAGCTCTAATGAATGTAAGTCCAGATTCTCAGATGCACAAAAAATTTATGCTTTCTTTATCGCAAGAAAAATCTAAAAGTTTTTTGTGGAGTTTTATCACTGAACTGTTCCCCGCAACGATAGGAAACAAAACTTCAGCTGAATGCCAAACAGAGGATTCTAGATTGCTTATGAGTAATGATTTTTATAACAAAATGGCAGATATTGAAGAAGAGGTGTATAAGACAGCCATAAATGACAGAGATTATAGATCTTTGGAAGAAAGACTCTTTGAGTTGCAAAGAAAGATGGAAGCAGAGAAAAAGAAAGAATTGCAAATGGAAAAGCAGAACCTCAAAGATGGACTTCTTAGGAAGATTCGCTTTGAAGAGAAAGAGAAAAATAAAACTGAACTTGATAAGCACAAGGTAGATCTTGATAAAATGTACAAAGAAATGTTTGCTAATTTGAAAGAAAAGGAAGCCCAGATGGACTTAATGATAAGTAGGAAGAAAAAACAAATAGATGAAGATTCATATAATCAAAGACAAAACCTGTTAGAAGAATTAAACAAATTAAAAGATAGGGAACGAGACTTGCAAAGACAGCATGAGTTAGCAATGAAGTCAGCAAATTTAGAAGAGAGCAGACTGAAATCCATAAGTGAAGAGCTTAAAGCTAAGGAGATATCTTTAAAAACACTTGAAGATAGATATGAAATTAGGTTAAAAGAAGAAATTTTGAAAATTAAGACAGAGCATCAACAGGACAGGCAAAAACATGATGAATTTTACAGGCAACAGGAATTGAAGTTGAATGAAGAAAAAACATTGTTTGAAAGTGAGAAGGCCCTGTTGGTCAAATACAGAAATGATTTTGAATCTTTAAAGAATGAAAAAGCACAGTTGAAGGAATCCTTAATCTCTTCCCAACAAAGAATTCTTGTCCTGAATCATATGCATGGAGATATGAAGGAAAAGTTGAGGGAAACAGCAGATTATCCAAGACTAAGAGAAGCAGTTCTTTTGAAAGAAAAAGAAATTGATTATTTGAAAAGTGCCTTAAATGAGCATAAACTTGACAAGAATGCCATTCATGTGCAACATAAAAAAGATGTTAGAGACCTGCTCGATAAGTTTTTAAAAGGTACACCAGAGACAGCAAAGTTGCAGCAACAAATTTTGATTGAAAAAGAGGAATTTGCAGAGAAAGAAAAAGAATTGACACTGAAATGTAGAGAAGCTGTGAAGAGATTCTCAGCTGAAAGGGCAAGAGCCAATGAAGTTACACAGATGTATGAAGAATGTCTATTGCAAAATAAGGCTTTAAAAAGAGAAGTTGGAGATTTACGAAAAAGAATGGAAGACACAAATGTAGGACCAGTTAAAAACAACAAACCTTACAATCCTTCTCACATTCAGTCTTTGACACAGAAAAATTCTAGATTGAATAATAAAAAAGAGAAAATACATCCATATGAAACATTTGATATAAATAGAACAACATCTTTTCCACAAACAGCATTGATTGATAAAGCACTGTCCACAGATGATCTTTTGTCTTCCTATGAGATAACACCATTGAGAAGAACAGGGACAGTCTTTGAACAGTTAGAAAGGGAGGCAGCAGCCTTGGAAGAAACCTACAATGATTATCAAACAAAACAGATTGATAGGTATTCAAATAGAGTCAATTTTGAGAAATCAGAGTCAAATTATAATTTTCTACCCCTACAGAGGTATGAATCAACTTGCAGGGTAGATTGTACAGAATTGCAACAAAAGACAGACAAGTATACCTCAGCTCAAACAGCATCTAAGGAAAACAAGGAAAAAGAAAACCCTTCATTAAATGCTGGTGTTTATCCAAACAAAGTACAAAACATAAGTGATAATGTTAAATTTGCTAAAAAAAATGGACATGATTTCAATGTAAATGATATTGAACAAAATGACAAAGTCTTGTTAGACACCTGGAATGGTGACAAATTGACTGAACAGCTACTTGAATCAGCCATCAATCAACAAGATAAAGTGAGTAAGATACGGAACTTTGGTGCCAAGTTGGATGAAGCAACTGATTGGAATAGTTCAAACAAACCAAAACTCAAAAGATCTAATCAGTTTGCAGAAGAAAACCATGAAACTGTGGTTATTGGTGACAATAATAATGTAAGGGAGATGCAAAGTGCATTGCCATCATTTGATGATGTTTTGTCTCAAAAGAATGAGTTAGCAATTAGTGCAGCAAGCAGTGTTGAAGATGTTACAGGTGTGCGTGGGGTGGACAGTGAAACTCAGCACCTAGAACACAGAGACGACAATGCAAAGGAATATTTCTTAGAAAATCAAAATAAGTTAGAAATAAATAGTATGGATCAACATGAAAGTTTGGAAGGAAATTCTGTAGAGAAAGTTAGAGATAGCACTGGTAGTAATTTTTTAAAAGATGAAGATAAAAGCGAGAATACTATATCACAAGAATTGAGTTACATTAAAGATCTGAAAGCATCTGGAAATGAAATCAGTGAGGATGATGATGTAAAATCAAGGAGTGATGATAAAATTGTTACCAACGCAAATAAAACTGATGAGAGAAGTATTAAAAATGTGATGAGTGGGGATGAAGAAAAAGAGAATGATGATGATGATATTGATCCTCTTATGAAACATTACATGGAAATGGTGATGAAAAAGAAAAATGACCCAGAAAAAGAAAGTGAGCAGGAGCAGTTGAACTTAACTGATGACGTAAAGATTGAGAGTAAGCTCTCCAAATCAGACGTTTCCGATCTCGTGGAAGATGAACTTGAAGAAATTCCTGTAGAATCAGGAGATGATTTTGATTGGTAGAGCTACAATATTCATTGTGTAAAGATCGTTAAACATTGTGTATTAGCAGAACTGTTGTGTATAAGTAGTAAGATCTCCAGCAAGGGAATAATACTTATCCGTTTATTAACACCTGTAGTGCCTGTTGAGATATGACTTTTAGCTGACTTGCGACAGTTTTAACCCGTTCCCCTTCATGTTACATGGTGAGATTAAAGTGCCCGCAAAATTTTTTTCTACAATGACCTACTCGATTCTGACGTCGTTTCCTGAAAATCCGAGTTACCTACCTCTTGTACCGATCAAAGAACCGCCAAGTCGAAAATAGGTCAAACAAAAATTCCTAGGGCCAACGCTTCCTGGACTTTTTAGGCGCCATAGGAAATACTTTCCCGGTTATCCTGTGAACAGGCCGCCCATATGTTACATTTAATCATATTATCCCCCCTCAAATACATTTGACGTCTCTTGTAACGCCATGCAGGCACTGAAAATGCTGGATTCTGCTTTGTAGACGTGTTAAAAGCATGTATGTATTATCCATAAAATATTATATAAACCATTTGGGCAACTTCATTGGTTGATTTATATGGAACGTGCCAGTGTATGATGTTGAAACAGTAAATTCCCCATTAGACAAGTATCACGCATTGTACGGATTGAAGTTATCATTATCTCCAGATACATAACGCCATTTATAAATTCGCATGTTCATTAGACCATAACCATTTTTATACATGTGCACAAATGTAATAACAAGAAAACATTTTAATATCGAAAAATGTAATGTTTACCTTTTCTCGAGATAGAAGGTTTTACAAGTTGCAGTGGTGGTTATCAGGGGGCTACAGAGGGGTATATGCCCCTAGATCACACTTTCGGTACCTTTGCATGATCTCGTGAACGATTACGATGATCAAGAAAGTGATAGAGGTATTTAAGTATCTATTTAGGCTCTCAGCAACTTCAACATCACTTAGATTTTTTCATAATGAATTGTTACAAAGTGCTTTGATTGTCACATGATATATTAAGCTTTGTTTTAAGATAAAATAGTGTAGCCTGTACACAAGAATACCTGCAGCAGGGGGGAAGTGGGGGCAATCCTGGCTTCAGAAATTAAGCCTAAGTTTTTTACTTGCTATTGTTTTGCCCTTATTTTCACTGTCCTGCCCCCTGTACATCTTTGACATGACCTTTGTATATACCAATCTGGAAGGTAGATGAATTGTAAACTAATTTATACTATTTATTGATTTACTGATCATTTTCAGCAAGCAGCATACATTTTCAAAACTGTGGAAAGATCTTTAATAAATGCATACACAAAGGGGGGGGGGGTGAGAAATCAGTCGAGATAAAAGGGGTTGCACACGTGGGTGCAAAACCACATTTAGTCGAAAAAAGCATTCATACAATCGATCCAATCACGTGGCCCACTTTCCATTCAGAACCAAAAACATTTAATTTGAACTTTCATTTGACCAAAATTTTCACCTCTCTTAGAGACAAGAAAAGGCTTCTATCGTCCCCAATAGTTTGGACAATAGGTATAATTGAAGGGTAGGTTGTTGCTCTCCTCCCTATCATCAAGAAGTCACCCACTTTTAGACAAAATTTAACAAAGTTGTTCATCAATTCTTGCTCCATACGTGTACCGATCAGTACAAGGATAAAAATATCTCAGTTATTCTTAATACTTGGGTTTTTTTGGATTACACAGTACGTAGGTTTATTTCGAAAGCATGAATATAGGTTCAAGATTCAGCTTATTAATTTTAGAGCCCATGCATAATTCTTGTTTTGATACACACCAAGACTGCACCATAAGTTGCAAAATTCTACATATTTTTCGTATTTGAATTTACAAAAGAAAACGGAATTATTGGGCTTTGAAAAGCACTTGCTTCCCAGCATCAAAAGAAAAACAATCATAATTTCATATGAAATCTCAAGAAATTTCCTGGTCCTGCTGTTTCGGAGCTGGTTGCCAAGATTCAGCCGTTATTTTTCAATTGCAATAAAAAAAATTTGTTCTCTCTCCATTAGAAAAATCTTTATCCTTAAACCATTTGATACAGAGTTCTTTCATGATAACCTAGACAATGCAATTTTTTAATTATTATTATTAATTATTATTATTACAATTACAATAAGGTAAGCAAATCGAGCAATATTGATGCTCATATTAATGAAACTAATACCCATTGACAAAGTTCTATTTAAAAGACAATATTATCACCTTTATTAGTAACAGAAGTTCTTCTTTTCTTTAAATGGTCTCATGGTCCTTTTCTATGCATCCATCATCCTGGCACTCTTGTTTTCTTGTTTTAATCATCCTAGTTATCAATCAAAATTATGGCAATGTTCGTGCTAGGAATTTCTGTAGACGGCTTCCTGGCTGCGTTGCTGAAAATCAAAATGCTTTTGTCAATAACAAGACGACCTGCACATATGTCCATGATCTCTCAATCTCGTTCATATTGATAATTATCAAAAAATTAGTTTTCAAACGATTTAAAACGCATTGAAAGTGGAAAAAATTCCTTTCGTCTGACCGTAAATCAGATTTAGATATTCCAAATCTACACAAAAATTCTAGAAAATCGTGAAAATTAAAGAGCAATTCAATGAAAAATTGGCAAAACCAAACCTGGGCCATCCAAACACCTACAGTAGTTAGTAGCCCTGGGCCATCCAAACCAATCTCATCATTTTGCACGCATATTATTGCATCTCGTATGTGACATGGTACATCAATACTTCGTATCATATCATTACCAACTTAAGGTATTTTTCGATGAAATTATGGTACCTTCTGCTTGCTCCTAACATGATATAGATTGTGAAAGTTTATCTTCCTTTGCATTGTAGAACTCGGCTCCATTTCTTTTTAATGAAATTTTACGTTTGAATTAATTTAAGGGAATTCGTCAAGGGAATTCGTCGTATTCAAAATCCCCTTTTGATTCCAAAGGTTAAAACTACAACTTATTAAATCACTCAGTTCCCAAGGACCGAAAATCTGGAATTCGCTTCCTGATGAAATTAAAACATCCCAAAATGCTAAACAATTCAAAAATCTGATTAAAACTTGGTTCCATGAAAACAAATGCACGTGTTCTTTATGCTGCAGATGAACTGCTCTATGCAATCCTTGACATTGCTTTATGTTAATCTGAATTAGTGAATATCTACTATTGTAAAAACTAACATTAAGCAAACATACAATACCATACAAGTTTTAATCTCCTTTTAAATACTTTTACCTTAAATAAGTAAGCACTGTATCGCTCAAGTGTACAGTGGGGCTGAAACACTCCGCCAACTGGTGCATGCTACGCTCCCAGCAGCTACTTAAATTCTAATTTTTAGCATTCATGGTATCAATTATGTCTCCGTATAACGCCACTCATTTAGTAAGTCATATGGTTCCTAAACCATGATGCGTTATCTAATGCGAGCAGATGAGATCTAATGGGGTTAGGATGGTAGCAGTTGTATAAATTTCAAATATTAAGAAATGTGTATCTAATACGCAAGGTTTTTATTTTTCAGACCATAAGAGACTGTGGAGACATTGTCACTAGGGTAGAATGCCTACCCGGTTAAATGGGAAGCGAGATGAAATAACAAGTTGAATTGTGCAATCGCATACCCTACGCCGGTTGCAGATGAATATTCTGTTAAAAAAATTCAGAGACAAAGCACATTCAACGATCCATCCTATATCATGTTTCTTGGTAGTAGATAATTGCAGAACATGACTCATAAAATTAGTTTCCTCAGCCCCTGAGATGCATTAATTTTATGTCACGTGACGACTGGTCTTAACTCCAAAACATGGAATATTTTTAGCCTGTTAATAGGAATTCAAGAAAGTATCAATTATACTTCAAATTGATGACCTTTAAAAGATTCATGGCATCATCCAGAAGACAAGAACATGAATTTTATCAGTTAAATTCGTTTTATACATCCGGATAGAAATCGAGAATATATGTAAAGTTTTGTGGAATTAGGCTACCCAGAAGCTATTTATCTGAAGATTATAAATAAAGTGTTGCTTTCTTTCAAGCCGCTTTCTAACAGAAAACACGTGTAACTTGATATGTCTTCTGTTACGTTCTGCAGTCAATGGTAGTCTCAATCTTTCCATAGTCTATGGTCTTTCAGAGTTGCTGAGATGTTATTTTCTAGTTGAACGACGTCAAGTGTTTTTATTTGTCTTTAACACTCTGTTGTAAGATGCTTGTGATGTTTTCAAGACTGCTAATGACCCATAACGACCATTAACTACTGAATGGAAACCAGGTTTTATACAAATGTGTTACTAAAGAGTCTCCTGAGTAATACCTATGTTGTCTTGAGCTCTCTTAAAAACAAAACTAGTTGCTCACTAAAGTCCTCAAAATCGGCCATGCTAAAAAAAACGTTCATGAATAGATGACAGCTGATCTGATTCTTGGTTAAACGTAGAAAATTATTTTTAATTACGCTTAGAATGTTATGACCTACAAGATTATGAACAAACTAAGCCTGTGGGATGAATAACAACTTAGAACGTTCCACTCGGTATCCAATAAGAGATCTAGTTCTCTAATTTTGGACAGCATATGTAAAAAGGGCTTCGTTAGAGCTACATTTCAAGTCGTAGCACCCTGGAAAACAACGAGAACTCCCTGGAAAACACAGAGAAATACTTGGAAAACAGCAACAATTTCCTGGGAAACAGAGAGAACTTTCTGAACAAACAGTGACAATAAGGATTTGTATGGAAGTATTGGTAGATATACTTACGATTCTTACCAGCGCATGCTGGCTTTTTAAGGGGTTTCCAAAATTTTTTCCGACTTTAAATTTGACCTTGGGTGTATATGATATGAGATTTGCCTCCAAAACACCAGCATCATTCTGGTTCTTGGAAATATTTAAGTTTCTTTCAGGTTCTCACGATCTTCTTTTGTAGGAGTGTAGAAGTTATGAAATATAAAATCATCTTTAAAAAAGCATATTGCCATATTTGAGCTGCAAAATGCCATAAAGATTATGTAGCAACTATTCTCTTGTGCCTAATTAGGATGCCATTAGATAGAAAAAACTGAATACAGCCACAAAAAGAATTAACAGAACAGTTAGGTCGAATTGCCAGGAGCGATTTTTGTTTGGTTAGATTTACTTTCATGCAGATATTTTCCTAATCAAGGGTTTTATAGAGTATATAGGGTTTTGCAAGCTTGTTCTAACTGTTATCATATACAATTTCCCCAGAAAAAAGATCCAACTTTTGTATCAAATATTTCCAAATCTAGAGTATTCAAGAAAATTGAATCCTTTTTTCTCCTATGTGTAACATGAATACGTCGTTAAGCTTTAATTGCACCAGAGTTAGAAAAACATTACGGTCACACTGTCACTAGCTGCAGGATGGTCCACGCAAAACGATAGAAACTACTATGCCACACCCAAGCCATGTTCATTTTCTATTGTCTTGTGAGGAAGATTTACCTTCTGGTATGCTTTGTCCGGAAGAAGGTTAAAAACCTTTCTGGACTCTCAATTGCGCAAGCAGTTTTTTTGCTTAAAGCTACCTATAACTTGATGCCTTGCCACTGATGGAGTCTTAAAGACCTAAAACAACACCTGACTTAAAGCGTTACACTCTACGATTCAAAGAGACTTCATCCGGAGGCTTTTCATCTGCAACTTTTGTAACAGATTTAGCTCAAGTATGTTTCAGCAAATCATATGATTTTGTTAAAGTTAGGGAAAATACGGAGTTCTGCATACTATAAAATCATGTAAAAACCCTTCTTTGCCTTTGACATATTTTAGTTTGCAAAGGTTGTATTGCGTAAGGAAAATATCATATGATAAAATGAAAATGAAAGCCACCTATTTCATTTGCCGTACAAATGCATTACAATAAATGCATTAACCAGACATGATTTCATTTCTCATCATTTAAGCTTAAAGGTGGCATGTTTTATGTCATGTAAACATGCCCTAAGAGGCCTTGTAATAAGAACCACGTTCTGAATTGCTTGCAATGTTAGCTTATGACTCCAATTAGGATTTATGTCAGTTGAAACGATAAGCCGGCCGATTTTCCCCGTAAATCTCTTTTGTGAACAGTCCATAAGCTCTGAATAATCAAAGATGGACAAGATTTATTATGAGATTATGTTGAGCAACGAAAAAAATATGGGATTTGTTACTTTCGTGGTTTCTGAAATACTGCACAAATTAAACAATTTGAATGCTATTAGTCAATTATATTCATTCGATCGATCATCCACTATTTGTTTTTCTATCCAGGGGCAAGGCGCCGCTTCTTTAAGCTCTTGCGAATGGAAGAAATGATTAAACTAAATAGCGCTTTTTCTTTTACAAAACGACTTCAATGTTTGCTTGGGCAACGGTTGAAAATCAAAATAAAAACTAATAACCGACTTCCAATTTAGAGTCAACGCTCATTTCTACCACGCAATTGGCATAAATATTTGCAAATGTATTTTCGAAAGCGAGCATTTTCGCTTCTGTTAATCACAGGAGCGGGAAGATCTAGGTAGCTATAAATTGGAAATTAAAACGTACACCAGATGGCAATGAATTCAAGAGAGTCAAAGGCTGCAGAAGAGGTTTTGAACAGTCTTATCACCAACTCAGCAAGCCCGATGCAGAATTTGATCATGATGCTATCGTCAATATTTCGCTAAACTGTCGAATATGGGTTCAATAAAAATAATTTTGTAACACTGCACAGTCTATACATAACACAAAAGTAGCTGCTTTTTAATTAAGTTGCGAATCTTATCTTCAAGCTTTGCTTTACTTATGGTTTAGAAACGCATTCGTTCGGCATAGTTGTATATCAGAGATGCGGTAAAAGTGTTTGCGTCAAAGGAGCCAAGCAATCACAGTTTTGCAGCAAGGAATTAAAGGTAGAAATGGAGCAGAACAACAAACAGTCAAGTTGCTTTGAAGGAGCGCACTCGAAGTGCAATGAACCGCTTCTATGGAGCACTTCTGTAAACAGTTGAGTACCACTTTTCTATTCTATATCATTTTCTTACTGTCTTCATATTGATTTTCATTCTGATTTTAAAATGTTTATGCACGAAATCCCTTTAGCTATCTTGTTAAGATTACAATAGATAAAGTTCACAAGATATGGGTATTGTTAATAGAGCGTGAAAATACAATATGAGAAAATGCATAGATTGTTGTTGATCCCCCAAGAAGTCGTGATTTGTTGGCGTCCTTTACCTCTTAAATTTTTAAATTGAAGATAGAAAGGCCGTATTAGTTATGTGAATTCATTCCAGAATATATAAGAGTTGACTGTGAAAGTTCATTTTCGTATACTTAAGACTATATTTCAGAATTTGAAGATCATGTAATATCTAGAATACTGTGATAATAGCTTAAGTTTAATCCGAGCTGTTCTTGGTTTAGGTAAATATCATAGCATGTCGATAATTTATTGATAGTTACCCATTCAGCATTTTAAGTGTCGCGAGTATTAAAAAAATACTATTTATTTTTGTTCAGCTGTTAATCAAAATACTAGTTAATAAACGAATATATGTCCGAATTTTAAAGCTACTAAGAGAGGCTTCAAGCTCTGTATATTCTAGGCCAACAATTATTCCAAAAATAAAAAGGCTCAATTTCATGCTTCAATAACATATCTCCAATTTTCAGCATTCAAATTTGTCTTAGGAATTTGTTAAATGTGTTAATACAGTATTTATCGAACCTGTGTTCTAACTTTCTTGGTGTTATAAAAGGGAAAAATAAGCTTGCTGTTTGGATGCAGTTTATCCAAAGATTTTCAAGTTCTCCGACTTTACCCATCTAATGAAAACATCGCAAGAATAAAAGTTCAGAGGGTAGTGATTAAAGGTTCGTAAGAGGATGTGCGTGCTATTTTGCAAGGTATGCATATTGCATATTTCAACAATTGAGTGTGCATGCCATAATTGTGTTCTGGTTCCAGAAATTACTCGCTATCGCATAGAAAAACAGCTGCAATAAATTATTCTATTCCTAAGAAGAAAGCATGCAAGACTTACTTCTGTCGATAATGGCATGTTTCATGACATTCTATCTTCTAAGTGAAAACAGTCCTTTTATAAGAAAGTGCTAAGACAGAAATCCTTAAATTGCTTTGAAAATTTGAGTCTTAGGAGTCATTCCCAACTTAATTGTATGAAAAGCGTACATTGCAGCCATGGCATACATGAATAACAAATTACCAGGTATAGATATTCTCAACAGGACAAAAGATAATGGGATTGGTAAAAGAGACAGTGCGTGTTTTGCCTGTTTCAAGCAGCAGGCTTCGATGCTTATTTAAGGCTTAAGGAATTTAAGTTGAATGCATACATAGCCTTTAAGAAACGATCCTAAAAGACTTGGTTTTAGCGGTTATCAGCAGATATGTTGTGAAGTAGTATGATGGCATGAGAGAGCAAGTACTTTCGGCCTTTTTATGGTAATTCAATTTGGTAAGTGCCTCATTTCATGTGGTTCTGCCCGACACAATCCACGCAGTATAGAAACTTAACAATGCTATTCTTGCGGACACCATTACAGAGTTGTGTCTTCTTCCTGTTTTTGGTTATTTATTTGCTATATTTTCATGGTATAGGTACTCACTTCACGGGCTATCAACAAACCACACTCTTGTTTTTCCAAAGAAGGTATTTTAAGAAACTGGCAGCAAGAAGGAGAAATATTTCGGTATCCTCTATCAAAACTCGCATCGCTTTAACTATCAAGACTTTGAATTGGCTTTTGTTTTGCGAAAACTTTCCAAATAAAGTACATTTACTGAGAAACTAAAAACATAACGATGAAGTTTACTTGTTTCTTTACTAGATCAAATATTGCTATTTCGTCATGTATAGCTGCCTTGAATGTATAACTATAGTTGCACGATCTGTTTATAACACAAACTATGAAAATAGGATGATACGGAGACGGAATCATCAGAACGAAGCAGGTAGTTGTTGTTTGATATATAAAGCTTCAAAGGGAAAATCAATTAAAGAGTTTCTAATAGTTTACAGCACTGCAATGGTAGCACACATCTACCATTCTATATTGACTATTTCCATATCACTTGAAGGGGACTGTAAATTGCAGGATTGTCGGGTTTTTAATAATAAAATAATAAACCATGTTATTCTGTCTTCTAAAGCAACTCTGACACAAATTTACTGAAGCAACCGAGCTGTTTAATGCTGAGCTGTTACGTAACAGCAAATCATATAACATATTGTTAGTGAATGATAAATTTTTAAGCTCTTCCCTACGTATCATAAAACTAGAGACAATAGAATGGCCGCAAGAAAATCGCAAACTTTCATGTTACGATAAGGATTCTAATAATTTCACGATCTCTGTTAAAAACAAGGCCTATTGACTCCACCCATAGAAAATTTGAATTTCTGCCACCGATAAAGCTCAGTTAAGATGGCCAGATGCGGAATTTTAGGATTATGATGATAAAGAGATACTGTCTTTAAATATACTGAGGGTTAGGGAAAATTTTATTGCATCAATCCCAAAATGGCAATGGAAAAATGCACAAAATAGAGAACACTGAAATAAGCTAAGATAAACTGTTACGCTACAAAATCTGGAACTTATTAAGTTTATCCCGTACTTGAATTTCAAAAAAATAATCCTTTACTCGTATCGTGTAAATACCCAAAAATATATATTACATTTTCCTCTGATTTTACCAATTCTCAATGGTTTTCGGAGTTTAGCAATAGTTAGCCACAGGGACTTGGCCAGAAATTTTGAAGGGATGAAGGCGCAAGCCATACACAAAAAATTAGGACAATGAGGCAGTAAATTGTCGCATTGCAGGTGCTTATATTGAATGAATTTATACTGTTGGAAAAGCGATGAAAATACGTTCTCGATAACATATAGACCAAAGAAAACAATGAACGATAACCAGTGAACGCAAGGCGTTTTTAAAATGGTGGGTGGCAGTGGGTCCTGTTGGGATCAATATATTGTTTGAAACCACACCCTTTACGACATTGGAAAGTGTTTTAAAAAAAACTTATTCTTTTTACCAGGCTTCTATACAACTCAGGTTAGAAAAGATTTTGCTTTCTTATCACAACCGTCAACGAACTTGCGGGTAACTCGTTCCTTGTTGCAAATTGTATCATTCAACTGTTGAATATCCTTCTCCCACGAAATTCAGCCTTTATGTAGGTATGATGATAATGATTAATGATTTCGAAAAATTCAAACGCTGTTTTTTTACTGTTCCCTCAATAACTCATGGCATTTTCTTATTGTATATAAGGCGTGAATGCCGCTAATTTGGTGCTGAAGGAACTTGACCAACAGAAGCCAAAGAGCCTTGACTGGTGAATAACAGGATCTTATCTATATTGCTTGACTTATTACTAACATTTTCCCCTCTCTATAACCCCAACAAATTTCACCATTCGTATCTCCTGGCCTTGAAATCAGGGACGTCACTAGATGCCCTGTATCAGGGGGTCTACGATTTGCCGCGACGGGCGTGCAATCCATTATTTGCCGAAAAAGTAGCAAAATTTGCTTGAAATGCTTGAAACCCTGCTTGAAATTTTTCTTTGTAACTATCGTTAAGCATTTGATAATGGTGATGATCAAAACACGAAAATGGTTTCCCCCATCACATCTAGCATCTGTCATGATTATATAATCGAAAGGAACCCTGTCAGGTACTTGACATGCATCACTGTACAAATGCTTTACAATTCTGTTGTTTTTAATGAAGAAAGGTGAACGTTTCGCTGAAAACCTGTCAAATGCGGTTCAGTCTGAATCGATAACCCAATTGAGCGGTGTAACAGAACAAGAAAGACAATTTCTGGCAATGAAATGTAATGAGGTTGATACTTCAAGAAACATGGAAAATAACGATCTCCTGCATTCTCGTGCGTCTTATCAAACCACCTCAACCCCTATGGACCCGTAGCCTAAAATCCCTCAGCAGTTTTCCATTTAGTTAGCATTTCCTTGTACTTTTGTACACAGAGGTATCCTCAAAACTGTTTTGTAAACAATCCTTTTATGCAGCAGTTAACGAGTTAAAGCAGACACGGACATGAAATTTGGGAACATTTGAGTTGAAAGGCGGCAAATTGGTCGGTAAATAAATATGATGTTTCTGTTTACTCATCCCACGTGATCTGCTATGGTAGTGTCAAGTCAGCGGATGCACTCAGGTCAGTTCTAGGTACACACACCAAATAAGAAGAAAGAAATGCGCAAGTGTTGTTGGTAAGTTGTGTTTATGATACAGTAAATATGGAGAGATTTAACTTTCAGTTTTGACTGCAAATCTCTCTCCCCAAAAACTCGTCGAGTAATGATATTCATAGGCAAACTATACCATTTTATGCATTTTATCTCACTGAAGCCTGTTTACTTTAGTAGGGATAATTCATTATATTTTAGAAATCGTAAGCAATAACCGATAAGTCATTTTGGCAAGTTATTCATTAATCATTAGGCTAATCAAGATTTTACTAGCCCCTGATCAGTTTCGATCGCTGCCAGGCAAAACTCTTCAGCAATTTTGGTTGTTTTGCGTTTATGTCATCTTGTACAAAACCTCGAGATATTCGATTAAATCACGATTTGGGCTGTGTTTATAACCCCGAAGCTGATCAAGCAAGCTGCTGCGGATTATTCTATGGGCTTGGTCTATTCGCAAATCATAGATAATCCTAATTATCTATTCGGTGGATTGCAGAATAAACAGGAAATTCATTGTTAATAAACATAATCCTGACACTCCTACAACCGACGTACAGTTAACTTTGATTGCTATGCATAAGAAAACTAAACTAGTTTATTTCATATCAAGCGCTCCTGCATATATAGAAACTATATTGTTTATATCAAATGCAACCAAGCACAACAACCAAAAGTTGCTCTGTAGTAATACAGAACATTTGGAAACAGAAACGTAACTAGTAATTTGTGGTTTCTTAGAATACTGCACTTCCTGTTTGCAAAAGCGCATAAAATGGCCAACAAATTGGGCGTGCCCGAAACATCAATGGGTATATGGTCTACTAAAAGGTATAGAAATTTGCACCTTCTAGATAAGCTAAAAATCTCATTGTCAAAAAATCGACAAACTCAAAAAACTAACCTCACTTGATCAAAATGTCAAACCCAAAGGTATCTATAAAAACTATCGATGTTTTCAATTACCTGACATAATGAATGGTTTATGACATACAAGAACCAACTTGGCGATTCAAGAACGACGTCAAGAGCACACCAGGGCAAGGTAGAAGGGCAGAAGCGAAGCCACGGGGGTATATGGGGGGAGGTAACCCTTTTTTCGTTTGCTTTTTTATTGGAATGCAGCGAACGGTGCAATTTACAAATTTATGTGTGTATGTTATAGGTCTCATGGTATATGGATACTTTATAGATCTCATGGAATTTGGCAGAATTGGAAGTGCCTCGCACGGGTCAATTAATACCTGTGTTAACCGACGAGGGATTGGGTCTTGCAGTGCTAGCTAGCTTTTTTAGTTCAAATCAACAGGAAGTAATTAGTTCTTCGACATTTATGCTGAGGGTCCTCTATGATTGAGGATTTTGAAATGGCCCTGCTCCCCGGGCCGTGTGGGCCCGATGTCACTGCCTTGGTTCCTGTGAGCTCAGAATTTTAGAAAGGTTCCGTACTGAGTTTCTCTTATCTGAGAATGTGTTTCTCCTATCTTGCTTTTCTTTCATCTAGCACTCAAGGTAGTAGGGCTTATTCATTCAAATATATTCTCATTTTATTTGCATGATAGCTCCTAATGATAGAAAAGACTGCTCCTTCATGCTCCCAAGCTTGTTGTCGGCAAGAGTTTTTTGCGGTAGCTGTAAAAAAATGCAATTTTTTGTTGTGCTTTTTACAACAATTAGCTCTCTAATAAAATCAAGGAAGAAATTCACTGCAAAATTTGAAATAATTTGGCTATCCGCCCTATTAACCGACATCAGAATAAGTACAGATTGGAACGCCTAAAGCAGGGAAGCATCGGCAGGTAATCGCCGCTACTGCCCTTAGAAAAAGCAAAATTTGTCAATTTTATTACTTTAGCCTATACTTTCATGGTGTTGCCCCTTATCTACAATTGCAGTTGGCTTCCTTGATTACAAATATCCCCAAGAATATGATATTTTACATCAACTTGAGGTTATGTTCTGACAAGGAGTCTCTGAAGATGTCTAGACCTTTAGCTATGCCTACTAACTCAGCGAATGGGCATTGATGATAATCACACAGGAGCCATTCATCTGAGATGTTACGTTCACCCATAGCTCATAAGAAAAATTCCTCTTTTTCGTGTTGAAAACGACCCTCAAGAGGGGTCAATCATTTGTCAATAGTTGCAAATTAAGTGCTGAGGTTGGCCCACCCACCTACTCTTGAGCAAGATACAGTTATTTTTACGACTTTCCATTCTCGATTCACGATAATAGGTAAGGTATTTGTTGTTTAATTTAATGGGATTACTCTCATGTACCCACGCATATTAATTGTGGTCAATTCTCGAATGAATTTTACCACCTTCCCATGAACTCTACCTTATGCCATCTACATTAATTACCGTTTCTTAAGTGTGAAACTCCACCCTGCATTCGTAGGGATCCCAAAGTGTTGACAGTAAGAAACTCGATCAACACACCAATTTCACTTTAAAACGAGCAAAATGTTGGGATTATTCTTCAGATCACAGATGCATGGTTGCA
Source organism: Catostylus mosaicus (assembly GCA_964019065.1). Lineage (NCBI taxonomy): Eukaryota > Metazoa > Cnidaria > Scyphozoa > Rhizostomeae > Catostylidae > Catostylus > Catostylus mosaicus. Next base: position 10,582,651 of record OZ025184.1, on the reverse strand, counting down.
AGTTTAATTGCTCTCAGTTACGGTATGTCTGTAATGTATATTATCAATTAGAAATTTTTGTTGCCCGTTTACCTTTTAAGACTTACATATTTATTTTAGCTGTTCTTTGGTTAAGAATATAATGGTTCGTTTTACCAGAGAAGGTTGAACTAATACCCAATACGAAAACTCCGCAACCCCAAATCTGCTTTCAAACTCCCCTAAGTAGTTCCTTATCATTTATCGTTTAGCCCCGGGGAACGCAAAATCAAAGCATCTGATAAATGCAGCTTAAAACGTCGTGGAAATACAGTTGGCTTAAATAGCTGAACTGTATCTTGCTCATAAGTACTATAGCAGAGGAAAACATTGAAACATTCAAATATCATAGCGATCTTAATAGTCTCACCAGATGTTTCTTAAGTTCCTGAGTGGGAATTCATTAAAAAATATTAAAAAAATGTAGTCGCTGCTAAACTGTAGTACATAGCTAACTTTGTTGTTTTAATCATTTGTGACTGGTATTTAATAGCTATAAAGAGCATATTTGCATGAAATGATCCTTTGTGCGAAGGACGCAAAAGAAGTTAGAACATTTAAGCAGAAGCGATTACAGATGAAACTTTATCTAATTGCTAACTAGTTTGGCCTTCGGTTTTTCCTATCCACTTAGGGAATGACAACAGGGAAAAATTGATGGTAGAGTAGAAGGAAAATAAAATTTAAGTAGTCAATCCTTTTTTTATCTTATATATTGTCCCCAGTAAGTTTCACGCAATAGGTAATGTAAAGAGGCAGTACTCAGACTTCATGTGCTCTTACCATCCTTTATTTAAATATATTTTTTTGCATTATTTTGCTTTTTCTTCAAAGTTGCCAAAAATCGCGACCAACACAAGAGTACATTCCCGCCAGAGTACGCATATAATGTCTACCCGCATTTGGGACAATTTCTGGTACTGAATTAACGACTAACAATGAATCTGGAAAGTTCAAGTTTAAAATGCATAGCTGTATCATTATGTCTGAAAACGATTTCAGCAAGAAGTAAAATTCGATGTTCAAAGATATTACAATTCAATCTTAGCATATGTCCTATTTTTAAGGAAAGATCTTTCAATTTTTTAACTGCTTGCAGTTTACGGCCAATGGGGAGGAGCCAATCAAGCTACTCTAAATGCCTTTTGTCACCTAGACCCGAATCTATCCTTTCCCGCTACTTTCAATCAAGTTTACATCAGCTAAAACCCCATAAGATCCACCGTAAAAGTATAGATTTAGGCCATTGATGACAGTCAAGTGGGCCGTAACTGTCCTAGATGTTCCGTTTCCATTCTCGATATTCATGGACGCTGGATGCGTTTTAAAGTTTTACGGGTATCTTTAAAGATAGATCAAATTTAAAAAGACAAGTCAGTGCCTTTTCTAGAGAGCAAAAATCTGTAGTAAGGACATTTGTATGAATTTCAGGGGAAAGACACGCATTTATCTGCAACGATTTTGATTCCCCTGCTATCCATTTGTTTTTCTATGTAATTTTCGTGAGTTACCAAATGATTAACTTCTGAATTCATCCGTAGGTAACATGGCTTTGGTCACCAATTTCGCGCACGAAGCCCCAAAAGCACAAATCGAAAACCACAAAGAAAAGCCAAGTAACGATGGCCACGATGCTACCCTCAAGAGGGAGTTTGCTAGGGAGAGCAGTGTATTTCAACTGATCGTGGATTCAGATGATGAACGGATGAAGAAATGCAAAAGTGTGCAAAGAATTCGTAGATGCCTGCTTATGTTAGCCGTTGCTTGTACACTTGGACTCATATGCACAATGACAGCATTGTACATCTCAGAAAGACAAAGAAGAATTGATTTAGTATCCAATAACGCAAAGAATTTCGAGCATAAACAGGTATTTATATTCTTTTTAAGAGAAAAATTTTATAAGAACACGGGCCACGAAATTGAGATATACACTTTCCGATGAAATATTTACATATATACGGAACTTTTTTATCAAGAATGCGAATATCTTCCATCTACTGCTAATTTTATTGAAGGTAATACCCGTGCCATGAACATCTAATGCTGTATATTGAGTAATTTCTAATCTGCCTAATTTCTACAGCCTTATAATTTAAGATTAGATTAAGTACAATTCAGCCTCAACACTTTGATAAATCAAAAACGGGCTGCTTGAACCTCAGTTTTACTTGTTCTTATAAAAGAAGAGTAAGTGCTGTGCAGCACCATATAGATTACGTGTTGGGAGGGAAATATAGACTTTGTCATCCATCATGGGGTCAATTGCATTTCATTTATCAGCAAAGACGTTCTAAGAAGGGTCCATCTTGACGGAACAGAACCATAGAACACGGCACATTTGCCTTAGGAAATCCTTTTCCTTTTTTGAATTTTCCCAGGAGACTCGGAGCCCAAGATGCCACAGGAAATATCTGTTCAGGAATAACTGAGACTATCGAAAAAGACGATCAAGAAGCAAAGGGTGCAAATGTTCAGCAATTTTAATAGTGAAATCTAAATGATTTATTTATCCATACCAAGTTACAAAGTGGGAGGGGGCTTTCCAGCACTGGAGCAGAAGGACCGCATTTGACTATTAGGACAATCAAATTTCCCACATAGTTAGGTGAATTTCCTATGGCACGCATTCCCAATATTTACCAACACTACCAAATAATCATTGAATGGGGCTTGCTTTAGGTTGGTTTCCCATCCAGACTATGAACATACCGCCGTTTTTTGAGAGAACATCTGGCTGCTGCAGAGCAATTTTTGCGGGATGAAAGTCCTTACTTAATTCATGAAGTGACGCCCCTCTCGACAGTTTTATTACCATACTCCCAGAGTGCGGAAAATATTATTGCTCTACGCCTGGCAGCGGTGAGGAAGGTTACTAAAGATAAGAGAATTTGCAAGGCCCAAAGCAAACCACTCTTTATTTCTTTTGTCATTGAAGCCGTAGTAGAAGTTGAGCTTTTAGACCGGAGAAATGTCAGGCCCTTTTCTGAATTCTCTGCACTCAAATCAGTATTGTCTGTTGTTGGTTGAAATGCTGAGAGAGCATATTTCAAGTTTTATACAAAGTTTTCTTTTTTCACTAGACGGTATCACCTTTCTCAAGCACAGGAGCTCCAATACGTCGATCTACGTATCCAACACGCGACACAAAAACAACACAAAAGCCGCTAATCAATCCCATAATGCCTGGTTGTGTGCCTGTTTTTGATGCATATCCCTTACCAGAAGTTCCGCCAGAAATTTTAAATCTCACAAAGCAGCTAGGGATGGCAGTTGAAGGTTTTCAAATGTCACAAGGCATAAAGGCATGGCTATGTTTTTTTAATAAACATTCAATACAATACACATTAACTAATGTATTAACAGCTAGTACATGACAGTTACACAGCTAGAAAGAGCGCAAAAGCAACATAATGGGAATGATAAAGCATAAAATAGAACCCGTAAAATGGATGGTACTGCACCACCAGCATAATAAACCAACTATCTTGTTATTAACCTACTATAATACTATTCTGTATCATCTATGAAATTGCTTAGAAATACCAGTGTGCTCCTCATACTCAAAACCCATCCCTTTCAGGACTGGCTCCAGTGTTAGGAGGCTAAGAGAATAGACATTATATTTCAGTTACCGTCTACTAGTTTGGATATTTTGCCAACATTTTGTCCATAACTAGATACTATGTATAACAAACCTATCTGTATTAATATCATAATCTAATTGACTGTATCTTATGAACGGACCTCATTAGTTTTTTGTTGTCACGCCTTGTTTAAGACTTTCAATGTCGATCAAATGTCATTAATTACATCAAAGGGATTTTTATCTGAGATTAATGTTTGCAGTAACAGTAACGCGATTTAATTGAAGTATGAGGCCGCAACTTGTAAGGTAATGTGACGTAATATTGACTTTTGCAATGTGCTATAATCTTTAGTAATCTAATGTAATTCACTGTAATGGAATGCCATGTTACGTAATTCATGGTAACATAATAAAATGCACTGTAAAATAATAGGAACATTATTTCGTGAGGTTTAGTTCAACTCAACCTAGCCCAGCCATATGTTCTTAAATGACATAAAATGTATCGTAGCAGAATGCGATTTTCATGCAAGCTAATACATCTAAATATGCACTAATTTTTGTCATTTTTCTATTGAAGGCGGCATCAGTTGCTTTCTCGTATCGAGGAAAGATTTGGTGGTCAAAACATGCTGGACGATTAAATTTTAGTGATGTAAATTCACCGTTGCCAAACGATGATACACCTTATCCTGTTGCAAGTATAACTAAATTATTCACGGTGAGAGACACTTATAATTTACATTAAATTCTGATAACATCTTAATATGACATAGTCACTCTCTTGTCGAACCTTACATCGTGCATTTCTGTTTATCCCTTGTTAAAACGAGTGTTAGAAAGAGTCTTGGAAAGGATCAGTGTTAATCCAAGTATCTTTCGACTCGCCCCTAGATGTCAGTGGGAAAGCCAAAAAGGGGATTAGCTTCAGCCTAATCTAATCTAATCCAATCTAATCTAATTTGAAAGTTACAGTACAGTCCCCATAATGGGTATTGCGTACTAGCTATTAGTAGGTTAGTCTTAACAATGATAACAGAAAATGATAATATTAGAGAATAATTGGTAATAAACTGGTCAGCACTGTCAGACTGGTAATCGTTTGTACACTGATAAACTTAGTTAATCTTGAAAGTTTTAACTAGTATTAACAACAACAAGGTCTTCTGCATAATGACGCTTAATGTTAAATTCGATGCAACTATTGCAAATGACTAACCTGTTGCAGGAACAGTGAACATATCTAAGTAGTTTCCTAGACGTTTTCCTCCCATGGTTTACTTTTCATTTCTTAATGTCCTAAATCACGTGCTCCAGAAAAGTAGACAATTTGCACCACATCTCCCATAGACTTGCTCTGATATCCTTGATAACGAGGTATCCTTTTGAGGCTAAGAATATGTCATTTTTATGCATTTCTAGACATTTATGCTTCATAAACTGTTTGAAAAAGGTGAGCTTAAGCTTGATGATCCAGTCACCAAATATGTGCCTGAATTTTTTGTGAAGAACCCATTCAACAATGAAAAAATTACTCTCAGGTGAGAACATTTCAAGATTTCAGACGCTTCTGTTGTTCAATTTCCAGGGCTTCATGACTTGTTTTTTTGATATGATGGCACTTTGATCCTGTGAAGCACATTTTTGCCTTTTTTGCCTTGCAAATAGCCAGCGCTTTCGTTGTTGGAGGTAGGGGATCAGAGCACACCAATGAAATGTCTCACCTAGATCTCATTATAATTCCTAAATTATAAGCAAGAACGTGGTGAATGGGAAAAACTAGGGTGTGAGAAAAGGTTGTTGCTCGATTTTATTGAAGTCAAAAAACAAGTAATTGGTTGAGCAATAATTGAGAGTTGTCGCTAGGCATTTTAGTAGCATAGGTATTTGCGCCTTGCAACTTGGTGCTTCATCTTTTGTTTTACGGGCTGGATGGAACCTTACTCAGACGAATCACCCCGCCCTGCCATTACGTGAAGAAATAGCAATTTATAAGGACAATTTTCCCTATCTCGGGCATTGTTTCACTTGGTGAAGCTATTACTTACATTGTTAATGGAGGCAACCATTAATAGATCTCCCTCAAGTGGGAATTTTAGCTTCAAAAGAAATGATCACAGGGCTCTGGGCGTAGCAATTCTCCAAATTTTCGCTACCAAAACTACGGAGCTATTAAGTTGACTTCGATGATCTTGAAACAGGTCATCTCATGTGCAACAAATCGTTTATATCCGGTTACGACCGGTTGAATATGTGGTGACGTGGTTAAATGTTAAGGTGGATAACGGAAAACTCCAATCGAGCTACAAGAAATTCGTTCTAACTTGCTCAACCAAAAGCAAGCAATGTCCAAAAACCACTTTATTGCCAAAGGTTTGCTACAATAAATTAACAATAACTTAATAATCTTTAACACAAGGTTAATAAACTGGACGCAAAGTTTACACGAAAGAGATATATCTCAATTATCGACAAATAAGTTAGGTTTACTTACGATCTTGCTCGTCCTCGTAAATCTCGCTGAATAGCGCTTCGATAGGCCATAATTTTTCAACTGGCTATCCCAGGAAAAGCCATCATGCCAGACTCGATCTAGGTTGTACCCCCAAAAGACCAAAGCATACTCTCTTTTTTATAAAAAACTCATGTGCACGTGTACACAAATCTCATGTGCACCAACACACAATACATGGCATAAACAAAAGAGAGACAAATTGTAAAAAGTTCAAAACGTTTGATTATGTACGTAACAGGTGGAATTATTGAATATGTTGACAAAACATAGCGGCAACGTGTACACGAAGCTAGATATTCCCAGAGTAGAAATTACATTTCTTTTTAATAAATTTTAAATTGACATTCTAAGTTTTTAGGGACGTTTTGAAACTGTGAAGCGCGCTTCAAGATGTCACATTAAAATTGCGCTAAATTAAGTGATTTTGTATTTGTATTTGTAAATCTAATCTGATCCCAGTCCTTTTCTAACTCTTAGTTAAAAATATCCTTGTCGTTTTTATGCATAAATCTTTTGTTCTTCATTCTCAAATTCAATTTTTTTCAATAAATAGTCGTAACCGATTATGACAAAAAAGATTGGTTATCGTAGCGTAACAGAATGTTTAAATAGCGCAGCATAATGCAACGTAAGATAACGTGAGGCAAAGTAAGGCTAAAAATACACCTCTTCGACCAGGCTCAAGAGCGACTCTTCATATAACCATTAAAGCTATTTTTTGTTTCTTTTTGTATTTTAAATTATCATAGCCCCCTCACGCTATCAATTGAACAAAGCCAATATGTCTTGAGTTTTTGTAATACCTTAAAATGTCACAAATTTGCCATTTTCTCAGAACACTCAAATTTATGAAAATACAGTAAATAACGTTTCTGGATACAGGGGACTCCTGCCTCAATTAATTAAGTTAGAGTGTGAGACTGTTAAGATCAGCCAGCATGTAAATAACACAAGATATTTCCAAAATTGACTGAGAATCATTTGCAAACAGATAATTCAGCATAACAGGACTACAGTGGAATAACATTTCGTAGGATGTAAAACTATCCGAACCTCGATTATCAGAACGCTAAAAGTTTTCTATATTGGTTTTTTTGCAAGCCAATTCTCGATTAACCAAATAAAATGTACGTTGCCTGTTCAAATTTTTGCCCTATATCAAGTCAAATCCAACGGAAGTGTCGATATAACACGTTACTTTTCTCATTTTTGTCTACAATTACCATAACCGTTTTCATTTAGTTAATTGGCATTTTAATCTGCCATTTACGAACAGAAAGGGCAGTTGCAGTTGTCATCGACATTTCTGTTTGCCAAAGCTTTTCAATTTGCAATTTGTTTGAACACTCCGTTACTATTCTGTGATAATAATAAACTTCATAGCAAGATTAGTAAGTGAATTTTGCTCTTCGATTATCCGGATTTTTGGCGTATTCGAACGGCCCAGCAAAAAATTTAGTTCAACTTGTTTGAATAATCGAGGATTTACTGTATTAGGAATTGTTAAGTGCACTTAAAGATCTTGCATAATAACTGCGCTATATTAAGTGTCTTATTTGTATTTTTGCATTTGTATTTAATTTGGCCCCCTTTAAAAGGCCTCCTCTTCAAAGTTAGTTTCTTCTTGAATGTAAGTAGCATAGAGACATATGGTTTACCTGCAGACTTTATCTTTCAGGCAATTGAGCTGTATGATGTCTGGCCTGCCTCGAGAAGGGCCATGTTATCCGCATACAAAGCACAATTTCTGTCCTTACAATTCATCATCCATGTGGGAGAGAATTACCAACCTTTCATTGATACTACCACCCGATAAAAATCCATCCTACAGGTAGTTCTTTACAATACAGCTTTTATTATGTTAGCAATGATCTTAAAGAAACAGTAGTTGCATTACATTACAGTTCATTACATTACGTTACATTGCATTACATTACATTACCTTACATTACATGACATTCACATTATATTACATTACATTGTAGTACACTACAATATAATACATTACATTACAATACATTACATTGCTATTTTGACATGGTATTACATAACATTACATTATATGACAAAATGTTACATTATATTGTACTACACTGCATTCTCACAATTAACATTTCGAATTTTCAAGTTTCTTGTATCATGCAAAGCATGAAATTAGCAATGGATTTCAAAAGACATTTAACTACTTCGTGCATTTCGAACGCCTAATCAAATTCGTTCTAATTTGATGAATATCATTCTTATCGTTATTTGATGAGAGCTTTTATGTTGTTTTCTCTAGCAATCTAGGTTATTCTGTGCTTGGAAGAACACTTGAACGGATAGTTGGTGAGAAGTACGAGGACTGGATATCGAAAAATATCATCAAGCCACTTGGGATGAATAATTCTGGATTTAATCTTTTGGCAGCGTAAGTATGGCCATACCCACGTATCTCATTTGACCGTTAGTTGCAAGTGCTTCGAAAAAAACAAAAAATAACAAATTAACATAGTGCCTGGTGATGATCCTTGTGGTCATAATTCATTGTTTTATGCTTTGACAAGTGTAGAACAAGCAAGATCGCTGGATGTGCTCCGTGTTCACAACTGCATTAAAAAGAGAAAATATACTTATGCCTACATTATGTACTTGTCTCATTCGACGCTGCCCAGATTATGAAACATCGAAATGAGCCACTGAATGATGAACTGAAGGAGCTGCATATCTACGTGCGGGTGGAAAGTTACCTGAAAATAGAAATAGTGTGTCCCATCTTATGCACTCTTTAAAAAGCAAACTCTCCGTGCTTTGTTGGTTTTTGATTTAAAAGTTTGGAGATGTTATCTCTCATATTCTTAAAGATTCACTATACTCTTTAAATGATTTTACATCGTTGCTATTTGAACCAATGGTCGTCTGTAATGACTTTTCAATATATAATTAGGAGGAAAGCTCATGGAAAGTTTTTCGTGATTTGCCCCATTTGGCTTAATTAAAGGGAGTAGTATATTTTTGATCTTACCCCTGCTGATCAGAAGGTACCAGAGGGTAGCAAAACAGAGGTTAGAATTTACTGGGAAATTCTCCGTCTTCTAGTACATTTTGAGTATTTGCAAATCTTGCGATCTTCAATAAAAAATATACAATCTTTTGCAATTTTCACGTCCATTTGATTTAGGGCTCACCGTTTTCCTGTGAGTACAAATTTAGATGGATCAGTTGCAAGGATAATTGATTGGGGATGGCAGCTCCCAGCAGCCGGACTCTATTCAACTATCAACGATTTGAATCAGGTGCACCTTTTTTTGCTTCTCACTGCATTAAATTCTGTTGTTTTTGCATTGCATTTAATACCTATCTCATTTCGTGTCAAGAAAACACTTGCTAATAACACGTGGAATGATTAGCATCAACTTATTGGACTGGTAACATAGAAAGCAGAATCAGTGCTAAACACGCAGCCAGCGCTATTCTAATCAGCAATGACAACACATCTAAATAGTTTTGGTTTTTACGCTAGATTGATTAACGAGATTTCAGTAGAACAAGTTGATCAAAACCATAATTCTATGCGTTCGTATTTGCCCATTTATTCTCGAAGAAGATAGCTATCCATTTTATCCGCCAAGCTATTTCAAAAGCCCTTCCCGCAACGTTCGTTCGTGCCCTATTTATGACGGCAGATGAGAGCCTCCTTGGACAATATCCCTGAAGGAATACACTGCAAATTAATTAGTTATTTAAAACTTTAGGATAGACAGTATCACGTCGGATTTGCAAATTCCTCCAGTCGATTAGGATGTATTCCCATTGTATTTTGACCAGCTACCAATTTTTGTACAGCCCAAATGAGAAGAAAGAAGCTTAAAATGTTGTTAAACTCTTGTCTGTCTATATAATTGAGGACCTCTAAAAGCTTTAGTAGTCAATAGCTTTCATTTCCATGCACATTGCTTTGCAAATCAATCATATGTATTGTACCTTTGCAAACAAACATTCAATTTGTCCACTGTAAATTTTGCGAATATACGGGATTTTTGGTAGGGGTTCTGAAGAAAATTTTCTTATCACACCTTTTATTTTGGATATTAGGCTAAGCGACTTGGCTTTGGCAAAACAGTAATAAAATTAGCATTGATTAGTGATTTCCATTTTTAACACGCATTCAAAGCAAATGAAATTTTTTAAACTGCATAAATTTTTTTATCAAGTGCATAAATTAGTTTATCAAGTGCATAAATAAGTAAAAATAGACACCTTCAGCGTATTGGTAAGTCTATTGGAGTTTTTTTTAAGTTCTTAGTGACACAGTATAGAAATCACATATTGAGGCACATTTATAGCAAAGTACTATTCTTTTCAAGGTTGCAAATATGCTTTTTGAACTACTTAATGGGACAGTGCTACACAAATCAACGGCGAGAAAACTATTTAGACCAGGTATGATTAACTAAGTATCTACCGAATTGCCTCAGTCCTTGATGTTTCACTGTGGAATCTTCCCAGTGCCCATATTTGTGTTTAACACATGCAAGACTTAAAACTAACACACAAGTTGGAAATTCTGTTTGAGTTTTACACTGATTATCATAATAATGTGTTCCAGTACATGTCAACAATGTCCGCTAGTGTTTGAACTCTCAGTCGTTCTGATGTACTGCTTTCCGACCCAAGAGGGCACACCGTATTAGGTTTACAATAACTGGCGCCCAACGTGGGACTTGGACCTTTTTTGTTTTCTTTTGAATTACCTGGCAACAAAAGAACCTTGATTAAGCCAAGGCCTGTGTTTCAGCGTAAACATTTGAAAATGTATAGCAGAATTATTGCACCTATTAATTATGAGTAATCATTAGAGGTTGCCCTTTATTAATACAATGATGAAAATTGGCATCTGCAGACATTTCGCTTGAGTAATGAAGTCATTGAAAAACTTCCCATTCCTGGTACGACAAATTGACAATTGCACAAATAATGGTTAGGTATTCAATGAATAAGAAGAATTTATCTAATATTTTTCTTTTTATAGCATTTCTATTCAATAGCGGACATGGGACTGGCTATGGCTTCGAAATCATAAATATAGGATTTGGGGAATCAGCAAAGTCGAAACCTGCATTAGGTTATCTTATGTACACCAAAAGTGGAAACAGTTTAGGATACGGCAGTTGCATAGCGTTAATTCCTGAATTCAAATTCGGTAAGTAAACACTTAACACTCTTTTAAAATGACAAACTAATACTTTTTAGGCCTTGGTTTTTTCGAGCAAGTTGTAATTCTGAGCAACCTAAAATGTGCTAGAAAGTTGCAATGAGTACTCAATTTAAATTTTAAATACATTGAATTTTTTTTGGAAACTTGATGCTTTACAATTCCAATAAGAAGTATTTGAAAGTTTTTTCAAAACAATCCACAGGACCGTTAAGAAGAGAGGGAGTAGCCAGGATAGTTACCACAGGGTTCGGGGCCTTGAGGGGGCCCACAAAAACAAGGTACTTGTTAGGTGCTTTTGCAAACATGAGGTTTTCACTGCGTTCAATGCCGGGCGCTCTATGTCTGCCCTAACCCTGAAAATCCCCACTGAGAAAGGAAAAGAAAGCTTAAGGTAAAATTTAATCAAGGATGGAACCAAGCAGAAGAATTCTGCGAAAAACAGGATATTTGCTGATGATGAAAGACCCACTTCCATTGTAGGGGCAACCTTACGACTTTTTGAGACTTTTTGGTATTGCAAATAACCTTTTTGGAGAAATTGCCCCCTGTAATGAGCTATAGTACTTTTTGTAGCTGCCTTTGCCTTAACGGCTCATGGTGGAAAAGAATTCGCACCGGCTGCTCTACTGAAAATTGCTTTGAAGGCGGTGGAGCCATTAGAGACGATCCTGATTCGTAGCTTGCCTGAGGTAAATTTACTGCATCTGCGTGCATTTAAATTGTTAGTCTTGCGTTGATAGCACTTTTGCTTATTCATACACTAAACTCTTCTGCTGTTACTTTTTCTTAAGATTAAATGCATGCTTCGTTTCGTATTCCCATACTTACAAACTGCTCGATTATGTCAAGTTGTGCATTACAAAACAGCTCTTAATTCGTCAGTTATTAATGATCTCTACCAATTATCGAATTTCTACCGATTAGCGATTTCTACCGATTAACGATTTCTACCGATTAGCGATTTCTACCGATTAGCAAAGATTTCTACTGACTAACGCATCGAAACGGCAGTATTTTAATCTGTTAAAAATTTATCTAAAGACTTTCTTAAAAACGTATGATCTTTGATAAAACGGCATTTAAAAGCAAGTCTTTGCACACTTTTTCTCATCCATCGTCCTTTTTTCTTTCAGTATGTGCTGCCCCCGTCTCCGGAATCCTATATTGGTAACTACAGCTTGGTTCAATACTGGCCATTAATAAGCAATCTTGTTAGAATTGTCAAAAAACGTGGAACTTTGTATTTAAAAATAGAGTGGCTGCTAGTGCCTTTATCTTACGAGTCACCGTGGGTGCTAGTCACAGGACATTTCAAGCAGTACCCCCTGGGTGCATGTGAAGACCAGTTTTTAAGCAGTGGTCTGTCGAAATTGAAGTGCTATTTTCGAAAACCTTCAAAACCAGGGGGTAAGTCACCGGGATTCCATGTCTATGGAATAACTGCTTATGGGTTTGCAGATTTTAAAAGAGTCAATTAGGATTAACAATCTAACAAAATGCCGTCGGAGGTTTCTAATGGCCAGTTTAAACGGGAGCGGGCCAGCCCCGGTAACCGAGCCAGCCCCAGTAACCGAGGCAAGTCCGGGTTCCAGGCCAGCCCGTGTTACTGAGCCTGCCTGGGTAACTGAGATGAACTTAACGGGTTTTACATAGGAATATCTTTCCAACCCGAAATGCTAGGCTAGCCTTGCTTGGAATCTCGTAAAAAAAGATCACCATTTCACTTAGTGCTTATCACGGCAGAAATGAAACAACTCAATAAAGGATAAACATGACCAATAAAGACTTGGCTCGTTTTATGCTATAACTTGTTGCAAAAGTTAGTGGCATCGCCCTCTTACTCCAACTTCAAGGTGCTATGATGTTATAGAAAAATGGTTATGATCAGTTGATAACAATGCCACGAACTTGTTGCGCGCGCCAAGTAGGGTTTTATGTAGCTACGCATTCGTCAGCTTCTCCTACCCATCTCGCCTCTCCGGGCTTGCCCGCTCCATGTAAACGCATAGCGTAAAGACGACAGATTCTATTGTTAACACATATCTCAGTCAGCCGAGATCTCTGGCTGAAGATTCATGTAATACCAAAGCTAATCTTGGTCAGGCTAGCTGGCTTGGGTACCCGAACTGGTCCTCTTCCATGTAAACGGTAATTAAGGACGTCCTTACATTAGGGCTTAAAATAGGGTCCTTTATTATCAACCGTTCAAAGAATTTCAGCCCCCTTCTTATAAGAACTTTACATTATGGTACGTAGATACCTTTTTTATATTAGCCCTTTAACCAGAG